>CM063510.1:20498183-20610683 GCA_032207245.1 Pardosa pseudoannulata
ACTTAAGAAATGTATAAGAAAAATATGTTAGGTGCATTATAACACCTATGTGTGAATTTTAGTGATAATCGGCTCAAGAAACCCTATGTACAACACATGCATCATCATTTTTTTCAATGAATGGACACTTTGCTGATAGCTCTGCATCAACCCCTGAAGGACCATATAAAACAATTTAAGAACATACGCTGATAGAATTGATGATAAGCCAAAAAGGATTATCAAAATCGAGTTGTTATAAATAAAGGAACTAATAGTTTATAAATGGCAACAAGTGGTTTGTTGCGTTATAGGTAATTTTCTGTACATATCGGAATTTACCCCGTTCCAGGCACAATGGCTGTGTTTCTCGTGTCCTCTTCTGTTTTGTACTGTAACAATGAATAGCATTCGGACCTCGTCTAGGCAGGCCGAATTGTTGTCCGTGATTATTCGTGTTCCCAAGAGAACGCTTTGTTAGTTCTCATTTTCTGTAATATCATATTTGTCATTAATTTTTTGCTAATTAAAATTGTTGTTAAGTTTCTGTTACAGAACTGCGGTAGCTCAGTCGGCAAAAGCAGCATTGTTATAACTGAAAGGTTACGGGTTCGGGGCTGGAGCCGCTCTAAGATCGCTAAAGATGATTGGGACAAGTAAAATATGTTCGTGGTCACAAAGTTCTCCAACTTCTCAAACGATACCTCTAGGGGTGGCAAGCCAAGCTTGGGGGGTCTTCTGCATGGTTCCTGCTTCTAAATTACAAGGACCCAGTGGGGGTAATGTTACTCGAGGCCGTAGCATATCTTAAGCTACACGTGCTATTCGGGTGATGCTAAATGAGTAACAGGTTCACAGCCTTGTCAAGGCGTTAGGATAATGTCTGTATCGCCTACCGTTGGAAAAAAAGTTTCTGTTACAAAATACAGTCCATTTGCCCATCATTCTTTAATTCGCTGACACTTTACAGGTAGCAAATCATTTTTCTTTATAAAATCAGATTCTAGCAATCCCTGCAATGACGAAATGTTCTTGACTTACTATCCTTCGGGTGGGAATATCCAGAATCGGGACATTTCCAACTTCTAAAGAATAAATGTGACAGGAACCCTGAGTATTGTTTTCATTAAGGCATTCAGATCCAGGGTCTTTTCACCCGAATTCGACCAAAGTTATCATTTTAGTGACTCATTTATTATAAACGAAGTACATACGAGGGTTACTCTGCAATTTTTGAGATACTGGCAGACAAGAATTTACAAAATAAAAATAACGTTTTAATTTTAAAATACAAAGTATTTTAACACGGGAAACGATATTTACTGACTTACTTCAACTTGTTTAGCTTAGAATAAATTTTAAACGGAAGAGGAAATGGAGTTGATGCTAGAACATTTTCGCGCTATGATTCTGCGATTTTAAAGCAGGATTAAATCAAGAAGAATGCTTTCAACGGTTACAGCTGCCATTTGGTGATGAATCTCCAGCTCTTGCTACTGTATTCAGATGGTTTAAAGAATTTAGCAGAGGTCGCAATTTTCTTCAGGATGAAGAACACACAAGAAGGCCGCCCTCGGTAGTAATCTCGGATAATGTGTCTGCCATACGAAAAATGTTAATGGATGACAATCGCTGTACCTATCAAATTATATAGAAGGACATTAACATTGGATCCACAGCCATACACAAAATTATTAATGAAGAATACATACAAAAAAAGTAGTTTGCCGTTGGGTTCTCCATAATCTAACTGAGCACCAAAAAGGGGAGCATGTCAGAATCAGTAAAGAAACTCTTAAATTGCTAAATGATGGTGGCTACCGCATTATTTCTTAAATTGTAACGGATGATGAAACGTACATACCGTTTTTTGACGTTCTAACACGTCAAGAAAGCACAGTATGGGTCTTTGAAGATGATCCCCTACCGACAAGAGTGAAAAGACAACGCGCACTGAAAAAAGTGATGTATGCCGTTTTCTTCAGAAGTACGCAATTGGTCAAAACCTTCAAGTTGGAAGGACAGAAGACAGTAAGAACAAACTGGTATACCAATAAATGTCTTCCATAAATTCTACAAGAAGCGAATGTTAGGGCACTAATGCTTCACCATGACAATGCATCTTCACATACAGCCGGATTAACAGTTGAGTTTCTTATGAAAAAAAAATTAAAGTGATAGAACATCCGCCATATTCACCTGATCTAGCTATGTGTGACTTTTGATTATTCTTTAATCTAAAAAAAGAACTTACGTGGACGTCGTTTTCATTCAGAAGAAGAGATTGATGTGGCTATAAATGCATTTTTTCATCTATTCCAATAAATAAGTGGCTCGGGGCATTTAATCTGTGGAAAATTCGTCTACAAAAGTGCATTGATGCTGGTGGAGACTACTTTGAACACACCTAAAATTTTGTAATTATAACTTTAAAAACCTAGTTATATCTCAAAAATTTCAGAGTGTCTCTCATAATAGTTTAAGAATTTAAAAGAATGGTTTACTGCATTATAGGTAACAAATCAATTTTTCCTATAAAATCAGACAGTCAAACGATCGGTGTAATAACAAAATGTACTTGACTTGAGAATCACGATCTTCTGTCGATGAATATTAAGAATCGGGACAATTTGTCAGTAGTGTTTTTAAAGATAAGAAACAAAAACCTGCCACCCAAAAATCTTGTCTGTCTAAGCAAAATTATTTAGGCCATCGCCAAAAGCCACCGAAAACGCGTCGGTGGCTGCTTCGATCGAACTTGGCGCGACTCCTTTTTCCCCCGCCCCACTCGATTAATCAAAACGCTCGACCCTTAACGATCGCATCGAAATCTGGAACCGTCTCTCCGAACAGTCATTCAATCCGAACTCTCCTTCTCGCCCGGCATTTAAAGGAGAAATCTATGAATGACATTCATCCTGAAGGAGGACTGACTGCTGCTCAACCCAAGGTAACACCTGTTGAGTTCTGGAGAAGAAGATTCCGAGTGGGAGACGACCTACCTTTTGCTTCGGCTGGATTTTTTTTTATGACGTCGCGTTGTGCTTATGACAAACCGTTTATTAGGACTTCTCGACAAGTTTCAAAAATGAAGTACTTCACCTTTACGTCGTTCTAGATACTTACCCAAAACGGCGTATGAATGAAAAGAGGCTTAATCGACATTTTAACCATTTACCTGTCCCCATTTAAGAGAGTAATTATATGATGTAAAGCTTTAAATTTCATACATCTAACTGAAAAATGTAACTCAATTTAAGATGCTAAATCAAATTATTTTCCGCTTAAAACATAGTTCATTGTGAATCACATAGAAGCGTATAAAGCATTAGATTTATATAGCACGTGCGTGACAGACAAAGGGTTAATAACTTTGAGTATTCAAAATTGAATGCAATATGATGTAAATGTAATAATTGGAAAGTATTCTATGATAGTAATTATAGTAATATAATGATTTTAATGTAATCTGTGGTAGCAATGCTAGTAACGGGTAGTCACAATGTTTTCCCCTGATTACAAACTTTTATTGTAAAAAATATATTATAATTTGATATATGGATTTTTCGATATAATGTAATGACTATTATAAAGAACTCAGCAACTTATGTCAGTTAAATTCAATGTAAACTCCATTAGTAGCTTGTAGATTAGCTTGTTAGTTTCCAGGTTCCAGTTCAAGCCACCAACTTTCCTATATTTCGGTTGTCGCACAAGATTCTAACTTGTAGTATCAATAACATATGACCTAACTTTAATACCAATGTATAGAAATGGAGTTGCAAACATTCTGCCCCATATATAATTCCAAAAGAACAAGTTTAGAGAACTAATATCCTTCGAGAGCAAGGATCGTTGTGTTAGTCCATCACTTATAATTCATCTGTCATGACCTCACGAAGGACGATTCTTGCTACTGTGGATTTTAATGCCCCTTGGACAAGGCAAGCTCCACAGTTGGTGGCTACTTGGTGTAAGGCGAAGAGTAACGTCTTTCGTTTTGAAGAGCACCGCTAGGGTAAGGAACAACTGTAGTGCAGAATAATTTTAATTTGGAAGCAATTTAGATCAAGGAGAGGTTTTCTAGTCTTGGTCTGCAACCTCCAAAGCTATCATTTGAACTTTGAGGACATTATCATTGTGACCATGAACCTATCTTACGTGTCTTATCATCGTTAGTGAATACGACAGTATTTGACTGGCTCAGCCCTCAAACCCTCAGACTTCAGTTGACACCGTTGCTGACTGAGCTACCGCAGTTCTACGAACGACATTATCCATTAAATTTATAGACATTATATATACAGAGGGAGGTGGTGCTGTGTCTTCATGATAAATTACACGTGTTTGATATTCTTTTAACTGAAGACGACTAAGTAAATGTTCGTTGTGATAATTTTTTTTCCAGTGAAGACAATAAATGGTTGGTTGGTTGGTTGGGAGCACTACGGTCTACATTTTTGCAACACGAGGGCTAATGAGACCGGGATCTACTGCTTAAAGCCGATTCCGAACAGTTACGAACATCCATGCCACAGTGGGTTCGAACCCACGAACTAAGGTTCCGAAGTTCAGAGCCCTAAACATTCAGCCATCGTTCGGCAAAACAATAAATGGAATTAAACTAATCGAAACAATCCTTATTTCTGCTCTAGTTAAACCATCTGTTAGATAAAGTGACAGTTAAGAAAACAATCAATTCCTAATACAAAGTTTACCGTATTATATTCAACAGTGTGTTTATAATAATAGTTTGTAATCGAGGAAAGATTGTGACCACCCTGTATGTTACTACGTAGTATATTGAAAACGGAAATAATTAAATTCTAAAATTAGTTATTTACTATAAAATGGAAAATATTAATATTTTTATTACATTATTGTGTCTTAACCCATTAATGCCTAGCGTCCCATTTTATGAACACTTAACAAAAGTTTGTTCAGTTTTGTGTTTTCTTGAAAAGAATTTTCATTTATAGGGAAGGTAAATTGCAATTCTAGAAAAACACACTCTATTAATTATTCGAATATTGGCTATTATTTAATCATATTTTCATTTGGATCGACAGTTTACAATTTCTCAACACTCTCAGATAAGTTTACTTTTCAGCAGGTACATCAACAGATCTCACGTCAAAAGTTTTATTATAAAGATTCAAGAAAACCAATGTATTATTTGAAAAAAATAAAAATTTGGAGAAAGGGACATAAATGAATAAAATTTCAAATACTTTTAAGTTTTATTTATTTGTTACACGGTATACCAAATATTGGACAATAATGATGTCAACTTGAGAGAGTAACCATTTATTGGCGCTAACTCAATAATGTAAATTATTAAGTTGGCGTCAAAACATGCAAAAAAGTTAAAACAGTTCTTGTCAGTTTATCCTCAACATCTCAAAGTGCTTGTCAAACTCAAATCAAATAAATTCTACAACAATCAAATAAATTCTATGATATAATGTAATTGTGTGTCATATTTAGTACCGTTTGGTGCAGGTATGTAGGTTTGTGCAGCTATAATAAGAGAAAAATTGGTTAAAAATCTCTTGAACAGATATTTTACCATTGTTCTATATATAGGACAGCTTATCTTTACTGTATTCTTATAAGTATGCAGCTTTTTTTTTCTTTTTCTGTCACAGCTAATATAAAACTTAAGCTTAATAAGAAATATTTAGAACGTTTCAGTTAAATTTTCGGGATTCAAAAGCATTTTATAGTTTTTTTAATCTGGCTAATTTTCAACTAATTTTTTTTTACATGATTTGTTTAGTTAAATAAAATATTTGTGCAAAATACATACCAAAATTATTTTCAAGTTTAATGAAGGCAGGCCTTAACTCTTTTGATACGACCCATGTGTTCAGAATTGGTTTTTAACCCTCTAAGCGGTTCTCACGTACAATTCCGCCAAACTGATGATGACTTTAAACCTTACAATTTTCGACCTCCAAAAACGCTCCAAAAATGAATGTAATGTACATTTTTGCCAGTGCTTTCCCCCATGGAGTTTTGAGGTAAGAGGGTCAGGTTTATTGTTTAGGAACTGCACTCCTCTTTCACTGACATTTCTTGAGGGATGCAACCCTACCCCCTGAGGCACAAAGATGCTGATACTTTTAATGGCCTTGTAAATCTCTATTTCGAAGTATTTCGTTTGCGGTAACAGATGTCTCTCTAATTGCACCCCTTAAATATCTTGGATGACTTTCGTAAAAAAAAATAAATAAGTCTCTCAAAGAATATTTTTATTTGTACTTTTAGAATCCACTGGAATATTTCCTTACGGGATAATATTCCAGATTTGAAGAGCTTTATGTGTATTAAAAATTAACAATCTATAATATCTATTTATATATCTATATATAACCGGAAGTAAAAGGACAATAATGAGGGTGGGTTTTCCATATTCCATTCTAGTCGACAAAGGGTGAAGGTAAAAATCATAGAACTCTTTGGTCACTGACATTAGCGTATGTTGGAGAATTTTTTTCCAGATGTGTTCCACTCGGAGGGTTAAAATGCAGAAATGACCCAATTTCTTCATCCGAGATTTTCAGAAATTATACTCCCCTCTAAATGGAACTTCATTGTTTTGCTATTTCTAATTGAAAACAAATTTTGTACTGCCAATTCCATGTTTTGGTTTGTTTAATATTTTTTGTTCGTGCCACACAGATGACCATCTCACCTCGCACCTGTGTTATTGTACACGTGTGTGAGCAATAACACAGGAAATATTGACTACTTTATATATCAGATGTTGTGACTTTCATAAGTATATTGACTTTAAATCTGGATAAGTTTTATCTTTTTCATTATCTACCCCGTTCTCTAAGCAATGAAGCCTCCTTGGTGGACACTAATAGCAAGTGGTGTTTTTATATTGTGGAAGGGGCCAATACTGATTGTGCTCCATAAGCGTCATTCTTGAAAGTCTGTGTGTGTATGGGAGGGGGTACTATCGGTAGCTCGGCCATTTCGGTCGTTATCGTAGTGAAAGGGTTAAATGTTACTGATAAAAATTTGATGTCTAATTATTCTGTAATAATAGTTATTTGTGAAAAACATTGATTATCTTTTAATGTGACAAAATATGGTACAAAATACAGGTTTGAAAAAAACAGCTTCGAGAGGTTTCACACGGTATTAACCCATATTGGACAGCTGTCCTATAAATAGGACAGCAAATAAAATTCCATTTAATAATAAAGTTATAAATATTTTCTCAGTGGATTTTATTTTAACACTTTTAAAATAGACACACTTTAGCATAGTAACAAAAAAAAATGAGAAATCAAATTATATTGTAATGTAAAATTTGTTTTCAGCAAACCCTTAAAATTTGTCATTTTTTAATCTTTAATTTAATATTTATTATTATTTTTTTTCAAACATTGTGGAGGTTACTTTTAGTTTAAAACCAGAGCTAATAATGTAGCTGAAAATTTTTGTTCCAAAATATATTTCACACGTTTACTTTGTAAGTATAAGAAAGGTGTCCTAAAATTAGGATGACGGTCCAATCTCGACTATTTTTCTACGAATTCAATATTGCATTCATAGCACACATTCTTTTCTCATGTTTCAATGAAAACCAGTTCAAAGACCTGTTCACACACCTGGACAACAAGGGGTAAATAGATGTCTATTCTATTCAAGAAAACTGAAGATTGCAAAATATTCTATTATAGTTTACCAAAGATGCCAGTTCAAGAACTGCAAGAGAAAACCAACAACAGTGTGATTAATATGAAATGTTGAACTTTGTTTTGACTGTTTCTCCAAATTTCATCTATGAATCCGCCTAATGTAATGGGATATTCGCTAAATTTTAGTAGTGTATTGGACCGTTGTCCTGTTTATAGGACAGCTAATTACTTAAAAAATTAAAAATATTCTTTCAAAATTTTGGTTCTATATGCTTAGTTACACCATATTAATGATATGGATGAAGTTTTAATAACTTACAGAAATATTTAGTTGGTGTGGTAGAATATGGGTTAAAGAATCTCTGTACTAAATTTCGTGCATATAACTGTCATCACTTAAGCGTAATCGTGTTTGCAGACACACAAAAACTCTTTATTTATATAGATGTATACCGGGTGATCCAAAAGTTAGGACAAATTTTAAATTAATCTAGCTCTTTGGCCAAGCGTCACTTGGACTTTATCAAATAAGGCATCATTCCCTAGCTTTCTCTACAAAATTTATAACTATAAAATACTGAAATTTCAGAGTATAAACTTCTAAAATCTTCGGCCGCACTTATTTAATTTATTTAAAATTATTTAAATTATTCAAGAGCAAATAAATATAAAAATATGCGCTTTACAACAAACAATTGGAAATATATCAAGACTTACATGCGAAGTAAGCAAAAATACCTTGATTAATTCTTTGTTACCTTTAGAAGACATTTTTCCATTGGATGAGGCAAAGTAGTAGATAGTTTAAAATATTATCTGTTTGAGATAAGAGTGGACAAAGCTGTAACTGACGCCTAGAAATACTGTCCTTTGTAAGAAAAGGTAATTAATTAATATATAGGCCTCGTGGTAAAGCAAATAAGTTAGGTAAATATTATTTTTAAAAAAATTACCCTAGATAAAATGAAAAGATCCATGATAGAATTGATAGTGGCATATCTAGTTGGTCTAATAAGAGTGAGCTCCTTTTCCATATGACACAGAGCCAAGCACTGACATTCGACTGTGTTAAACTGGTTATACCATCGAGTGTTGTTAGTACTTGATAGAATCACATTTAAACTCCTTACAGAAAGCATGTTAAACTGTAATAAAAAGATTCATAGCTAGCAAAATGTAACGCATTAAATACCTTCCGCTGCAGAGTCGCCATATTTGTTACTGACATTACCAAGCAAAAATAGAGGAAATTATATGCACACATGCGAACAACTAAATTTGCAGTTTCAAAATTTGATTTTAACTGTTGCCTACATTCATCCACGTTCGTGTTATCTAATTGATATTATATTAATATCAAACTGCTATTTTCTTTCATGTACACAATGTATACCTTGTATATTTAAAAAAAAATGAGCAAAGGAAGTTCTTCAGAGAAGTGTCTACAAGCGAATCAGATATCATTTTTACCCCATCCAGTTTGAAAGATTTGGCTTTAAAGACTGCGGAAGGCCGAAAGATAGTCTGTCTGTCCACGGCGAATGCAAGTCCACACGTGAAAATAAATAGCCCAGCAATCGCAGAGAAAAACTTTCTCGATTCGTCACTTTTGACAAAAAAATATGCAAGCCACCCTCCCTTCTTCCGAATGTACTGATAGCCCTATCGCTTGGGTGCCGTCCAACATCACAAAGCTTGGGAGATATCCAGCAGCCGAAGAGGCATTTCTCACCCAACGCGCGATACAACCCCAGGGAGGAAAACATATTCCGAAAGGGGGAGAGGAAAATCCCTTTTTTAAGCCCATAGAAGGAGCACCAATTAAAACGCGATAAAGGGTTTCACGGAAAATTGGAAGATAAATAGAAAAGGAATAAAAATGAGAAATTCTTCTGGATTTGCCCCTGCAATGAATTGTTTATGGATTTATGCTGGTGGAAGGGATAGACAATGTATATAAAACTGATGTAAAAATGCATAAATTGTACAATGCAGTTCTTACAAAACTCTGCAGTATGTTACAATTTTTATCTTTAGTTCTGATCCATAAAATGCAATTTACATAAGTTTCTAATATGTTATATGTTTAGAAATTCCCCTCTTTTCATATTAACACATTGTAAGCGGGACACGTACTAGTACGTTTTCTGACGTTTGATACTTGAGGGCGGGTCACATACTAGTACGTTTTCTGGCGGTTGATACTTGAGCGCGGGGCACGTACTAGTACGAGTTAGTGTAACAACATGGTTTATTTGTGGGTACAAAAATAACGGCATATACAGGAAAACTAAGCCGAATGTTCTTGTCTACTACATAGATTCTGGAAAAATTTAGACAAATAAAAACTAGTTTTTTTACATCAGTCGATGCGGAACCACAGAACGGGAAAAAAGTAAAACTATATACTACTATTTCTATTTGATTTTTCTTATTTACGATACTATTATAAATTTATCAACTAAAAAATATATTTTTTGTTTACAAACATCTTATTGTTGTTATTTATATATTTCTGTTTATATATTGGTTTATATATTTGAATATAAAATACGAAAAGTTGGTTAAAAAATTAAATAATTTTAGATCTATTGAGATTTAACTGAATAACTAAATTTACGCACTAAAGGCCCGCTCCTGGTACAATTCCGCTGTGAAATGTACCCGCACACAATGTGTTAACTCGAATCACACCTTCCAAACATGTGAGTTGTGTTCAATAAGTAACAAGACTATTTTTATGCAGAAAACATATCACCATTAATCTCATTATCTGCATTCTGTAGAGATGCGATGTATTTGTATCTACGTTCTGCCCCCTTTTTAGACCCATATGAAAAATAATTTATTTGGGAGTTATTGCAAACCCACTTCCTCAACTTTCATGTATGCTTTGTTGCTTTTGAAATAGGTGACCTTAAGTGGTTTTTTCATAAAAGAACCCGAAATTGAGTGGTGCGAAATCAGGACTACGTGACGAAGGTGATATTGTATCGTTCTTAACACTTCGCGTGCGGGCAAGGTATTTTTACGTTCTTTGCAGCCTGTCACTGGAGTGCGGGTCACGTAAAAATCAGCGTTTAGCAGATTTGTGGTGAATACCTGCTAACCACCAAAAATCTACTAAATACGTATAATTATATGTATGTGCGACATTATATGCCTGTTGTTTGCTTTGCTATGCAACGCTTTGCATTTTTTCTTTCCACAAGTTATGATTGTCGAGTTACTCTGTATCTTGATGCGTTATTTCGTCTTCAATCGAATTCCTAGCTCCAGAACGTACGAGTCGTGTTTTGTCAATTTGAAGTTTGGTTTTTTTATTGTTGAATACAAAATTGATAAAATGAGCCGTTGTGACAAAGATAGTGATGAAGAAATATGCGCTGACAGATTATCGGACTTTAATTTTAAAAATCTTTTATTTTTGTGATTTCGTAAAAATACTAGGGTTTTTTTTTGTTAAACAATCATACAGTATATATTAAAGTGTAAAATGAAAAAAGTTTCGTTCATAAAAACAAAGTAGTTTTCGATTTACTGCGAATTTCTGAATAACTAAACTTTCGCGCGATTCACGAAAAAACTCCCGCTGCACGCTTAAGTTGGCAGTGAAGTATACCCGCATGCCAAGTGTTAAGTTAAACGTTCTGTACGTAACCAGCTATATGTATCCTTGTATTATTCGGACAACTACCCACGTGTGGTAAGCGACTGGAAACAAGACGTGTGGTGAGTTTAGAGACTTGTCACTCTGACCTATCAATTTGTATGTACCATCTATTGTCTACTTTTGTTAATGCAAATACTGTTTTTTCACAGAAATTATTATGATCAGTAATTTTTCGACAGTAAAGGAATCATTTCTTATTAAATAGCTGACGTATATTGACGATAGCTTTAAATTGAAACTCACTTAATCTACATCATCCTAGGTAAACTGAAAACATAGTTGCCTGCAGGTATACTTTTACTAAAAAAGCCCTAAATGTGGAAGTTCGGTTACTCTTGCACCATACGATAATAGATACAAAAATAATTACTTTTGCTTCATATTTTTAGTTATACGTTGTAGTTCAACAGGATACAAAAATAACAAATTTTCAGTCAAATTTAATACACTGGGAATCAATTTTCCTTAAGCTTCATTTCAGTATTATTATTATTAATTTAAATATAAATGATAATAGACGAGAATAATATTGCATCTGTCATATCAAAAATTTCTCACTGAATGACAATGATGAATGAGTGATGAATTTTTACAGTTCCAGAGTAAGGAATTCTTATATTGAGATATCTAAAATAAAATCGCAGCTTGTTTCAGTGAGAAACGTACCTGAATATCCTTAGTATGAAAAATATTGAAGGAGGGTGAAAAATATCATATAAGGAATGTCTTAACTGATGGTACGTTTCAGTGAGAAACGTACCTGAATATCCTTAGTATGAAAAATATTGAAGGAGGGTGAAAAATATCATATAAGGAATGTCATAACTGATGCCACAGATCTTAATTTTTCCGCTATCGTTTATCATTGAATAATGTTCAAAATTGGTATCAAGCAGCTGATTTTCTTTAGCAGCCGTGATAAAGAGGAGAGAACTTTTTTTGCTTTGACTATACACGTACAATGTTTAACGTTTACAATGAAAACTAATATCGTGTCGGCATTATTTCTTTTTTTCCGCATTTATCGTTTGATTAATTTGGTCTTAAACTTATTAACACAGAACTAGTGTTAATTTTTTTCATCCCGGATTTATCATTGAAACATTTCAATCCCCATTGCTTTGCCTTTTAAGAAAAACAATTTTTATGAAATTTGAGAGAGCTAAAGAAACAATTTTTTAGCTTTTGTGTTGATAAAAATGTTTCAAGATCCTGCAGAAAGCAAAAGTATTTCTGGTTCATCAGGAGCTTTCCTAGATTTCTAGAGATTGTAACCTAGCAACTAGTAGAGTCAGAACAATGAAGGGTTTGTTTGGTTTGGAGCGCTATGGTCTACTTTTTTGGATCACCAGGGCTAATGAGACCAGGACCTACTGCTTAAAGACGATTCCGAACGGCTACAAACATTCATGCAAGAGTGGGATTCGTGCCGACAAACTCCGGTACCGAAGAGCAGTGCCCTAACTATTCGGTCATCGTTCAGCCTCAACAATGGAGAAATCATGCACAGACAGAAGAAAATTACTAAAAAGAGGAGGAGAGACACAAAATTGTATTTGAATAAGTACGGAGTTATTCTTAATCATTTATAGTTTTCTCAAAATTTAAATCCTTTATATACACACAAGAAAAGTGATAGTGTATAGAGGGACGAGACTTTTATGCTACAGGCCGTTGTTAAATAATAAGCCTAGTTTCAGCAACCATTTGTTATTCTTTGGTTACGTTCCACAACACAGTACAAAGAAAAAACATCACAAACAGCACGAAATGCAACATCATAGACAAGCACACACAGAGAAAGTGAGTGGCACCATGGGAAAACAAGATGGTTCTCAGCGCCACCTATCATAAAAGGAGAGAGCAGCAATTGTACCCGCTACAATAATGCATCTGTAGAGAAAGATAAAACAGAACTCTCATTCTTTGCAGTCAAACGATCCACTTGAACAAAGGCGGTGTCCTGAAGTTCGAAATTAATTTAGCTGATATTTTGTTTCGGCGATTGGCAATGCAGACAAAAATTTAATCTTAAATAAGACAAGAAACTACGAAGTCTTACGCATTTTTTTGAAGAATAAAAGCTACTTCTTCTAGAATAGAAATTAACCCCACTTTCAGATCTAAGATTTCAACATGTTTATATGTGGGTGTACGTCCGTATATGTGAACAAACTCTACAAAAGCTCTCCCAAAGAATATTTAATTAGAGGATAAAACAGAAGGTATCAGTTACAACATATTTTTTAAATGTTAGGTATCATTCGAAATAAAAGACTATTTATAACTCCCTCCGGGAATTCAAAAAACTTCATTAAAAAAACTAAAAGGAATACACTGAAAACGAACATCGTATTAAATACAGAAACAGTTCAAGTATTATTTACAGATATTACAGCCGTCCTATGTGTGAATCCTTGGTCAGATAAGATGCATCAATCCTATAATCCTGTTTCTGACCTACTCTAACATGGTAGTATCAACGGTATTTACATCAAGTGCTGAAATTTCCTTCAGTTTTATGAAATAAACCACAAAAAGGGTAATAAACGAAGTATTTTACATAAACCCACAAGAAAAGCCACTTGGTATTAAATACGATGAGTATAGAGGCCATGGCAAAATAAGAGGTACATCACCTTTAGAAACTCGCCCAATACAAATGAATAGTATGAAAACTTGAACAAAAAACTTGTCTTTTAGAGCCGCGGTAGCTCAGTCGGCAAAAGGCAAAGCTCTCGTAACTGGAGGGTTGCGGGTTCAGAGCCAGAGACGGCCTAAGATCCACCATGTTCGTTAAAGGTGACTGGAGCATATAAAGTATGTTCATGGTAACAATGTCCTCCAAGTTCTCAATGAATACCTCTGGGGGTGGCAGGCCAAGCCTATGGGTCTTCTGCTTGGTCCCTGCTTCAAAATTACGAGGATCCACTGGAGCATAAGTCGTACTTTCACCCTTGAAGTGCTCGTTAAAACGAAAGGCGCAGTCCTTTGCCTTAAATCGAGTAGCCTTCGGCTCAATCGTGCTTGGTTTGACTAAGTGGCATAAGACAACAACTACAACTTGTCTTATATTGCCCAATGCTATTATAAAAAACTTTAATGCTTTCTGTATTATCTTAATTGGTAGTAAGCAATTACTGTTAAAAGGACAGACAAGAGATGGCGCCCTTTTTTAAAATGTTGCCTTTTTTATAAATGTATAATTAATTTATATATAACTATCATCTTTATACAAGTAAGGTCATTGAAAATACATTAGTATACGAAATTTCTGGGTTCGCCATTATAAGGAAGTGGGCAAAACGATGAAAATATTTCTGCCAAACTGCTACATTCCAAGATAATGATATGTTATTAAAAAAGAAAGTTAAAGCCTTTAAAAGCTTAAGTATTTATATATTGTGGCTGAATGTATAAATACTGAAACTGAAAGTATAAGGCAATTTCACGCAGCAGGGCACGTCTCAACTTATGACAATTCTGGTTTTAGTTTCAAACGGAAGGGCAGTTTATTGTTTGTCTATTGGCTATTGTAAACATGAAAATGAATGTGAAGGGCATTATAGTATTTCGTGAGGTTTCGACAAATTGCTTTATAATGTCCCGTAAATGAATACTTTTCACAAAGCATAATCTTTCCAATTTGTATAGAAAATGTTATTTATATTTAAATTTATAACTATATCAGGAGGTAATACCTAAGTCAGGCATGTCCATTATAAATGCATAATTGAGCATATATGTATAATTGAGCATGTATCCTTTAGTAGTTAACAACGTAGACAGTAATTACTTCATTTTTTATCAATATTGTATTGCTTTGGTATTATTTTCCCCACATAAGGATATATTGCTTTTAAAGTCCTAATTATTTTATGCTTTTGACTTTTGAGGCTAACAAGAGCTCAGGGTAAAAAGTGTTAACATTATAATGCTGGTTATATGACAAAATTAGTTGGCATCACGGTACTTTTCATTTTACTCTACTTCCATTAACTTCTACTATAGGATGCTGTACAGATAGAAAGTAGGAGTACACATTATACTTTCAGTAGCATTTCTTTCACTGAATATATTTTCTTTCATCTTTAGCTATGGTTTTTTTTAGCTTTATATAATGGAGTTTTTTTAAAGATATATATCTGTTGTGTTGAGTGGCTTGAGGCTATTGCCCTCAATCATATTTTCGTCGCAAATCATTAAAGGCGTATAAAAAAGGCTGTTGGTGAGCTGTTCCTATTACATCATCAAGTCATTACACAAATTAATCCCAATTATCAATACCATTCGAGTTCCCTTCAGTGAAATTGCACCATTTCTGATGCTTCTCCAGTTAATTTAACTAAGATAAAATCTTCACATTTGTATCCTTTTTTTCGACATAAAAAACTGCTGATAGTGAAGATTGTCCATAATAATTCTCCTTTATGTACATAAAGTTCAAATTTCATACAACTGTATCTAAAACTCATCCTTAGCTGCTTCATATTAATACTTTATGTGATTAAAAAAATTTGTTCCCATTATAAAATTCTTTAACCCCTTAAAGCATTTGCCCGTGTCTGACACGGGCAAAATTCAAAATAAACATGCAATCACATTAATTACACTTTGTTTGAGTAACAATTTTTTTTATAACTTTTAACTCTTTTTCCACTGTAGTCACCCCCTCCCCCAGATCTAAAATTGCAAAAAATAATTTATTCTATACCTATATATTTTTTTCAGTCATAAAATATATCAGTTTTTATCAGTTTTTCCGAAAAAAATTCGTGCTTTAAGGGGTTAAGCTGATTTTGTCAACATGAATTCTTTAGAATCTTAAATCATCACACGTCAACCTGTAAGCGTTGAAAAAGCAACATATTCAATCAACGATTAGGTTTTCCGAGGAAGAATTCAATTCACGTATTTCTCGTGTGATAGAAAAATATTTTCAACCTAAAAACCTCAGGACAATAAAATAAATCGGTTAAATTTTTTTGCAATCCCTCAATAGATCTGCGCATTTTTTATCCGAAAAGGAATCGTATACTGAATCTGTTATTTTATCAACGTGTACATGTTGAAGTGTGATAAGGCCTTAAATGTTCTACAAAATAAATAAATAAATAAACTGCATTAATCATATTTATTTTTTGATGAATAATTTTCTGGCACATAATTTTGTTTATGTGACATCTTTATTAATCTCACTCTTTTGAAAATGACAAATAAACGATAAAATTATTGTAGAACTTATTATTAATAGCATTATTTGTTCTCCCATGATATATTCATAAATAACAAAGATGGTCACAGTGACGTAAGATTATGTAGGATTTCCTCATTTATTACTGCAAGAATTCACCAAGAAGGGAAAAAAAGAAATATATTCAAGAAACGCTGGTTTAGACCCCATATTAATTATGTATTTAGAAATGTCACAAACTAATTCTGGCCCATAGAAAAAAAATTTCTACAGACTAACAAAACTTTTTTTTATGCGTAATTAGAATATGTTGAAAGATTTTGTGAGTGCTCTATAGTAACACTCGCATGCAATGCTTATTATGGTCATATCAGACCGTTATTAAGTGAAAAGCTAGTTATCTTTTGACTTTTTCAAATGATTGTTTTTTTTTTCTGTGCACGCGTTTAAAGGGGTCATATTCAAAAACCGAAAAAAATAGTACCGCATTAATTTTCTACATTTCCGTTTGATGAAAGCATTTTAAATTTTAATTGGAGCTATAAAAATTTGCTGAAATTCGAATACAGAAGTAAATTTAGAGAATAGGAAAAAAACTGTAAAACATGCAAAAGGGATTGAGGTTGTTTAGGGATGGATGGAAGGATAAAACAGTGTTAACAAACTAGTGCTATATGATCAACGATGGTTTGATTTGGTTTGGATCGCTATGGTCTGCTGCTTTACTCAAGTGGGATAATTAGACCGGGACCTACTGTTTAAAGGCTATTCCGAACGGCTACGAACATCCATGCTAACACAGGGATTTGAACCCACGACCTCTGGTACCGAGGAGCAGAGCTTTACCATTCGGCCATCTTTCGGCTAATTAACGATGGATCACAGAACCACGATAGCTCAGTCGGCAAAGGCGTTAAGCTTATAACCGGAGGGTTGTAGATCCGAGACAAGAATTGGCAAAGATCCGCCGTGTTCATTAATGGCGGCTGGGGCACATAAATTAGGTTCGTAGTCGCAATGGCCTCCAAGTTCAAATGATATCTTTGGAGGTCTCATGCCAACCGTAGGAGTGTTTTCCTTGGCCCCTTTTTCTGAATTACGAGATCTCACTTTCAACAAAATGTCGTCTTTTCACCCTAACGGTGCAAAAACGAAAGGAGCAACCCTTAATTCGTGTAGCCTTCGGCTCACACGCTTGGCTCGTCCAAATGGCATTTGTAACAATGACAACAATGGATCAGTATATTTACATGAATCTCTTAATAATATAAAACTTAATGACATCTTGCAATTCCAATAATTTTCAATGCTATGACGATAATGACCAGAAGTATTCTGCTGCCTATACCTGCTTATGGCGACTATAAAATTACCTTAACATTAGATTTATCAAACCAGTCAAAATGACTGGTTTTGAAATTGCAATTTAATGTATATTTACATTTCTGGTAAATCTACTATTAAAGTCATTAAAACCCCCACCAAAGACAACATATTTGAACATGTTAGAAAATTTATGGCATCACTTTGAAGTTGAGATAATACATTATCATATTTTGAGAAAAAAGCAACTTAGGGATGGGTCTGAAATTGTTCTATCTATGCTAACAAGCTTGCATCAAGACACAAGGGATTTGCATCAAAGTATACTAATCTAAAATATCATGTTTTGAAGTTTCTAAAATCAATAGTTTAGTTAATTGTAAGAGTTTTATTTTCTTTCTAGTTTATCCATATCTACCTTGTTTAAATATTGCTTGAAACTTAAAGTTATTTGTGTAAAAGTCGCTATTAACATTTTTACCTATTAACTCTTTAACGGACAGTGGTTTCGTAGCAAAACCACCTATTAAACATTTTTTTTAAACTTTACTTTTTAGATTACTTTACTTTATCATTTTATAATTATTTACGGCTCAAATGTCATACATCTGTGATATATGGAAGCCAATGATGTAGAATCAAGAGCTTTTGCAATTAAAAAAAAAACTTTTTGGAGACATGGATAGTTTTCGATTTTATATATATATATATATATATATATATATATATATATATATATATATATATATATATATATATATATATATGCATATATATGCATATATATATATATATATATATATATATATATATATATTTATATATACATATTATACATATTTTATATTAAAAATACATTATACATTTTATATATTTTGCATATTTTATACATTTTATATATACATATTATACATATTATATTAAAAATACATTATATATTTTATATATTTCGCATATTTTATACATTTTATATATACATATTATACATTTTATACATATTATATTTTTGATATTTTAAATATATAACAGATGATAGTTCTACGTTTAACTTATTTATTTCTTTTTCTATTGAAATATATGTATTTAAACTTTCTGTACTTCAGAAGTCAGAATCAATTTATCTTACTTATGACCTCAAATAAAAGTATCTATACAAACAACACTTTTAAGTTGTTAAGCTATTTATTTATTATACCAATTTAAGGGTTATCATTTATTGTTCTTCCAGTATAGTTAAACTTTTAAAAAGGCATAATGTTCAAGCTGTACAAAGGTAGGGGTTAGTCAGTTAAACCATTTCTCAAACCCTAATTTGGTATCCTCTAAGGCAAACCCTTCTAAGGAATGTAAAAAAAATTATATATTTGACATATACAAGGCTTATAAATAACATTTATAAACAAATTACATTAAATTCCCATGAATTTATTTTGGTGACCTTTAAAGGGTTAAGTAAAAAATTGGTCAAAACTTCGTGCTATTTAGGTTTTAATATCTTAAACTGAAAGGAAACAGCAAAGTGTCAAGTTTTATTTTGATTCCACTGTGCATGTCATTTAAGACCTGTTTAAGATCTTTCCTCAAAACCCTGATATTCACAACTGTCCACAATATTTTTTTAAATCTATTAAATATATTAATTTGAGGTTTCTTTTATATCGAGATATTACACACTTGTTGTATCTAGAATACATCAGTATAATCAAGATATTCTAATATTTTCAATTTTTTTAAAATTAAAAGTAAATTGTGTTTGTTTAATTTCAAATTATTTTTAAAGTAGTTGTTGGCGTTACATCTTCATTACATTTATTCTTTATATAGACAAAAGCATATATTCAAATATTGAAAACTTTAAGCAGATTCATTCGAAAACTTTAAGCAGATTAAGCAGATTCATTAATTTTTTTGTAATTTTGCGGATAAAGGTTAAAACCACAGGAAAAAAGCTCGTGACACACATAATGCATTCTATAAATTGCTCTATAACTCATTATCTAGATAGAGTTCAATATCTTTTTTTTATATAAAATGTTGAAAGTTAATTGCAAAATATAATTCGTTACAGGTTTTTTTTTCGAATTTTTGAAACTCCTGAGATGTTTTAATACAAACTAACGTGAGTTTCTAAACTCCACCACAGCATAAAAAACTTAGAAATCTTTCCACTTCTTTTCAACTGTCATGTTAATCCTATTGAAACTGGTTTTCAATGTAACCAAAAAAACATATGCTTAAAATATTTGATATAGATCTCAATTTAAATTTATTATTTGCTTTCTACAGATTTATTATTTGCAAGTTTAGCTATGTATTATTTTGTAAATATTATTCGAGAATTTGTTGATCTTTAGTATTTTCCAAATCCTATTCTACAATGCAAAATCTAAGCCAGTTTTTTTTATTTTTAGTTATAATCTTTGGTATAATGCCTAAAGATGAAGATTATAAACAGATTTCTTTTTAAATTTGAATTCAATATTTGTCTAATACTTTCAAATCAGCGTGAGACTTATCATGTACACCCTTTTACATTTTTTTTACTATGTTTTTATGTTGTCCGCCCAAACTTAAGCAACCTAATTATTTTTACTATTTCCCCATCAATTTTATCACATAACTTTTAAATTCATGTCAACTTAAATCAATAAATATCCTATGTGTTCAATTCCCGGTAAATTCTAAACTAGAGGGCTTGGCCGAATTAGTTGAGTCAACACTTTCTGTGAGCTTCAGCGTGCTGTGAGTATAAGCATGCCTGATTTATAGCGGTGAATTTAGTGCATGTTCTCGCGCTTGAGTACCCATCCCCCCTCACTTTTCGGTGCATTTTACATGCGTCATAATCTGAAAGACGTTATTGTTAAGAGTTTAACAAATCGTAAATAGCACAGCATTTGTAAACGTTGAAACGGAATTAAAAATTATTTCAACACTCCCAATAAAGAGCCGTACAGGAAAAAGATCGTTAAAACGACTTAAATCACCCTTTAGAGCCTTGATTAGTCAGTTCTATTTATCATCCCTTGCTATTTAAGCACTAGAATTTGAAATAACACAAAAAATAAATTATAATGATATGACAGATAATTTTGTATAAAAAATTACCAAGCATTAAACTTCTGATATACAAATAAAAAGATTTTTTTTTTAGAACCCAGAAAGTTTTATTTAACTTGCTCAACCAAGGGTGTAGCCATGTACTACCTGTAACCAGCCACCCACCCGAAGTCGGGTGTAGGGTGTTGAATTGCTGGTTCGGTCTGGCCGTCCGGCAACAATGCGTTACGCAGGGTCCAAGTCAGCATCGTTAACTGGCAGGGTCAAGCATTAAATCAAGCAAGCAAAAAGACCGTAGCATAATAATTAAAAGAACAAAAGAAAATATATATATATATATATATATATATATATATATATATATATAAATATAAATGTAGAAAATCTAGACTAAAAGGTACAATTAATGCAGTTTACAAAAGTGCGGGGGATACTCCGCAGGAGTCCTGCCCAGGTAAAAGTCCGGTGTACTGCATGATACTTTCTGTCATGAGAGCAGGTGTTTGCGAGGGAATTTTACATGGAGGGGAGTGGGGTTCTCTCCTTTCAACTCGTATCTCAAGTACAACAATCCTAATGTGGCTCCACACCATGGCCAATTGTTCACCACTCCATACACTGGGCCACTAAATAAGCAGAGCAGGAGGTTGCATTCATAGGGTGTAGTGCGCACTGTAGTAGCGCATGATGGTTGTCTTCAATCTTTGGAGAAAAACAGCTTCCGAAGCAATCCTTTGCCAAAGCCCTTTTATCGTCTGCCATCGTCGATCTCAATAAGCCATACACCCTCCAAACAGTGGCTTGCAGTGGATGATATTGTGGAGGGGCCTTTACATAATATGTGTATACATACGTCTTCATGGGGCGTGGTTAAAAGCCCTATACCCTCTTCTTCGTTTCGCCACTGGGCTGAACTGAACAGTTCAGTTGAGAAAAAAACGTTTCATTTTGAAATTTGGATTGTTGTATAGCATTTAAGACAAACGTCACCATTTCTGACATTTGTCGTAATACGATTCTATACGAATATTGCCTAGCATGTTATTCGCCGAGCGAGATCACTGCTATACTGTATACTTATTTGAATGTGCTTCTTTCTGATTTAAAATGATTTGTGAACGGATCTTTGTTACTGGTACTTCTGAGAAGGTAAGAGTGGAGCTTCTTGAACATTGTAAACAAACCAGAATCGGCGCACTAGTGAAACAACTGACCAACCTAACATTTTACTGCATGGCGTCTACCAAAAGCAGTTCTTGAAGAGGTACCCTCATCAGTTTGCAGCTGCACATGAAATAAATGACGAATCCAACTCGTCATTATACTTTAAATGGTTAATATATTACCTGATAATAATTACGAGTGGGTAACAGAAAAAAGGCAAATAATTTTTAATCCCATTATAAAAAATACAATAATTGGCAATACGAAAAGGAAAATATTTCCAATTTATCCCTTTTAGACATAAGTATTGTCCTTATTGAGGCGTTTGTCCATTGAATATCAGGTTTCATAGAGCTCCGTCGACTGTGAGTAGAGCGACGCTTGTTTGAAGTCGATATCAGAACCTTAACTTCTTATCGTCCGCCGACCATTGTCGATTGCAGCAACATTTTCACGGGGCTAAAAAGACTCTGGCCTCCCAGAACTAGCTTCATCGATTAAAGTTGCGTTCACCCACTTTTGAACTTTTTACACTTTTTTAAAAAGGACAATGTGATAGCAAACGCAATCTTAAAGGAGACTAACACACGCTTCTAGCATTTAGAATAACAAGACCTATGTAGCATTTGTTCAGGCAATTCAACCTCCTATTCTGACCATTCTTATTTATTCCAAATAATTTCGTACAGCAAATAAAATTAACATGAACGTCACTTATTGATACCCCTCGAGTTCTTCGTGGGTACATTTTCTTTTTTGATAGTGAGATGGGCTTTTTCCATCCATGTCATCACAATGAAAATATGTGTCTGTTAACAAGCTTAATCTTCTTTAAGAGCAGGCGCATGTCGTATTTTTTACGATGAAATCGTAATGTTTCCTTTATTTATGTTATTACAAATATAAGATTTTCTGTGGTGATAAGTAGCAATTTAGAAAAGCAATTATATCGGCAATAAAAATACCAATTATATTGTTTTCAAACAACAAAGATTAATTTTGAACATTGGTAGAATACTTTCCCATTTTACCTTTTACAGGGTGAGGTTTTCAAAAAATCTAGCAAATGTATTAGTTTGTCCCCACCCAGCGTAAAAACACTCGATACTACTGAAAGACCAGAACGTCATTACAGCAACCGAAAGCAGTTACTGACGTAGGAATGGGACGTCATAGTTCGAGTTAATTTATTTTGCTACGCTTTTATTATACATTCTTGTATTTTTTTAGCGCTTGAACCAAAGAATTTTTTCCTCGTTTAAAAAAAGTTTTTAATGCTGATTTAATATCATTAGTTATCATATATTTACGAAGGGTACTGATAAATGGTATTGAATTCATATATGCATGAAACACAATTATTCTATAAAGACAGTAAAAAATTCATAAAGATTTTTAATAAATTTTAAAGCATTGTAAGAGCCTAAATATGTGTGAGAAAATAATATAATTTTAAAAGAAAAAATGCTTCCAATGTAGGGTTAAAATTAAAAATAAATTCGTTTTAAGCTGTTTATACACGTTGTATTCAGATTTATTCAGAATTATATAAAATTTCAACAAATTAAGGGGAAATGTTATGCTGTCAACTAACTAAGGAGCTACTAAGGAGCTATTACTTAGGAGCTTTTGTATACCTAAAACTTACTTTAACACCTTACTTTATACCCAGGCTTAAGAGATGTTGCAACTACTTCACACCGTGCTTTAAAGTGGTTGAATAACATCAACAACAATAAATCTTAAAACAACCAAAAATTCATAATTCATGTTTTGCGACCCGAAAGTACTCGGGGATCAAGTTCAGATGACTGGCAAGGAAAAAAAATTCTAACAGTGCAAGTTACGTTAGTGCTATCAAGTTTTTTCTGCCCTTCTAAGGCTGTGTAGCTTATCTTCTTTCAGGTTAGGCAGCTTTTTTTATGCTTCCATGAAAAGTGCGTAAAATTTCTCTCTTTTATACATTTCTTTTGATTGTTTTATTATCCATTAAAGATATACTTCACCGGTTTTGGTTTTAGTTTTCAAGAAACAAAAGTTAAAAGTATTCCTAAAAATATATAACACGCCAAAGATATACTAGAATCTACGCAAAACATTCGATACAATTTTTCAGCTTTGTTAGAGAGTAGATCTAATTGCTGTGGCAGCTGAACACGGTTGGATACTATTGTAACTGCATTTGTGTCAATACAAGGAGAAATGCTTACCTTCAAGATTTTCAAGAAGATGGTTTATCTAGATCTCCTGGGACGAGCCCTCTAATCCAGAGGTTACTAACAGTAAACATAAAAATGGCTAAGAGCATAAAATAAAACAGCTAAAGGCTTGACTAAAGAACTGGGTTCCCCAGCCAACTTGGCTATAAGGGTTTAAGTATGGTCGCCTAACATTTTCTCCAGATCTCACCGCGACCAAACAATCTGTATCTATATTATAATTTATATGATATTTGCATCCAACTCTCATTGTGTAACTCTTTTCTTATATATTAAAAGTGCTCAATGCTTAAAAAAATTAGATATAACAAACCATTAATTCTTCACTATGGCTGATTTTAATAGTACGTTGCTGTTGCGTTTGTAAAATGTTAAGGGATTAATTGCCCATAAATATAAATGTCCGGTTTTCAAGTCGTTTTCTTTAATTAAGGAAGAGTATATAATTATATTACGATGGCATAGTGTGAATTCATTAAAGTCGCCAGAAAAAGCAAGAAATACAATGTTTGGATGGCTTACCTTTGTGGTTTAGTAAATATCGCCAATATTTTCGCCAAATTTGCCAAGGGGAACCCAATTTTTAAGTAGTCCCCAGCTAAAAGATGAAAGAAGGGGATAGTGTGGTGGACAGAAATGCTTACGCTTTTAAACATTTGTCTAAATTTTTTTGTAAATAAAGGAAAAATGGTATTATTTGTATTGCTAATTAAAGAAACATACTGTGTGAAAATCCAATATGTGCACATTAACTGCAAACTTTGTAAGCTTTTAACCCATTATGTAAACACAGTACCCGAAATTTGGTCAACCTAATTCTTAAAACTATTTAATTATTTTTATTAGCTCATATCCTGTAACATTTATACACAGGCATGCAAAATTTGACATCTGTTTTATCAATATTTCGAAAGTTATACAGGAACATGAAATTTGTATCTTCAATATTTCGAAAGTAGTTTAGGAATGTGATGTCATTTATAGGTTATAAATGTTATTTAGGAATTTGAAATCTGTATCTTCACAGTACAATTTACTTGTAACGAGCCCTGATTCAACAAGAGACCAGATTTAATGAGTAAATCAGAAATAATTGGTTGGTAAAATGTTAAATCTATAAGATCAAATATAGGGATATAATATATTTGTTATGTGTGGCAACACCACTATTTTGTTTTGTAGTTTGGCAACATCATATCCTTGTTGATATTTCTACATCTCAGTATGTGTTCTTTGCTATGCATAATTTCAGTCAATAAAAGCTTACCAGATAAGCGTAAAATACTTGCTCATTTCTACATCAATAGCTAACAACATTTTTGTGATTCATAAAATGTCTATATAGACTTCCTTCTCTCTAACCCAATTAATCCTTTTTTGGAACAAAGGGTCCTGAAAGGTTTTAAATCAAACTTTCGTAAGCAAATTAAATTGAAAATACTTGGTTGGCATAATGTTAAATCTATGAGAGCATTTAATGAACAAACCCAGGTTATAGCAAGCAATATTTTTGTTATCCATAAAACTTCTATATAGACTTCCATCTCTCCATCCCAGTTAATCCTTTTATGAAACAAAAGGTCATGAGAGGTTTTAAATCAAACTATCGCAAGCAATTTATTTGGATGTTTCTTGAAGTAAGAGAAAGATAGGAATAACATCAAATGTTAGGAAGAGATGTGAACGTAGAGCGATACGTTAAAGAAACGATGCATGGGAAAACATTACATCAACTTGGATTACCAACAGCTTCCGTAAGGTTCGAGTGAACGTTTCTCAAGAGGGACAAATCATTAAGGAAGAGTAGATTACTTGGAAAATTTGAAATTGAAAAAGAAAAATTTGAAAATTATATGCAAATGTTATCCTTTCCGAGGATATTGCTACTGATATTCGAGGTAAAGCAGATGAAAAAGGACAAAAAAATTTCAAACTAAATCACCCCAAACATATTCAACGGCTTTTAGTGCTCAAAAACTTTTCAAAGCCAAAGGTGCAAATGAAAATGTCTTTCAGGCCATGCGTCTTCTTTGAAGAATAATAACACAGGAAAGAGATAATACGATATTTCAAAACAAAATAGCCAACTTCTTTTGTATTATACAGAAAAAGTACATATGATATTGTAAGTATTATGTTTTTTAAGAACTCGTTTCATACAATTGTTACAATGAGCAAATGTCACGGTCCCTTGTTATAAGTGAGTTCGAATATACTTTAATAATTATTTGGGGGTTTTTCACTTCTATCACGAAGATCACCAGTTTCATATTTATGTTATTAATCTTAATTTTATCTAATTATTTTCTTGTATCTGATTTTAAACTTTTTATTCAACATTTAATTTAATACTACAAATTTTTAGCATAGTATTTCGTAATTGACTTTGTACCTAAATTAAATTAAAAGAAAATCAGCCTGCTTTTGGAACTACAATATGATGCAGAACAATTTTATATCCTATACTTATAAAACATATTTATAAAAATAAACTTAAAGACTTAAATTTCCTTTCATACTTAGACTTATAAAAATATTTTGTTATTACAAGATCAGTTTTGTAATACGAATGCTTCATTTCACAGTTTAAGCCGAATAGGTAGGAAGCTGCAGCTTTGTACCAGAATCCGTGTGTTCGAATCTCCATTTTTGCCATGAATGTTTATAACCCCTCGGGATCCATTTTAAGCAGTGATTATAAGTAAAACCCTCATATTGAAAAAAGAAATGTCACGGCGCTTCACATCAAACCTTTTAAATTTCATTATTTTTGTACAGCTATATCAACTATATCCTCGTGATATTTTTAAATATAAATTTAGGACTTGACCCACATAATTCTGTTGACCCATTTACTGAAGATACTGAGGATTCTGAAATATAAATTTATGTAAAGCAACAGAATCTAGAATTAATTTATTTTGATTACTATACTACGAAGTAAAATAACTTTATTTGTTATTACATACCATTCATTTCGTATCTTATAATATATAATAAATAAGAGATTTGAAAAAAAAATTTTCAATTTTACAACTCCTCTTCAACCTCCACTCAAAATACAGAATCAAAATTAAATTAATTTTACAATTTACACTAAATCACAAATTTGTGATGAAAATCACACTCAGTTTATTTAATTTGTGATTAAGTGAATGTTTCAGTCTATTTAGTATGAATGTTATGTGTTTCCTTTGTGTTTTCTTTGTTAATTCAATTAGATTTTAAATATTCAATTTTTGTAAAATTTTTCCTCAAAATGTTGTTTTTGTTTATGTATCAATTTGTTGAGTTACGATCCCCTCGCCAGATTTCAAACGCCACGCTGCAAGCACGCCAATTTCGCCAAATGTGGTTGAAGCACCAACAAGATCCATGATTAGAAACAGGAGAGTGGGCTAAGAAGAGGAGTTGAAAAATCATTAAAATATAATATAATTTAACGAAGATATCTTTTTTTACACCTGTGTAGTTAACTCTATTATACATCTTGCTTCACATTTTATTTACCCTGTAGGTGGCACAAATAAGAATAACAACCAAGGTAAAGAATGTAATCATCTTGATAGTAGACCATGGCATTAGGTAGATTACTCCAGGTAAAAGAAACCATCCTGAAAAATAAGGCATCATTAACAAATTATCCTTAATAAAATGTTTAATCTCCCTTTCTCTTTCACTAATATATATATATATATATATATATATATATATATATATATATATATATATATATATATATATATATATATATATATATATATATATATATATATATATATATATATATATATATATATGTAATGGCCCAGTGTTAAGGCAAATGGAATAATTAGTCCTTATTAGTAAAGACATTTATTTATTTACTTTGGGGTTTCCGTTTCAAGCATGGCTTGCGCCATTTGCATTTATTCGTGGTGAAGCTAAACGTGTAAAGGTGTTGACAGCTCCATGTCCACGCAATTACTGAACTTCTCGCTTGATTAGTCATCAACTTCCTGTGAATCAATAAATTTAAATCTTTCACCTTTATCCATCCATCCTTTAAAAAGTATCTAAACAACTTTCCATCCAAACAATAACGCGTTTTTTTTTTGTTGTTGTTGTTTTGTATCATTTTACCATAATTTGCCATTTTCAGCAAATTTTCCTGGTCAAACAAATTTTCAAATCTCAATACAATTGAATGCTATCAGGAACAATGTTCGGCGATTTCATAATTTGTTCTTCATTTCCCTCCTGCAACTAGCTTCATTATTACAATCTGACCAATCCTCCTTCCTTGGATTGCACTAAGTATGTCTTTTTCCTTCCAAGGTAAGGAAGTTTTCTCTCTATTTGAACTGCATTCTGGACAAAATCTTCTCCCAAGACTTCCAGGACCCTTTTATTTTGAATAGAGTAGTGTGACATGCCGTTAGTACACTGTGTCTTTTTTTTAATGACTCATTTATTTTTCATCTAAAATATATTTCATAACAAATACTGAATTTTCAATTTTTGGTAAATTTTTGCTTAATTATACATAGTGTTTTATGTTGCCAATTAAAATGGAGATCCGGTTAAGAGAAAGTCTACAAATCGATTCACAACCAGATTACGGTCTGGTTATACCCAAAAAGTGACGTCACATGGTCTTTTGAAATCACTTGTGCGGATTATTTAAATTTCAAATAAATTCTAATGTATAAAAGTAATATATTTTGGCAATATTTGGCGATTTATTCTTGTACTATGATAACAGAAAAGTACCTGTTTTTCCTATATTATAATTATATGCAATCCCCATTATCCTTTTTAGAAGACAAAACTAAAAGTACAGTTCAGGCCAATGTTAAACGCCAAAACGTTGTGACAGGATATTCAAAGTAATATCAAAATGTAACAAAAATTAGAAGCTTTTCACAACTACACTTTTATTAAAGCAAATTGTTTTCTGCAGTTTTCTGTTGAACTAAGTTACTAAATAAGATTTTTTCTTTGGTTTATTTACATTCTAATGCAAAAAATGTATCAAAAGATGTTTAAACAATTTTATCCTCAAGTAAATTACTATTTCTAAATTAAAAATTAGTTAACGCATTTTCTTCTCATTGTAAAATCCTCTATATAATAATATCCAAAGTATCTGTCCGCCTGTTCTCGAATTTTTGAAGCGGTTGAACCTGGAATGGATAGAAGCATCCATATTGGATTCTTCATGGGTTAGGGCTAGCATTTTAAAATCCACTCCTAACCCCCTTTTCTAGCATTTAATGTCATTATTTCAAGCCCTATTTTCCCCGGTTAAGAAAAAGCGATTAAATTTATCAATGTCCCGTAATAAAAAAGTAAAAATAACATTTTTTTCTAGCATTATGACGTTATTCTTTTAACCATCTTATTTAATCCTTTCTTATTTTAAATTACTTAAATATCGTCTGCATTATTTTCATACGTTTTATCCCTGAACTTAGATATTACGTAAATAATTTTTTTTATATTTGGCTTAAATAATAGATTAGGTATATATGCGATAATTTTAAATTTAATTATCGATTACTTTTTGTTGCAATGAAAGTTTTATTACCGGTATTAGCAATACATTTTATTTAACTCCAGGGTGTAGTGCAAATGATAGTTTCATTCCTTTACTTCCATGAATTACTGTGGCAAAAAAAAAAATTGGTAAGAACTTAGCGATAATTTCGACGTAGCTAAGAAAACTTTGAATTATCTTTCTAAATGAATTCAACGTGATTCTAAACTGCATTCACATTATCGGGAGACTTTAGAGGAGTATGAAGATAAAAAAAATTAATGAGGGTGTACCAGATAATTCTCAGCCAAAAAGTAAAGCATTTTTTTTTATCTGGCTTATAGGATATTTTACAATTCTGGAAAATTAAAAATTTTACTGATCCCGTCATATGATGGGTTATATGCTAGTACAATAATATTTATGTACTGCCATCTGTCGTCGACCGGTTAAGTTAGTTTTCATAATACTGAGAATGATGACATTTATACGAGTAATATTATCCTTTTATTGTTTTAGTTCTTATATTAGGGTAAACTGAAAAATTTGAACGGGAACAATAGCTTACTTCGATTCCTGTTACCCGTATTAGCTTCATAAGGTACTGTTGTCGATTTAAGAATGTCAATGACAGTATCAGTGGTTTTTAAAGAAGTTATTTTTTGTTTTCCCAGCTCCTGAACTAAGTCTATAGCCTTCTTCATATTTTGTCCACCTTCATCACTCTTCATATTTGAGGTTAGTTTCCATACCACGTGACAAGATCAGGTCAGAGGAGGCGTTAATATCAACAGTGATCCCCTGATGGTATCATATGTACATAAAATGTTATATAATACAATCTATATACATAAAAAAATCTAGTAAACCCACATCTAGCCTTCACACCCAATCATCTTAAGTTTTAAACTTAAATATATATAAACTTATTTCAGTATTATTCCTAAAACATAAAAACATATTTATATAAATAGTACACTTTCATACAGATTTTAAAAATAAATACATAAGTTGTCGATTTTGACTCTAGCTCAGAGATGCCCAACCCAAATCGGTTGATGGGCCAAAAAACAATTTACTGAACTGAGGTGGGCCGCACATATAAAAAAAAATATTCAAAATATTTTATTATAGTCCAATATTTAAAATATGCCTTTTTACAGTGCCAGCTGCGACTGTACATAAAAGTTGTGTTATACATATATCATAACTACAACGACAATAAACATTAACTATACTGTATTTATAATCACCCCCAACACCTTACCTTCCTTCCTAATCATGAGGGTTAAAATATTATTATTATATTTATACTATAAATATATATTGTAGTTTATTCACAAGCACTACCACATGTATTATTTTAAAATTAATGTGAGATTTGTTTTTGTATTTTACTAGAGATTTTGTTAATATCAACGGATAATGTAGTCGACGAGCATCGTAGCTGATTGGTGATGTTTTTATCAAGCAACCTGCTGCAACACTTTGTTTTTACCAGGTTTTTACCATGCACTTAAAGCGAGTCAGCTGGTTGTATAAGTAATGGCCGATTGACTGAATATTCTAAAACACTCAAATTTCAACGTAACCTGTCCAACCCTACTTAAAGACCAGATTTACGTTGGTTACTATCAAGTCTTAACGTACATAATATGCGATATTTATTTTTACAAACATTAACAACTAAAATTCTATGTTTCAACTGTATATAGCCAAAATGACTAAAACTATATAGACAGTTGAAAACTTCAATTGGGCCACAAAACGTTTTTAAATGGGCCGTATGTGTCTCATGAGCCGCGGGTTGGGCATGCCTCCTCTAGCTGAATCATTCTAGCAGACATAATTATTTATAGCTTCCTAACTCATGTTGTACACTTGTGGATAGCAATTTCCTATATGCATTTTTTAAGTTCTGTTCATATGTTCCCATCTATCCTGAATAATTATTAGACATTCTTGTCCAATAATTTTTAAGGTTAGGAAGAAATAATTATTGTGTTATTTAAACGGACCTTATATACAGAGAGAGAAAGAATATGAATGTTGTTTTTTCTAGGCTTTTGTTAAGCTAAAACTCCCTTTATATGCATATTAAGATTTATACGAGTAATATTGTCCTTTTACTGTTTTAATTTTTATATTAGGGTAAGCTGAAAAATTTGAACGGGAACAATAGCTTACTTCGATTCCTGTTGCCCGTATTAGCTTCATAAGGTACTGCTGTCGACTTAAGAATGTCAATGACAGTATCAGTGGTTTGTAAAGAAGTTATTTTTTGTTTTCCCAACTCCTGAACAAAATATGAGCCTTCTTCATATTTTGTCCACCTTCATCATTCTTCATATTTTACCTAGAAAATCGAAATATATACTTTTGTATGCTACATAGACATTTTAAAATTATATTAAGCTAGTCTCAGTTGCCATTATTTTAGAGGTTAGTTGATTCTTCATTTTAATGTCTGTAGTTCCTCAGAACCTGTGGTTAAATTGTAGTAAAACAAATATTTAACACAACGCAATTTAAAATAAATTCCACTATACATTTGATCACAGGTTGTTAATAAATATATAACGAAGACTACACGACAACTACATCCTACACTGGTGCTGTGCCTTACAGTGATATCAAAAAAGCCATTTCCAACACCATAAATGACCGCTGGAATGCCGAATGGAACTTAGATTATTATCGAAATTAAATTCGAAATTATTAAATTCGAAACAAGCTTCACCTTCTTAGACCTTCTATCTCATTTTGGCCATGTTTCCCAAATCGCAAATTGGATGTCATTTTAACGCGTCTTCGGATCGGTCATACTAGAGTCACCCATAAACATTTACTTTTGGCTGAGCCTGCTCCACAATGATCTCTCTGCCACACTCATCTCACCGTTCATCATATTTTAACGTCATGTGCGGCTTTTACACGTTTTTACAATATATATTTTAAAACTTTTCATCCCAGTTTAAGCGAACTTTTGGGTGAGATCCCCACCCATCCAAAACTATTTGAATTTCTCATCCGCATTGGTGTTTTTAACTTTGTTTAGTTTAAAAAATTTTAATATCAATCTTTACGTCGTTTTTAACTTGTGTTCTTCCTCATAAATATTTGACTAATAGTTACTTCTGCTTTTAAATTTTATATATATGTATACATATTTTGGTTAGTACTTCAATCTGTGTTTGGAGCAGCATATCCTAGCTTGGATCTTGCACCAAGAAACCCCAACCAACCAAACCAACCTTAACCTCTTATTCATTTGGACACAAGTATAAGGATAAATTCCAAATACGTGCAATGTCATAATTTGGCAACTTTCGTCCGTTATCATGCCAAACAGAAAAATGCACAGAAATAATATCCTTTGGTTCATTACAGGGAACTAAATGTTATTAACAAACAGGGTAAAAATGAAAGCATATATATTTGCTGAAATAAAAGAAAATCAAAGTTTGTTTTGAAACAATAAAAATAGCAAAATTAAAAATCTAAGAAATAGAATGACTATACACACGCTAATCAATAAAATAGAAACCTGTGAGAGTTTCTGCAAATGCTCTCTAATGGCATATGCAAAACCTGTACTATACTGCTGCATATTCAAAACCTTTTTAAGACTTGGATGAAATGTCATCAAAATGCTAGTATAATTAAAGTATGCAGCTGTATTTCACGATAAACGCAGTTGAATAAGATAAGGACAGACCTTTAACCATTTGAAAAAAGGGCTTATTTTTGGGACCCGTTTAGAAGAAGCCATAATTGTAAAGACAGCAGTACTCACTGGGCGCTCAGGAGGATGGATTAAGATTTGAAAGCAGAATCCATAGTTCTTGTCTAAAAATCCTAACTGTGATTCGAATACAATCAGCCATGACCATAATCGACGTCGTCTGCGACGGATTGGGCAGCAGAAAAATAAGGATTCTGCTACTTTAAATGGCAGAAAAACAGTAGAGATTAGCGCTCGAAACAAAACGAAGCCAATCAACTGGCAGAAATCTTTAAAAAAGGTTCATCCCAACCGATCTCCGTGGGAACCATGTACAGAGAATTGCACAGGATACGATTACGTAGTCGGTTGCATCTGGGGAAATATCTCATTTCTGCCCAGAATACTAGAATTCATTTATAGTTTGGAAAAACGAAACTGGACAAAAGAGGATTGGGAAAAGGTAATGGGGTCAAACGAATCACGCTGTACCTTCTTTTGGACTGATGGAACTGATTTTCTCGATAGAAACCATGAACCCATCTTGCCTTGCTCGCACTGTGCAATAAACTGGAAGTATCATGGTGTGCAGGCATGTTCTGGTATTTATAGTATAGAGGGGGTGCCCTAGTGTTCGTTGTGACCATGCTATTATTGGCAGATCAAGTGCATCCTACAATATTACATTTTTGGTCTGCATGTGACAGATACTTAATGATCAATAATGCTTTTTCGAAATTAAAGCAAATTAAAAGTAAAGCATGAATTAGTTTTTAAAAAGTTTCGTATAAAAATAATTGGTTCTCTATCATTCAAAAGCTCCTAATTCCTTTTAATGAATTAATTCACTTTAGGAAATAATAACATAGAGCACAAGATAACATTTAGAGTTAGACTGATACAGAAACACGTCATCAAAACTAAAATACTTATGATTATCAATAAAATAAGGTTTTGTTTGGTATTGTCTGGAGGTCTACTTTTTGTTACACGAGAGATAATAAAACTATTATCTATTGCTTAAAACATATTTCGAACGAATACTAACATTCATGAGAGTTGTGTGTTTCGAACCTGAGGACATCAGTTTCTAGATGCAGTGCCCAACCAATTAACCGATCATCTAAAATAAAATATGTAATTACCTAGTATTCAAGAAAAATCAGAAAAAATTCTGGCATTGATAATATGAGTTTTAATAAACTATAATAACCTGTTTTTCATTACACGCTAACTTAACAGTTTCTTCTAATTTAAACGCGATTTCTTTCAAAATAAACATATGAGTTGATAATTGGCAATCAAATGCAGCCAAATTGACTTGTATGGGAGATTTTAACATCTATATTATTCTTCGCATAAACTCATAACGGAGTTTTCTTACTTTTCATTTACATATGATGCAGATAGTTCTACAACAGCAATATATATATATATATATATATATATATATATATATATATATATATATATATATATATAATAAACTGTTGAAAGCAGTTATTCTTGGCAGTTGTATCAAAAGTTCTTGTTCAAAACTAATCGTCTGCCAAATTACATTCTTTTGTGCATATATCATAAATGTTGCCAAAGATTGATGCTTCTTACTCTTTAAAAAATAAATTCACCTATTATAATCTAGTTAAGGACAATTTTAAAAGTCGTGAAAGTGTTGAATGGTAAGAATTATGATAAGGTTTGAAAGGTTCACGATAATTTAGATTTTAATTAGCATGACGGAAACAAAAAGTATGAGTAAAAACATCTCATACTGAATATTCAATATAAAAAACAAAAGAGTGTTTTGCATGTACTTGATTCTAAAAAATGTAGAAAATAAATCTATTTTATTTGGGATTCAAATCAAAAGGATAAACATAATAAAAGCCACATGAGTGGGATTTCGATACATGTTGTCTAAAAAAAGCAGATTCTTAGACTAAAAAGTTTTATATTGGATTTAGGGATTAGAACGATTCCGGGAAGAGTCGAATGAAAACTGATAAAACATGACTACTTTTAAGCCATGCATGGAATTTAAAAGTGACAGGACTGTTCAGGAAATGCGACATCTCTAAAGATAGGTAATATTCAAAAGTACCATTCTTGGAAGCTTTTTAAAAAAATTCCTGAAACGTCAGAAATATAGTTAGATTAAACGAAGATATAAAATTTTAAATTAATAACACATAAAAGAAATTTTGTTTTTAGATAAACATTCGTATTAATATTATATTCTGAATAATATATGTTTTTATTAATTTTCATAACACAAATCAGTTATTTAAAGCTATAATAAAATCTTGCTTAACTTTAACTTGAGATGATCACTTTAAATAACACAATTATTGAACTTTCCAAAAAATTAAAGACTATAAAACAGATAATTAGTAATTATCATCCTTTTTAAAACTAAATGCTTCCTAAAATGAGGAGATAAAGATAACGAGTGGAAAGGATCTTGCATTGGTCCATGTGGTAGATCCAAGAAAAAGTGGATGGATGATATCTTCATGGACCTAAAAACTTTAAAAGATCCCCAACTGGAAAATTAAGTCAAGGACAGAGCTGCCTGAAGAAACAATGTGCGGTAAGCTAAGACCCATACTGGGATGCAGTGCCAACAAAGAAGGAAATAAAGATAACTTTACCGTTTCAGTTAAAATTGAAAATTTATTTAAAAAGGGAAATTAAAGGCAAAATGAAAAATAATCGAGTATTTGATCACCGTATACCTTTCAATAAAGACGTCAATTTTTCTTAATGTACTATACAGACATAGTCTCTTACTGCGTAATTCAGTTAAGATGCAAGCATGATCTTATAGGAATAAAACCTATTTTATGTCCAAAGCTCCCTCTCAAATATAAAACATCGTAGATATTTTCAATTTGCGTAAAAAACTATTTTTGTACCTTCCCAAATGGTAGCAATATTTAGATGGATGAACGTAGTACCGCATTCGATGGGCCAACTAAAGGATAACAGTTAGATATTAGTTGTTTCTATTAGAATGCCAACATAATGTTTAGCCAACTTAAAGACAGCTGAATACCATGCATAATAATAGAATGGGCCAACTGAATTCCAAAATACTGTTTAGATGAGCCATCATCATGCCAATAATCATAAATTCTCATTCACAGTAAACTGTACAACTGCATCACACTTTTCTCCGAGTTTTGGAGGAAAATGCAGTTTTTTACTAAAGTAACCCAGAAAGATGTCATGTAGTTCTACAGTCAGGCACATACATACTAAAAAACAATAACTACAGTTACCTTATTAAGAGATTGCCTCTTTTATCCGAACTCAGAGAAAAATGTGATGCAATTACACAGTTTTAGTGTGAACACAAGAATTTACTCCATTGCATTCCAACCCAAACATTAATCTTGAAATATTGAAGCAATCTCGTGGTAAATATAATTAGTACTAAGGACAGCAGTTGACACACACTTTCTCATTTGCTGTTAGTTCTACACATACGCATAGCTAAAAGTTGATTACTTTTGTGTTTCTTAGCCAATGGTATACCAATAATTTATGTTTCTTTTTTTTATTTTTTTTTTTTTTTATGTTATTTTTTTATTAAAAAGGCGTTGTCGTCCCGGTCCGTCGGTACCGTTTCGTATCGTTGTCCGTAAAGTATTCCGTACTCCGTCGTCGCCGGCGCGCTTAAAGAGAAATAATTAATACGTGGTGGGACAAAGAAAAGTCTTTATTTGAAAACTTCAGTTAACCAACAAGACATTTTTCTAACTAAATGCCAACATTTCATTTTCCTGTTTCAACGCACACCCAATTAAAAAAAAATTACTAATTTGTAGCCAACGAATATCCAACGTTTCGGTGATATCCGAGTTGGGGGGGGAGGGAAATAGTCCTCCTATAGTCCTCACTGAATAATTCTCTTCTTGGAGCCGTTCGAAATCAGCTTTACATGGTAGTTCCATGTGCAATTAATTCTCGAAATGCAAAATATTATCCCTAGCGACTCAAACCATCGAAGAGTTCCTTAAACAACGGAGAAAAAAAATCAAACAACTGAATATCTTGAAAGAATAAGTGAATAGAAGGTTTGAAGAGGATACACTCAAAGAACTATAGTATAAATCTGTTAAAAGTTATAACACAGGGTGAATAAAATATGTAAAAACTTCATAATTAAAAAAACCCGGAAAAACTAAGAAAACTTAAAAAAGGGAGGTTTGTAGAGTTATCATTATTAGGTCATCGGATACTTTTAAGATAGGAAAAAACTCAAAAACAACTAATAGGTGACGCTGATGGGCATAAATGAAGTAAAAAATATACCAAAAATAAACAAAAGGTTTCGAAATTGTCTACGTTGAATGTTATCTGCATGACTACTCAGTGTAGTATCCACTTGTAAAAGTTCAAAGCACGACTGCGATCTGTATGGGTACAAACTTTCCAATAGTTTTACATACCGAGTATGGAGAATGGGGGTAAAAACTTGCGTTTGTCAGTTTCAGCTAAGGCTTCCATTTCGACAGCAAAACGTGGCTAACGTACCTCCATTAAACATGGTAATCTGGTTCTTACAGAACTCCCAGTCCCTGGAAAGGACTTACAGTCATTTCCAGTCTCTTCAAAACACTAGACAAGCTTTATATAGCTTTGTGTCTAAGATCCTTTTTACATTCCTCACATTCTTCTGATCACAGAATTTACCCAAAGCAATGGACGTTGATTCCTGATTTACGCAAAACAACTTCACCAACAATGCTTTGTCCAGTCCTCTCAACATCCTTTTTCAAACCCACGACTTATAACTGTTAATTAATTTTAGTTACTTGGAAGTATAGGTAATCATCATCATGGTAATTGGCTATTTCCACCGTAGTTACTCACGCGAGCACCATCTACAAGCTGTTGAGATATTTTTTCCTATCTTAAAATAATTCCCATAGTCTAGCAATACTTTACTCTCGATTGATTTTTAATTTGTACATTGTTCTTAACAATACGAAATTTTAAAGTTTCTATGAACTTTTTGCCCTTTCTGGTACAATAGCTGTTTGGGTGTTCTCTCTTCAAACTTAAGCTTTTAAAAAATATTGGACTTCTAATTTTTTTAATAAATCATTCATTAGAAAAATTTTTAGTATTGTTAAGGAAGAATAATACAGAAATTATTACTAATGTAGTAGATAAAAATTTAACGTTGAAATATTTAAAGAATGGTTATTTCACATTATCTAAAAATATAATTTCCATAAAATAATTAATAAAAGTCTTCACTTGTAATATTAAAAGAATATTTGAAATGAATACATGAAATGCATAGAAACTATACGAGTAAAGCTGTAAGCATGACAAACAAAATGTCCAAATGTATAATGCATACCAAATGCAAAAGAAAGAATCTGTTCCGCTTTCAGATTTCCCAAGAGAAATAAACAACTCTAGAAAACAAATGTTTCCCAATGTGAATCTTCTGTTACAAAAGATGCAAAAGTTCCATTGAGATTCATACACCAATAAAATGCCGAAAAGTTTTAAATAATTCGCCATATCTTAATAATATCTAGGACAATCAGTCATGATTCAAATTAACCAGAAGGTTTTGGAAACCCATAAAAAATTTTAAAGTAAGAATTGAAATTAAAAAAATTTCCGTTAATAATCAGAAAAGTTTCTTCAACTTTCTCTTATATTTCAGAAGAGAAAAATTAAACATTTGTAATTCAACCTACTATTACCAACTGATATCCATAAAAACTTCCTGAGCTGCGGTAGCTCAGTCAAATTAGTCAAAGGCGTCGAGCTCATAACCAGATGGTTGCGGATTCGAAACTCGTGCCGACTAAAGATTCGTCATTTTCATCAACGGCAACTGGGGCACGTAAAATAGGTTCGTGGCCGCAATGTCCTCCAAGTTCCCACACGATATCTCTGGAGGTGGCAAACCAAACCAAGGAGTTTCCGATTTGGTCCCTGCTTCTAAATAACGAGGACCCACTTTAAGCAAAGACTCGTTCTTTCGTCCTAGCGGTGCTCTTCATACAAAGGGGCATCCCTCCGCCATAGTTCGTGCAGCCTCTATCTCAAGTGCTTGGCTTGTCTAGTGACATTAGAAACAACAACAGCAAAAATTTTTTGAAGATTTCAAGACATTTTCTCTTTCGCTCGATAGGAGAGAGATCCGGCGACCTTGATGGCCAAGTTAGCGTTCGGCAAGCACGAGGACAAGCATTAGAAACTTGTGTGCAGGGTGGGGCCGGACATTATCTTGCCGAAATATAAACCCATGATACGGTGACATGAAGGGCAACACAACGGGGCGTAAAACTTCGCCAATGTACCGCTGCGCTGTTCTGTGCTGTAAGGGTGCCACGGATGACAACCAAAGGGGTGATGCTATGAAATGAAATGGCACCCTAGACCATCACTCCTGTTGTCGGCCTGTATGACGAAAGACAATCAAGTTGGAATCCCACCGTTGTCCGAGGCGTCTCCAGACACATATTCGCTGGTCATCAGGGCTCAGATCAAAGCGAGATTCATCCCTGAAGATTATTCTACTCCAGTCATTGACATTTCAGTTCAAATGAGCCCGACACTACTGTAAATGAACTTTTCATTGTACAGCGGTCGATGGTAATCGGCTGAAGTGGCACCGTGATCTCAGCTTCCTTTCTATGAGTCACCTATGAATGGTCCTTACGGTCACTGAAGCAGTAGTTGCACGTACAACCGATGAGGATGCATTTGGGACTGTGAGTGCCACTCTGACGATTGTTCGGTCTTCACGTTCTGTCGTTTCTCCAGGCCTAACGCTTCCTTCTTGACGGTGTGTTCGAGCATGATTCACCCATTCCTGCCAACGTCGTCCAATAGCGGCATAGATCCTTCCCAAGTGTTGAGCGATTCACCGATTAGACTAACCGGCTTCTTTGAGCCCAACTGCACGTTCTCTCTGAAATGCTGACTTCTGCGTATATCGCACGCGCACCTGCAGGCATAATTACTGTCTGATTACATGGATGAAATTCACAAAGAATTTATCCTGGAATCGGAATTCCTCTTCTTAAATATCGTGCCAGTTGCGTAGATAAGATTCACTGCAGCAACGCATGTTCATTCATTGGCCGCCAATTTTTAAAATTTCCAATTTGCATAGTATCCTCTAGGTGCGTCAAGGTGCTTTTTTTTCGTCTAACAGTATAAATTTGTGCTTAGTTAAAGTGTTTTAAAATATTAATTGGGGATTTATTAATTGTTCGAGTAAAGTATGTTTTAGCTGGGCAAAGCATCAACAATGAATAACGGCCGGTCTCACCAAAGTCGTTTAACGGCTAACCGCGATTAATCTCTGTTTGAACGGAGAATTGCGTCAGACTATTGGTTGGCGTTGTGGGTTAATCGCGGCTATCCATTAAACGACTTAGGTGAGACCGATCTTAAGAAAGGTTAATTCATGACACCAGAAAGATTATCGTCAGATCACTGACTTTGTTGGAACAAAAAGTAAATGATGGATAGTTTTTTTTAACCTTTTTTAAATATAAAGGTGAAAATGTTAGTTACTTCGAATTATACCTCTTATAATTCTTGACATATCGGAGAACTTTGTCTCAGCTGTATTAAATTTGTAGAAATCTTAGTAAGTCTGAATTGCAATGTTATTTATCGTTTGTTTTTGTGAATCGCTGAAACTAAAACTTAATCCTTCTTCTCCTTTAAACTATTTCCCTTTTTATTTAATCTTCAGCTTTCGAAGAGGATATCCAATTTCTTTTCAATATTCCTCGTATACTTTAATTTATTTACTGATAATTATCTATAGATTACTGTTCTCTTTCGTCCCGTTTTACTAGTAACAATACCCCTGCTTTCTTTAACGCTTCGATTTAATTTTAAATGTCCTATCGTCTTAGGACATATTTAATGAGTTTATATGCATGAAAAACCACAGTGACACAAATTTAAGTGTAGAATGAGCAGAAAGATCAAAGCAACAGTGAAAACTGCTGCGAAAAGTTGGCTCGTTTTAAAAAAACAGGATAAAGCTCTTGAAATGTTAAATACCGAAGTATTTCGTTAACATTGCCAAGAAATAATACAGCTGTTGAACATGTATTTTCATTAATGTAAATGGATTCAGGACGGATGAAAATAAAAGGCACTTAAAATCGATACAATAAAATCTCTAATTTTTGTAAAGACGTATGTCATGTTCAGAGATTTATGATTAAATATGAAATGAGAAAGAAATCCTTGAATAGGTTCATAAATCTGAAAAATATTTTTTTAATTAAACATGTTTATGGTTACTTGCATTCTTTTAAATAGAATTAATATCAACGATAATGCAGGATCAAAAATTCAACCCAATTAGTAAATGTATTTTAGATTTCCTTAATTCTTACATTGTCAAGCTTTTAAAGTATTTAGAATGTTCCACATTTTGGGTAAAACATGAAGACATGAAAAGTTTAAGCTTGGAGTATATTGGTTCGAAGAAAACCTTTCGAATTTGTAGTGTTTAATTTTGAAGTAGAAAATGTGTCTCATGGGGGTTATACCATTTTTTTTTTCTAATTTCTTTCTAAAATAAGAATGGTTAGGAGAAGAGCTCATCTAAATAATTTAGAACAATAATTAATTAAGAACAACAGAAAATTTAGAACTTGATTCCCTTTTTCATATCAAAATTTCCATAGAACGCTATAAAGCACCCATTAAGAGTCTGCAGTGTCACAACTGCCATCATTTTCACCACCATAGTGATAACTGCCTTACGAGGCCGCGTTGCGTCAAATGCAGACTTTCACAGCACTAAACACTGCCCCAAGGGAACAGGGAAAATTGATTCCCCTACTTGTTGAAACTGCGGAGGCTCACACTCCGCCAGTTATCAATGTTGCCTTAACTATCCTAAACCCAAATTTGCCAATCCAGCAATTGTTGCTACCGTTCCAAAACATCTTACAAAATCATTTTCTCAAGCGTTATCGACTAACGTAACCTCAGCAACAAACCCCTCAGGCCCCCCCTAAGCCATTCTGAAACTAATTTTTTCACTCATCTTCTTCTTCAATGTCCAGATAGACCAGGATGGGCCCTTGCCTTCCTCAGAATCGAATTCCATGCTCATTTGTCCCTGGCCATGGGCATCCAGTTAGTAATCTTTTAAAGTCATAAGTCTTATTCCATACAGTCGAGCCACCTAAGTTTAAGTCTCCCTCTTTTTTGGGTGAAAAATGGTCTGGCAGAGAAGATCTTTTTGTTACACGATCTTTGCCCATTCTGCACAGGTGTCCTGTCCATTTAATTGTCTGAATCCTTATATATATATATATATATATATATATATATATATATATATATATATATATATATATATATATATATATATATATATATATATATATATATATATATATATATATATATATATATATATATATATATATATATATATATATATACATATATATATACATATATATATACATATATATATATATATATATATATATATATATTGTCTTTTTTCACTCATTCCTCAAACCAATTAGGCGGAATTGCTAGTGTACTTAATGACATCAAAAATCTTTTGGAAATCTAGGATTTCGAAGAAATATTAACTCAACTTAAGAAAATTAAATTCAACATGGTCAGAGCTAAAACTTCTGAGGAACGCATGTTAGCGTACTTCTCGAGTCTTATCCATGCCCTCTCCACCGGCTCCTAATGGCTTTTCGATAGGTTTCTAACACCTTTGCATGGAATTTCAATGCCGTCAATGCTTGTCTTCATGTGCTCCTTTTATTTTGTGTTTTGCTTTTTACTCATATAAAATATCAAAAAATCAACCAAGAAAATGTATAAAAATTTTAAAAATGTAAGAAAAACCTTAAAATAAATAAAAATCAGGCCATACATCAAAATTTTGTACTTCTCTCCATCCTTTATGTCATGAAATTTCATGGTCTATTTCCTGAAATTTTATTGGACGAATCCGTGAAATTTGATTAGTTCTCCAGCTTCCGTATGAATTTCTCAGATTCACAAAAGCATTCATTTCATCTCTCGTCGCTGCAGAGTACGGATGTCCCGGACCACAAAAACATTTGTGTTTTTCTATCCCTAAACTTTTTACTATCTAGATTTTTGTGTCATGAACTCACGTATCAACTCTACTATCTTTTTCTTTCCTCTTTTAGCTGTTTTATTTTCTAATCGTTGTTATTTTCATACTCACTGTTAGAAATCTCTGGATTAGAGGGCTCGACCCATAGAATCCAGTTGCATCATCATCTTGAAGGTCTTAAAGGGTCGTCTAAACCAGAAAAAAAATAATAAATAAAAAAAGTATATTTGCGCCATAAGGAGTCGAAAATTCAGTTCATTTAAAAGGTAACTGAAAGCAAAAAATTAAATATGGCCTTTAAAAAAGAGACTCTTTTCACGAACTGTTCAAACCTACAATGAATGTGCATTTGTCCTCATTATGCTTCGAAAAGTTTTAATTTTTCTTTCTAATTGTTCAGTATAACCCATAAATTACTTGAGCTTTGTGCTGTTTAGTGTTCAGTTTAAACGTGTTTTCAAAGCTAACGTTCAGTACATTTTGCCATTTTCCTATTTCCTTCGAAAACTCGAAACATTCTGTGATTTGTCAAAACGACGATTGACAATATATATGTCTGTGTATACTACAAGAAAGCAGTGAAATGCTTAAGTTTATCTTAATGTATATTAATATTTTCATTGCGGGATATAAAAAATTCCATTTAAAATATATATATGTACGAAGCAAACAAGATTGCTCACTGAACGGCAGGAAAAAATCATATTTCACAGCTTCATCTACTTCTCTCCTGGCTAAAGAAATCCCAATGCGCATTGAACGCTAAATCTAGAGGCGAATTAGTAGGATAACGAAGTATTGTACAATCTTAATGCAAAATACTTAAAATTTTTCATTGCGGGATATGTGTGTGTGTATAAAAATATGTCAGAAAGCTCAATGCACTGAACAGCAGAAAAATTTCACCATAATTCAACTTCACCTGAAAATTTCATCCATATATGGTGTAAACCCAGTCAATAATAATAAAGAAATAAATCCACAAGGCATGGTAGTGATCAAACGCTAACAGTTGTTTTTAAAGAATCTTGATTTTCCAGAAACATATTGCAACCATCCGAAAATCATTTTAATTTTAAATGCGCGAAGCCAGTGGTCGGCAAAGTATAAATGTTTTTGTTTAAAGTTAAAATATGAGAAGTAATATTTTTTAAAATTACATTTTATTGTTTAAAATTCTTCTATAAATCGAGAACATATATAATTTTTTGTTTAAGTTAAAAGATAGATAAGTAATTAAAATTTTATATTGTTGTAGAAATACGTAACGAACATCGAGTTTAATTTTTTTTAGTTGTCGTAAAAGTAAACACAAACCATATACAAGCTACCGGCTGAAATTGTTCGTATGTTTTCGGCGTACTCGTGTGATACAAAGGTACCACAAGCATGCGCGCATATTTTTCCTAAAGTAGTAGGGGTACAAATTGGCATCACAAACCAGCAGTTGCAGTGTGAACAGTCTTGTCTTATCTACCGTGTCTGCCGTTGTCTTGTCTTATTAAAAAGTTGTTGTATTTTTCAATCTAGCAGCACATCTTACAGGGATCTTCATTCGATTTTATTACACCTTCTATATATGTTTGTGGTTCCGATACAAAATTCGTAATCGATTTTTCGATAACTTCTATTTGTCCAAAATTTGGAAGTTTTCTTCCATTTGACTTGGAGAAGAAAGACTGATCATTCTCAACGCTTAAAATATTATTCTTGCCTTTTACGATCAGCTGAAAAGCTCGCGTTTGCTGTTCTTTCCCTTTTCGGTTCTACATATATATGAGAACAATCTTTTTCAAGCATAACATTACCAAGAGTAAACTGAGAAGTCGTCTTATTGATGAGAACTTGGACTTGTGCCTAAAATTAAAAACAACAACATACAAACCTGACTTACTCAAACTTTCCAAGGAGATGCAAGCACATTGTTCGCATTAATAAATATTTATTAAGTATGAAATTTAGTTTTATTTAGTGTATTACTTATTTAGTGTAATAAAAGTTTACTAAACAAGCAGATTTGGCTCCCATTTTTTTTTAAATTGTTGTAATGTTCATATTTGGCTCTTTGGCTAATAAGTTTGCCGACCACTGCGCTAAGCGATCAAGTCACGTCTAAACAAAAATCATGTAAGTGTGAAAAAGAAGTTTCATGGTATCAGAGCCTAATCATAGACTTCCAAAAACTGATGATCTGGCATTATATACCTCTAGAGATTTCAAAATTCCTGATTTTTTACGAGGTGGGAATAAACCCCGGAATTTTTGGGAATAAACCAGGAATTTTGGGAACTTTGGGAAGAAATCATTTTAACAATGTTTACATTTAGTTTTTCAACAGTGGCTATTTAAGAACTAGCATATTATTTCTATGAGATTTTTTTTTTTACTTTTGGCAATATATATATATATATATATATATTCAAGAAATAATAGCAATGAGCATTTAAATGATTTTATAGTAGTACTTATGTAATTAATTACCCTGTTAGTCTTATCAAACACATAACTGGTTGCTTTAAATTTAATTGCTAATATAATAATTATATACATTATTGTTGATCATTATTTATTATGTAAATTGCTTTATGCTAAACTTTTTCCCCTCCTTTTATAATATAAAAATAAATATTTTGAAATTTAAAATAACAGTTTACTATTTTTTGTAATGCATATATCATTTAAAGGTGTAATCAAATGACACTGTTGCATTTTGTGTCCAATTCCTATACATATTATATATATATATATATATATATATATATATATATATATATATATATATAGATAGATAGATAGATAGATAGAGAGAGAGAGAGAGAGAGAGAGAGAGAGAGAGAGAGAGATGTTATCCAAGAAAAATAATGATTTGTGGGTTGGGTGACACTACAGATTATTGCCTAATATTTAAGTAATAATAAAAATATTGGATATTTCTCAAAGGAAAAATATACTCATAATTTCATGCTAAACATGATACCTTGCCAAATATAGTTAGCTAATCCCAATTATTCAATTTTTTTTCATGGCATATAATAGTTAAATTTTGTGAAAATATCAACTTTTGAGGTCTACAACAAAGACAGAAAAAATGGTGGTTCTCATTGTGTCATAGGAATTGGCGACTTCAAAATACTTCAAAATTCCCATGTTTTGGAAATTTTCAAAATTCCCTTCCCAAAAAACCCGTTTTTTTTCCGGGTTTATTCCACTGCTCACAACTCTATATACCTCTACAATAAAGGTTCTCCAACTTTTACAGTCACGGATAGCTTTGAAATCGGAAATTATTTCGGAGCATTAAAATTTACCTCGATGTTTTATTCTGCATTTAGTAAATATAACCACAAAATAACGTTAATCCGGGTTGTAACTAGGGGCTGGAAAAGGTGGCATTTGCAACGGGAGCATCAGTCTTAGGGGCGCCGCATCGTGAGGAAAATGGGGTCCGAAAGAAATCGATTCGCCCCAAGTAGAAATCGAGAAAAGTTGAAAAAAAAAAACTTTTTTATTATAAAATACAATGTGTTTATAATTTTTTTTTATTAATTTTCTTATTTTTTAAAATGCTTCTAGAGACTAAATCTGTTATAGATTTTTACAAAATGTTTACCAAACACTCCTAATATGCCTTAATATAAATCCGTGTATTCGTTTTAAATTTTGAATTTAATAAAGTTATTGAAACTAAATGTAAATTTAGAAATTTGCCAATTTTTTATGAAAATTCAACGTCTAAATAAAAAATAATCCCCTCAAATAAACTATTCAGTTTATCAGCAAAATAATATTACCGCATAAAGAAACTTTGCCAACGATCTTAGAGGCCGAATGGTCAAATCACGAGATCCAAACCCAAAATTTGTGGGCTTGCCATGGCCCTTGATCCAAAGTGTGGGTTTTTAATTTTAAAATTTTATTTACTGTTGCCTTATGTTCTCGAACATTCTAGATCTTTCTTTAATATGTAAATTACTTATTTTTCGAATATTCTGTTCGGGTATAAAAGCTGATACCCACTAGTTGTAGGCAACTTCTCGATGTTGCGAGTTGCTTCTTAGCTTCAATAAAATCGTGCCGAACGATGGCCGAATGGTTAGGGCACTGACCTTTGGATCCGGAGTTCGTGGGTTCGAGTCCCACTATGGCATGGATGTTCGTAGCCGTTCGGAATCGGCTTTAAGCAGTAGGTCCCGGTCTCATTAGCCCTCGTGTTGCAAAAAAGTAGACCGTAGTGCTCCCAACCAACCATCAATAAAATCGTTTGTAAGGTTAAACGCTGTGTTCATTCGAATCTTCGTGACAATATTCCCAAACTATTCAAAAATTATTTTTAAGTATTAATAAGGAAAAATAGAAAAATTTTTTAAAACTAATATGCTAAGAACATTTTAAGAATTGACAAAATATTTTGTGAGTACATTCTGAATATATATATATATATATATATATATATATATATATATATATATATATATATATATATATATATATATATATATATATATATATATATATATATATATATATATATATATAACATGCTTATGTATTTTCTCACTATATTTGGTGGCAGGGGCGCAGACCAGTTTTTTGGCACGGACGCTAAAGGACCTAGTTACGTCCCTGGTGTTAATGATAGAGTAATTACACCATTTAAACTTGAAGGACATTGGATTATTCCGGTTAATTTTTTTCTGAACTAATTTCCAATTGCAGATAGATAGAAAAAGCACTCGGAAAAATATAAAACATAAGAAACTGAAAAAAAATTAGGGCAAATACTGCATATCCACAATTTGTTTATTTTAGTAATCTAGTATTATAAACTAGAAATATAACCACAAAATAGCATTAACGATACTGTAATTTCATCAATTATTATTAGTAGCGTCCCTTATAAGAAATGCCCTGTCACAAATCAGGAACTGTTAACGAAAAATACAAAATAAACAAGAAGTAAATTTATATCTGAACATATTGCTATTACGAGTAGCTTGGATATGATTCCCCCGCTACCCGTTACATTTCCTTCCCTTTGGCGACTATTTTGCTCTTAATAGCGCTGGGAAATGAAACAATTTTGGCTTCGTTTTTTCATTTCCCCTTTTGGATAAAAGAAAACTACATTTTATCAAGAGCTTATTATTTTTTTTATTTAAATAAAAAACATTTTTAGTGTATATTTTGCATTTTTTTGTTAACAGTTCCCGATTAATGTCAGGGTACTTTTTATAAGTGATGCTACTAATAAATTATCCCAGAGTGTGGTTTACCTGGCATTAGCCAGTTTTAGATATTGTGCTTATCAAAGCTATTTTCTCTAAAAGTACCAATTTACCTCATATTTCAAACATTTTTTTTTTCAGTTTTTAACAACATTTGAGTTATTCTAATATTAGAAGCTTTTTTCCAATTATATTGCTGATAGCTCCGTTTTTACTCAAATTCCATGAGATTTCTGTTTATTTCCAGCTTACCTTTGAAACGCGTTTAAATATCTCTAATGCGCTTCGATAATTATAAATATAATATTCTAAAACTGTGATAAAACATTTTATATTAGTTTTTACTTTCTTGTATACGTAGCATGACGGAAATTACTGTACAAAATTTCGACTTTAATATTTTGAAGGTTCTTCTCGGTTTGCACCTCCCGGTTCTAAATATACTATTTTTGATATTGTATCTGTATGTGAACAAAACTCGAATATGTCTTCAAGGAACCAAAATTGAAATATGTTCTTTACAGCAGAATTATAGCTTTCTGACAACTTTTGAGTTACAATACATTATTTGTTCGACAACCGCTTGCAATCTATTTTTTTTTAAGATATTCACAAAAAATAGCCAATTCAGGTTATTTTTTTTTTTTTTTAAAGAAAGAAAAAGAAAAGAAAAGATCAATTATAGAGTGAATAAGAAAAGTTCAAAATAATTTTTCCAGTTATGAAAAATTGGCAGAAACTTAATTTATTTTAATGGTCTTTTTAAGTCAATTCATTTGAAGCAATTGTAAAAAATAAAAATAATAATGAAAATAAAATAAAAAAGTTTAAGATTAGTTCTCAATGCAGAAAAACGAATTTTTTTGGATAAAAATTTTAGAAATTGGCGAAAAAATGTGCAAAAGGATTACAGCAATTCCCTTTAACTTTTTATAATCTAAAATATTATAGAATATAACACAGTTAGAAAAATGTGTACATTTACTTACGATTTCTTTCACAAATAGTAACTTATAAATTTACAAGCAAAACTGCATCATTTACCAAGAAATAAAATCTTAGAAACAAAAAACAATCAATATTGATTAAAAAATCGATATTTTAAAACTAAAATTTTTCAATTGATAATTTTCTTTTTAAATCTTAATATTTGATTTAAAAAAAATGTATGTATTAGATTATACATTGGGTTCTATTTTTTTCTCTGGATTTTCCTTCTTTGAAAACCCTCTAAACATCTAGCGTAGTGTTGTTCTAGCATTAATACCTAGTTACCGCAATATTTCCGAACTTACCGATCTCTGCTTCCGTACTCCATGGTGCAGAAGCTTTTCTGCTCGTAACTTTTACATTCATTCAATCACAATTATCGAATAATATTTTAAATTGTAATTTTACGATATTGCTCTCATTGGTTTTTTAATTATCAAGTCAACTTGAAAACCAAAGTAAAATGCATTCTTACTATTACCCATTTGATAAAGACAAACTAGAAATAACTCTAAGGCTCTGAGTACCCAGTATTAACTTCTGTTAGATTCAGCTGAACAGCTTGGGTAGACTAAATGTTGAAGTGTCTTCCTCTTGAAAGTTTCTTTCTCAAAATGTACTCTTCTATATGACCCCCTTTTCGCTAGGTAAAACTTAATCTTTTTTATATGTAAAAGCTGATTTATAAACATCTACACATTTAATAACAAAAATTTCTCTATAGAGATGAAAAATCTATTTTATGTAGGCAACGGTTTTGTAGAGACTGCATTTGAGAAGATAAAATGATGCTTCACGAAAATAACAGTTGCTATTTACGAATGTTATCGACAGTGTATTACTTAATTTAAAAAAAACTAACGGTGTTTGCTGATGAATTAGTAGTCTTATTGACTTACTCAGCTGACACATGACAGTAATTATTTACTGTTTTCCTTTTCATTGGAAAAATGTTTGTCACCTTATAAATACGGTCATCTGCAATATTTAAGCAACTACCAGAACTATGCAATCGGCAATTACATTTACCTCTTAAAACCATAGAAATAAGTATAAAGATGCGTGTGTTGAAAAAGCAACAAAATACTGTTTGATTCCTTTTCAACTGAATAATAAAAGGCCTTATAACACGTTAACCCGAACAAAAATAAATCGGTTGAAAAAAAATTTCTCTAACAAAACATGCTACCATATTGTAGTCGAGATATGTCACAGGTGACTCTCACGTCATAATGACAGAAATTGTCATTGCGATGAAACAAAAAGGGAAATTTATGGTACTAAATTTCTATCTATGGAGGCTATTGACGTCATTATGACGCGAAAGTCACCCTTGACATATCTCGACTGCAATATGGTAGCAGCTAAAATATTTAAGCATGCAAAGAAATTCGTACAAGAATGCGAGGATTTCTTGTATTACAGCAAAATATTCTCATCAGATTTATTTTAGTTCAGGTTAACGTGTGATAAGACTTTAAATTGGTTGATAATTTTCGCTATCAAACGAAAATATTTGGTTCGTTTGGATCGCTAAGGTCTACTTTCCTTACACAGGTTGCTATGAGACCAAAGACTGCTTAAAGTCGATTCCAAGCGGCTACGAACATCCATACCAGCAACGCGATTCGAAACGACGAACTCAATCTGCCGAGATGATTTTCTAGTCTGAAAATTCTTACTAATTGAATGGGTGATAGAAAAAGGATAGTATTCCAGCCGAACTTTTTCATGGAAGAGTTAAACTATTTTACAGAAAAACTGATAAATTTTGAAACACATTTTATTTGGTCATATACTTATTTTAATACAGTACATTTAATATAAACGCCTGGAAGTCCTATTTTTAATAAATAACCAGATAAAAGTACTTACAGTATCGAAATTAAATCCCGATATTTAGGAATTTTATTGTTTTTCTGGTCACCCACTCAGTTAGCTTTTATTTTTTTAGTTAAAAAGTTAGTTTGTAGTTGGTTTTAAATTTAAATTTTCGAGTAATAAACCAAAAAGTACTACTGTTCCGAAAATCTTTAAAATTCGTGACATTTTCCCAAATTTCCAATGCTAAGATGACAGGTGAGTTAGAAATCGTCCGATCAAGTGTTCATGCATTACTTTTAAAGCAGGTATAAAGTTTATTTTTTTTTTTTTAAAACTTTAAACATTTGTATAAAATTTGTAAGCCTGACTTATGTATTCCCAACTGGCTGTATAAATTTTGATTAAATTTTACATAGTAATTCAAAAAGAATACTTAAACTTTAACAGGTCAAATTGATTCGAGGTCAAGATCTTGGAGATATGCTCACCTATTTGCTCTCCATTAGACCTGGTGGCAGTATAGTAAAGTGTTATTTGATTGTATCGTATTGTATTATGTTGCAGTTCATAGACAGCCGTAGAAATGCACCATGAATTCAGTTTACAGCTTTATTTATTATTAGGACCCAAACAACACCGAGTATTAAGGCTTGTTATATGAATAAAAAAATTTATTATATTTAGTTTATCCAACCTTTACTGTAAAAGTCGGGCTAATACATATTTAGCTTTCATGCCTGCTCACCATTTTGGGCGTCTTTGAGTGACTTTTTTTTCCTGGTTCCTTACCACTCACCCACTTTCCACCCTCTCAAAGAATACATAATTAATGTCACACATCGCGCACATTCTCTTAAGAGAATGTGCAGCAAAATCAGGTGCAGCAGACGTCGTAAAAAAAAAAAAAGACCTCAGGTGCAGCAAAACTTGCAGCTCAACTTCCTTGTCGGCAAAACATTTGAACTTCCTAAGGATTGTGTTGGCTATTGGGGTTTTAATTTTGTCAAATATCTGAAAATGGTAACAAGCTGTTGTGCGTATGGCTGTACTAAGTGAATGCATTTTTAGATCTTGTGTTCCGACCTGGAAATTTATCCAAATAAGCCTCAATATCAGTCATAGTGACTGATGGCCACAGTGTCATATGTTTTCCAATCTGTGATAATATACGGATAGTCGATGATAGTTATACTGTTATTCGGCTTAACGAACCTTGATTTGAAAAATAGTCCTTGTCTGATGAACACAAATTTTCCGCATAAGGGGATAAATAAAATTTAGTTTTGTTGTTGATTCCTATCAGAGCTCATCAGATACAAAGAAAACAAGCAATGTTTTACCAACAAAAAGTTGAGTTGTAGTCAGCACTAATATTTGTTTACAAACATGCACTTTCTCTATACTGGGAATCTTTAGATACCTGCCAAATTTTAATCCAGTACCTTGGAATTCCTGCCCAGCAAACTAACCACATTATCCATAAAACTGAAGTTATTGTTAAAAAATGGGAAAAAATGCTCTAAAAGTATGGAAAAAGAAAAGTGTTGGATCAAAGGACTTAGAGAAGAGTGAAAAAAACCTCTTTATTTTCACTGCAGTATCATCAGGGATAAATAAATCTTTGGTCCATATAAAACTCAAAACACGCAGTGACCAAACATAAATATCTACAATGACACTAAAAATGTTCTGAAAAATACAGCACCTAATAAAGCATTAGAGCAACATATCAGACTTAAAATATGAAATGAGACGACATATCACATGAGAAACATTTTGTTGTTCGATGGTTGATGACAGTGGTAAAGAAATACTCTTGCAGATCTAAAATTTCTTTAAACAAAGGTTTTGATACACAAAAAAGTAGCTGTGCTTATATGTATTTGTGTGTTATGAACACATAAAATTCTCAGTAACTCAATATTTTTAAAACGTACAGTTTTCAGCTACACATTTAAGAATTAAATCAAGCTAAATTAATATACAGCAATAAATGCAAAATTAACACAAATAAGGCACAAATTGAAAGACATTGAATGCAGAAAGCTGTATTGCAGCTATGAGTACACTGCATTATCAATGTTAAGAACTCAGTGATTTGGAGGGGGGACAGACTTATCCAAAGACTTCAGCCACTGAGTTCCTTGTAATGATGATGCAGCTTGTTTATAGCTGTAAACCAAAATAGAAAGAATGCAGACAGCTGTTTCACAGTTATGAGCAAACTACATTATCATTGTAACAAAGTGGCAGAAAAAGTAAACAATGCCAAAGACTTTTGCATTGAGTTCCTTGCACTGATTGATAATGCAGATCTACTAAAACAGTAAACCAGAACAGAAATAATTTGGATGCAGACAGTTGCTTCATAGCTATGATCAAACTACATTATTAATGCAAGAAACAAAGTGGCAGAAAAAGCAGACTGAGCCAACGACTTCAGCAACTGAGTTTATCACTCTGATAATATAGCTTGCTCATAGCTGCAAAACAACTATTTGCATTCAATCTCTATTTGTACCTACCTTAAGCTAACTTTGCATTTATTGCTATATTCTGACACAAAGGTTTTAACTTCTTGTATAGCAAATTAATCTAGTTAAACAAGCTGCATACATTTAACAAGATGCTTACATAATTAACCTCTCCTAGTTACATTAAAACAGCTATAAAATAACAGTTTTACCTCACTCAAAAAATTACAAAATTCAAGAAATTACTAATGAAAGTTGACAAAATTGTATACCATTTCCAAATAGTATCAATTCTAACATATCAAATTTTTAATCATAAATTTAGTACAATTTAAAAGCAAAATTTAATTAACTGTGTTATTAAAGGTACATTAATGCATGTACATACACACAATCACATATAATTTCAGTATGGACAGACAATAACTGCAGCTTAGATTGCAATATTTTCTTACCCAAAAATTCTGCAGTGTATGTGACAAAAAATTAAACTCATTTTTTTTATATAAATAAAATATTTATACACCAATATGTACATTATAAATTTTGACATTAAATCAATCGTACAAATATAATTTAAAAAGAAGCCAATACAAATACACCAGCATATTGTGTGGTTTATTCAAATAATGTTACATGCATGTATTTAAAATTATGCTGTTTACTTTTTATTTCTATTTTGCTAAATGCAAATACTTTAACAAGTCAAAATGCTAGAATTGATTACTTCCCTTAATCTAAAATTAATATTTAAACAATTATACTGAGACTAGATTTTACAATACAAAGCAATTATTGTACTATACAGTATTTACACACAAATATATTTGATATCAGAGATAAGGCAAGAGCTTACATAAATAGGTAAAATAGTTATTTTTTCCCTAAATGAGTTTCCATTCTTTTTACATATCTGTAATATTGAAAATAAAAATTAAATACACTTTCTTAAGTACATAAATAAAAAAAAAGTACTACAAAGGTAAAATAGTTAAATATCTACCTTTTGCAAACCAGTCCAAAACACTTCAATGAAATTAACATTTCAACCTATATGATTTTCTCTAAACAAAATATTGGGGGGAGGGGATCAAGATGTATATTTAAGTGTTAATATACATTAAGGTATTTTTCGTTTAAAAATAAATATATTTAATGCACAGTATAAAATACTGCAATACTGTAATGAGATTTAAAAACAAGCTAACATCTTTTTTAAAAAATATTGCTTCAACTCCAAAAATATGGATTCAATAACAACTTAATGACACAACGAATGTGTACAAGGAGCAATACTGAAATATTTTTAAAGGAAGAAACACCTAGTGACATTTTCAAAATCAGACTTTATTATGACAAATGAACATGTGGTACCCAAACTCTTGTAAATGGAATTCAGATGCAACAACTCAAATTAAATATTCTACATGGCAGTAATATATATTGCACAAAATATAAACTAAACCAAAATGATAAATTACACTATTTTGCACAACTACCACACTCTGACCACACCTACTCAACTATATACACATATATTCACATCTGCAAAATTATATTTCTATAATTTATGTTATATATGAATTCTCTGATATACTCTAATACAAACACCTCTTTGGAACAGAGGTAAACAAAACACGGGTGCAAGGCAATAGAAAATCTGTTTTTGCTCAAGCAAAAAGAACCCTTCCACCATACTTGTTGCAAGCTCAACAGGTGTAGAGAAGGGTAATTGTGTTGAGAATTAACAATACAAAGATTTGGATTTAACACTAGAAAGGCAGAGTAGACATTTCAACTGCAACAGGGTGTCTACTGAATTGCTAAACATCCATTTTCAAATTCTTTCCCAGCATTTTGATAAAACCTTTGAAGAATTTCTTGGCCTATTTTACTTTTTAAAATCTTTATCATCATTTGGCATTTAGAGATTATGTGATATACTTCCATTCCAAGTATTTTATAAAAACTATTATCTTGACCTTGAGCACATGATGGCCATTGAACAGTATTTTATAATATGAAAAGAAATCCCTACTCAAACTAGACATTTAGGGGATGACATGATCACTTAGTTTCGTTCTACAGGTGTGTCCAGATGCAGCAACCTAGCATGGAACATATCACCCCATTCAGGCATAAATGAGCAAATTTTACAGCCCCAGAAACAAGGCAGTCCCTTTCAACTTCTTGCAGCATATAGCCAAGTTCCAATGAGTAATGACATCATCAAGATTATTACATTTGGCATACCAGCACAGATCTTAGTAACATTTTTCATCAGTTGGTTCCATGCCGATGGAAAATCTAATTACAAAAAGTGTTAAGGAGAGGGCAAAAAAAATATAATGTGTGACTAATTTTCCTAACTTTTTCCTACATTCAAAACACAGTTGCAATTTTAATGACTTTTTCAGACAGACACCCTGTGCAAACAAGTTTCAAACTTTCATATTCCTATTTTTAATTCAATTTTCTGTTTGTTGATTAGTTTTGGTTTTGTTTTGCAGTGCTATGGTCTACTTTTTTGCAACATAAGGGTTAATGAGCCTGACCTACAGCTTCAAACATCCATACTACTGTGGGATTCGAACCCACAAACTCCAGTACCATAGATCAGTACCCTAAACATTCAGCCATTGTTTGGCAACATTTTTTGGTTATTCATACAGAGTATATAGATTTTTTTTTAACTTATTATGGAAGATATATATATATATATATATACTTATTATGGAAGGTATAAATATGTAGAAAAGGCTGATCAAAGTCATTTTGACTACTGGATGAATATTTCAGCCTATATTGTGTTTAGTGATCTATTTTTGATTCCCTTTGTAATATTTCTCCTGGTTGATTTTAGGTCCGTACAGCTAATATTACTACAAAATATATGTTGATAGGTTTTCCATATTTAGGAAAAAATGATAAACAGACCTACTGATGATGATATTGCTGAGAAATATGCAGTATACCAATTAGTAGATCCATTTACTGTAAGGAACACATCACAATAGATATTTTTGCATTGTCAAATTCAGCTCAAACTTAAAAAAGTAATATATAAATATGCTTAAAGTAATTTTTAGACATTTATAGAGAGCAGTGAAAATGACTACTCCTAGTTATTCTGGGTATACTGAAAAAGCCATCCTTCTAGTGTTAAGATTAAAACTGCAGTTCATATCTCATCAGAAACAAATCAATTTTGTTACACAATTATTCAAATTCTACATTCCCCAGTGGTTTATAAGAATATTTCCCCCCCTTTTTTTTTAAATAAAAAGATAGCTTTTCATTTTGTTTTAATTTATATTAAAAATGAATATGTAGATATATATGTAAGCCTAGTAACATATTTGTAAATTGTTGAGTTATAACATTTTTCTTTAAAAATACATTTAAGATGTGGAAAGAATAGAATTGTTAACTAGTGAAAAAAGTTAAAGCTTAGTCATAGCAGTAAAGAAATAACTAAAAATATAACTAAAAACTCCACTTTTACATATCACATTATACAATAAATAAATGGAGTTTAATCAGTCTTCTTAAAGCAGCTGAAATATTTCCAGAATAATATAATTGCTTTTAATACAAAAAATTGTGTTGTAAGTGAAAAGATTTGTCAATACATGCAATAAAAATTAAATACTAATTTGGAAGAAAAGTATAGGACAGACATCGGCAACCTATGACCCACTTCAGTTCCAAAAATAAAATAATATGCTTAAATTCAAATTAAGATAGGAGTAGTACCAGATATATATCCAATTTCAAAACACTTATTAAAAAAATTTTAAAATATACAGTACATCTATCCCAATTTTACACAAACACATTTGTATACAAAATTGTTTAAATTATACTTAACTAAAATTTAATAGTTAATGAATAAATTCAGATAACTTTCTGAAAGAAATCTAGCAAAAATGTTTAACCTAACTTATAACAAAGATAATGTTTTAAAAATGCTTAAAAAATAATAAATTACTCAAAGGAAGAGTGATTTTTTTTTTCATATTCCTAATACTACTTCATACATTACAATCAATTTAGGAAAACAAACAATGAAAATGACAAAGAGGTATACAAAATTATGACTGAAGTTTTTCAATACTATGAACTTACTACTTTGAAAAGTAGCTGCTACTTTTCAAGGATCATACTATAAACATTAAATTCAAAGAATCTTTTAAAATGAGTTCAAAAAAGGAATTCTATGATTTTCAGGACAAATAACCACATTTTAGGACTTTTCAAAAATAATTTTAGGGTATGTACACCTCCTGTCCTAAATGACCAACAATAAGACTTATTCAATTCAGTGACGTTGTAAGTTTTGTGTAAGGGAAGCCACTGTTATCAAAGAGAATGTTTCTCACTAGAATTTATTATTATACTTGTTTTCATACTCTCTGGTCAGCATAGTGGTTAGAACATTTACTTACCATGATAGAGAGTGTAGGTTCAAATTCCACATAAGGCTTTGTTGTTCAGAGGGAGTAATGTTGACCACCTACATGGTACTTCTATAATAAAATGGTCAATAAACATGTGGCATTGTACTGACTAATGGATGAATAAAGGCAGCACTCCTGCAGTTGGGAAATTTTCTTTCTTGAATTTTTATGAGTGTTTTGAAATGAAAATATCACTGACTTGAAATGTCTTAATAGTCACATTTTGATTGATTTTAACCTGCAGCCAAGAGCTTGCCGATGCCTTGTATAGATTATGAAAAATAGTTAAAGTACAATAGATTAAAGAGCATAATAAGTGATAATCATATACTAAATTCAACATCATATTTAATATATAAGGACATTGCAATTATACCAATTAAGTCATCTCTTTAATTCAAAAATATTACTTTATAATTAACTCATAACTTTCACTGTAAGCAATGATTTGAAATTATAATACATGTATGTAAGATGTAAAAAAATAAATTTTTAACAACTGAGAATTGAAAAAATGTTACAGTTCAGAGCATTTGTTAATTTTTCTGTAAAGTATGTATTTAGTACATTCCTTTTACATTCTAAGTTCACACAATTTGAGCAATTTTTCAAATCATTGCTGAACAATGCAGCTTCAAGTTTTGAGTTAAGGAATTTGCATATTGTACAGAAACTTTTTTAAAGCCTAGCAAAGTACAAAAATCAACATATGACAAAATAGTTTTCTTACATTTTTGCCAGCTTGAATAATTTTGTACAGGCAAAACATATTGTATTCTAAATAAAGGAATGCTATCAACATAAATAAAACTATAAGGTATAACAGAGAATATAATACATAATTAAAATAAGATCTGGTTGACAGCACCAGTAAATTGTACATTAATACTAGAACTATCAGAATGTTGCCTATGCCAGGAATGCAGACTGGTATAAAAGATATATATATATACACACACACTCATCATAGGTACTAACCTTGAAGAATGAAAATTAGGGACTTTTTAAATGCATGCAATTCATAGCAAAATATGTTACTTGGGGCAACAAGATTTCTAATGAGACATAAAAGGGAATTTTTGAAGTAGAATAGGGATCTTACCCTTTCTTACAATACTGCTCTGAAAATCAGATTATGCTTAACAATAACAATCTGTATTGCATATTCATATAAGCATTCTGTGAGTTCTGATCTTATGTAGAGCTTACAATTTCAATCAATATAAAATTCTTTTTTTAAAAACCAAAAATACAGTGTAGAGTAATACACAAAATGTACAAAAAACTTGAAAAAAAAAAAAGAGATTAATGAGATGTCCAAGTTTAAGGGATTTTTTTTTAATAAGAAGCATTGAAACCAGCTTTGTATTTATTTATTTATTTATTTTGTAACACATTATGATTTTACAATAAAAATCCCTTTTAAAGGAAGTTTTTTGTCATCATCTTAATTATTTGGGAAATTTAAGAATTTAGAAATCAAAGAATGTTTGAAAATTTCAGAAAGTTGGCACCTTTGTATACATATATTTATATGCTTATATATACATGTATATATACATGTGTGTGTGTGTGTGTCCAGATTTCACAAACCAATATACAGGGCTTAGAGTCTTAACACCAACAAATTCTAGTATTAACATATTACAAAATTAATAACCAGATCATGCTTTTATGAAAATTTGTGCTTCAAAATAAAGATTCATTCACGCGAAACCATAATAAACGTCAGACTTTAATGTAGCACCATATAAGTAATGAAATTTCCAGTTGAAAATAACTGAAAAGTACATGTTTGATAATAAAAGGGAAAAAAATCAAGCACAATTAAAACATTTTGAAAAAGGGAAAATTAAGTGTTTGCATGACAAAACAGACTGAAAAAAGTTTTTTGAATAAAAATGACATAGGCTAAACAAATTATAGTAAATATTGAATAATGTATGATTATTAGTAGTGCATAATGGAAAATCAAATATAACTTAAGGATTTTCCTTTAGTACTCATTATCTCATGAGTGAAAGAAAAGTTTAAAAAACCTAATAGTATATAAAAACCAAATAGGTTTTTAAGATGAAAATTAATAAATCAAATACCTATAATATGAGCATTTAAAATTTACATTTAATTTTTTTAATTATCAGTCTTATTTATTCTAACAGGTATTAGTTAATAAGTGCGGAAAAGAAATAACAAAAGACTTCAATCATCAAAAAAATATACAATATTAATGAATACTGTAACAGTAAAAAATGATAAAGATGATAAATAATCAAGATGATTTTAACTAAAAGATATAACCCAGTTTGGGGTAAAACATTAAAATAAATCAAATAGTTAGAACTTTATTAGACTCTTTCCATCACTTAGATATAATAAAATATCACCAGGCAGCTAGCCTTCTAAAATAAACATCTTATCAACAAATCAGCCTTTTAAAAGATATTAAATTATAATCCCAAAATTGAAAAATCAATTTTAAAAAAGCCTTTAACTAAATACAGCCTGTTAAAGAATCATTTGTAAATGACTACATTATTCATTAAGGAATCAGCATACAAATTTATTTAAATATAATAAACAAAATACTTTATAAACATGAAAATTTTATTATTTGGAGTGGTACCGTCAAGTATTTGCTATACAGGCAAGAAATTTTTCCACATCATAACTTTAAAATTTTATATTTGACTCATACTATTTATTAATAATTATAATGGACATATATATATCATGCCTGGATGGTCTTTACCACGTATGCTAAACCTTAATGATCAAAATAAATGCTTTATACAAGAATCATTAAAGTATTAAAAACAATATACAACCTGAAAACAAAACAACTTAAAAACTTAAAGATGAATTAAAAATCAAGCTTCAATTTCACAGTTTTAAGTAAGAAAATAAGTTACTGTATTAGAAGAAAAACTCCATAATAGTTCAATTATTTATAAAATCTTTACATAATTAAAGCACCTTTTATACAAATTTGCATAATTAGTTTAAAATTTCTGTATGATTTTAGGAATTCATGTAAAGGGAATTCTGTTGTTAATCAGCACATTAATTTTAAGAATCATACCTAAAAAAAAAGCAAAATTTACAACTCACTTACAGAGTATATCAGACATATAGACACATTTGATTTAATAAATAAAATGGAATGAATCCTATATTTAACAAATCTTTACTTATATCTATAAAATTAAATGTAAACAGGAACAGGTAAAAACCTTAGTCATTCTTTCTTATTTACTAGACTTGAGCTGACAGTTTCAAATTTTGAAAATAATTTTCAGTACAAGCATGAAGTATAAAAAATTCCAATTAAAAGTGATAATTTAAACTTTTGGATAAAAACATCAATAAATATAGAATTTAAATACAAAAACACTAAAAATATAAACAAAAATAGTTTAAGCAGAACAAAATAATTTAGAATGTTTTATTCCTAATTCCATATCAGAGAAGCATACAACCATGCTATAATTTGTCCAAAATTCTCAGTCTTCAAAAATATGCATTATAGGTATGCACATTTGTTTTCCAGCAGCATTTAAACCCTACATATTCCATATTGGACGCCCTCAGATGTAACCACCTTTCCTAAGAGTCCTTAATGTACCAACTGTACCAACATCAGAACAGTTTGGTCTAATGCTGCGCAAGCTATTCAGCTGCAAAACTGGATTGGGCATTCGGGAGAGTGGAGGGGCAACGGTGGGTGTCAAACCAATCGCAGCCGGACTTTTTACAATGGTAACTGAAGTTGGAACATAACCCCAAGGCTTGTCAAGTGCAGTCTCAGGACTGATGGTCTTTTTGGAAACTTCCTCTTGCTTGGCATCACTGACTTGAGAAACTGTGGAAGATGATACTGACGTTAGATTATCCTTTGAAACTCCTATAGTGGAAGTGACTGTGGAGGAAGCACATTCTAATAGAGTCTCACTGCTGACAGTCTTTTTAGTCAGTGCACAGTCATCTGAGGGTAAAAGGGTTTTCAACCCTATTCCTTTGATGCGTCCCATCAAATCCAAATTTAGCCCAGCTGATGCTTCAAGAGTGCTTCTCTTAGGTGGTGGCTGTGAACGGGATCTGCGAGGTTTCTTCAGAAGGTGAAAGCCCTTGGCAATTGATGCACTACCTACTAAATCTGGAATCCTAACTGCACCGAATGGAAGTGGTGTTGAAGGTGGAGAGCCTTCAGGCGAAGGAGCAGGTGTTGGCGTAGGTGATACGGACTAAAATCATTAAGCAAAATTTTAGTATAACAAAATTTATTTGCACAATAAGTATTGGAATTTAAAAAATAAAAATTAAAATAATCACTTACTGCAACAAGTTGTTCTCAAATATATTTTAATATCATTGGGATATTACCAAGCTTTATAAACTTATTTCTTACAAGAATTGCCTTACAGTATTATTTTAGATAGTGTTGGATTAAAAAATTACCTTAATTAGTGCATTAGAATAGCATGTATATCATTAGAGGAAATCAAATTATTAAGAATATGTATCTGAAAACATATGCAAGTATTAATTAAAAATAAATATCTTATGGGTAATAACTTCAAAATTCAAACAAAGTAGAATCCAGGAAAGATAAAACAGAAAAATGCATGCTCAGAATATCTAAATTTTATGCTAAAATATCATAATTTAACAAAGGATAAAGATTTTTTAAAAAATTAAGTATTCTCTACAGAATAACATGCCAAAATTTCTTAAAAACATTATATATGGACTATGTGAACATTAATGATTTAGATTATGAATGCTTTACAGTATTATATTTCTAAATGAAAGCAAAATAAGTTAGTTAACGAGACTTTTCAAAACAGAAACATTCTCAGTACATTAGCATAACAAACAAGCTACAAGCCACATTTAAAGTAACTGGGTCAAGCAAAAGAAATGCACACAAACATTAATCTCAAAAGAAGCAACAGCATTCCAAATGGCTAAAACAGGATTAAAAAATGCCAATAGGTAAATAACTCAAGTTAAAAAGGCAAAAATAATTGCAATAAAACAATTCATCAGAATTTTGAAGAATGAAATCTGAACACTTATATTTTTAGTTGTATAACTATATATGCTTTAATAACTATATATGCTTTATTTTCAAGGATAACAATTTTTGGAAGTTTGTAAATAGTGGGGTAAAGTGATAAGTATAATCAGGCCTTTAATTTTATTTATTTCCTTTAATCTTTTTCTATCTAACATTTGAAATAAGAACTCTTAACCAATATAAAATGTTTTAAATTCTTTTTAAGGTTCTATGCTTATTTTTTGTTCGGTATATCAGAATTTTTGCTTGTATGAATATGAATTGTAATCTTCCATTTGATGTTACTAACACAAATAATTCACTATGTGATTGCAGTATTAGCTTTTTTAGATTATTTGCAACTCAAGGGCGAAGTTTGGCAAGTATTGTTTTTCTGATTATATTTTCCTCACTTCCTCCTACCTCACATGTCATTTGGAATGATATCCAAAATGATACAGAATTTAACCTGTAAATCCACACAATTCCTCTGCCTTTTAAGCAGCAGAAAGTATATGTTATGTTATCAATGCATATAAAACAAATTTTAATAAAAATTGAAATCATAAATATACATTAAGATAGCCCCCTTGTTATCAAAAATTCTCAATTTGAAACTTAAAAGGTTGGATTACAAGGGAAATTTTAATTTGAGTAAACTGATTTAAAAAATTGTTCATATGAAATTTTTTTTTATAATACTCAAAGATAGTTAGAAATTACACTATACTTTTCATATATAGAATCTCAAAATATGCATTTAATATTATACCAAGCACCAAATAACTGAAAATAACCAGATGAAATTAAGCCCAATATTATAGTATTGAATTTTAAAAGAAATCTATATTTAATATTAATTCATTAGTAAAACTTTTATTGTCCAGGAAGGAATATATCCATCATGATATATTTACAACTGAGAAACAAAATATTGGTAAACACTAAAATATACATTCTTTTTTAAAACCCCGAACTCTTTGCAATTTATACATCAAGTTAATATTCATAAAGACTAGAGTTTAATTAAAATCAAAGGGGGGATTTGAACAAATGGTATCAATATTTGAAAGCAAGCAGGGACTTTTATTTTGCTTTTAAAGTAAAACACTTATAAACCAACTAATGCTACATTATTGCCAACCTAGCTCTTTTGTATAACACTGTAATACAACCAATTAAATTTTTTAAAGCAAAATTTCATTCTCAACTATATAAGCAATTTCTAAGAAGTTATTGATTTCAGCATATAATTATCCTTTTTCTAAGAAAGCAAATAAAATCTTCTAAAACAAAACAAATGAAAAATTCATAGCTATGCACTTAGATCAGCTTAAGAAATGTTTTGATGAACATTGATAAACAATAAACACAAAAAAAGCTAAGCAAGTACACAAAGTCTAACCTTTATAGATGAACTTATAGCTGATGGTACCATGGCATGAATCCCACGTTCCGTCAGGAGTTTTGCCAGACTTTGACCACCAAAGGAAAAGGTACACGTTTTCTGTTGGGGGCTGTTGAGGTTAGAAGGAGGTTGTGAAGTTACTCTTGTACATAGTTGAAGGGTAGGATAGCTAGAAGGGCAAAGCAGGGAAAACAAGCCTTTTTAAGACAGGAAATATCAGACAAAGGATGACAAATGTCAAATGTGAGCAAACATCAGAGTAACACAAAAAATAAAATACTCAGGCTTTACACTCTGCACACAGCAAATATGAATGCATCCAAATTTATGCAAAGATATTAGAACAATGAATGTGCACATACATACCTTCTATATGAACCAAAAAGTTATACAAAAATAATTTAAATAAGTTTGTGAATTAATTCAAATTTATAAATATAAATTTAACATGTAAATAAGGTTACATTACCAAGAACTCAATTACCTGATATATCACTAGGTAGGAAAAAATTTAAAAAAAAAAAGTGCTTTTCAATCATTTTACAAACTCTTTATAAAAAATGTACTGCATTTTTGATAATCATAAGTTTTGTTTACCATAATATATTTATAATAGACAATGGAAATTTGCAATCAGCAAAATTTTTACTTTTTAACCCCAACACTTACCCTCAATTTTGCACATAAAAAATTAGCATTTTAGGTATATCTGTTCAATTTGCGACTCTTAAGAGAAAAATAAGTTTAATGAATAATAAGAAAATAAAAATGTTTTATTAATCAACAATGAAGCAAATGTAAGCAAAGGTGAAAAGTTTGTAAAATTAAGCACTTACAAATTTAAATAAAATTATTTGTAATAATTTAAAGATTATTAAAATTATTCAATCATTTAGTTACATCAATCCTTTCATTTTATTATCTTTAATACCTGACTTGACACTATTGAATTTTTTTACTGACACTTTAAGAAATATGACTGCTTTGGATAAAATAACATCAGCCACATATGAGAATTAAAAATGTGAGTACCACACTAATTGTGTAACTAGTTTCTAAGTCAAAAACTAGAATAAGTGCACTCTAGTTGCAAGAGAAGTAAGTTTTTGTATTTCTACCCCCACAATTTTCAAAATGAAAATACAGATTGTTTATGATGTATTTTTATGCAAAAGTTTAAAGAATACAATAATGTCAGTTTTCTACTAAGGTAACAATGAGATTTTCAAGCTTAAGAAAAAGGCTTATTTGTTAAGAGAAATATGGCTATAATCATAGAGGTGCGAAATAGATGGCAAATAACAAGTACAGAATACCTAAGCATATGAAATATAAAGGGTAGCATTATTAGATTACAACCCATTATTTATATATGTCAAACATTCTTTACCAATTGATTTAGAATTTAAAAAATTCTTCATTTTCTATTTCTCTAAAAGCTACTTTTTATAATGATTTATAAATAGTAGTATATTTAAAACGATTTATAAATTTTCATAATGATATAGAATTAAAACAAGTCCCTTATTTTCTATTTTGTGTCTATAAGCTACTTCTTAAAATGTTTATAAAAAATTGATTTTATTGTAGATGTTTAAGATGCAAAGAAAATTATATCCAGTAGGTAAAACTGTTAAAATCAATTTCATATATTCCAGCTAACATTTTTTTCATTTTTATGACTTCCAATTTGTTCAAAGAAAAATTTAATATTTTTATGCAGACAATGAAGAAAATTAGAAATTCATTAATTTTTTCTTAACGAATAGTATTTGATTTAAATGTGATTGGTTAGCAATAGATGGAATATAAGTGTACAAAATCTAATTATTCAAACAACTTTTCTAGATCAAAAATTATATAAACTTAATAAAAATATCAACCTAAAAAAGCAATTGTTCCCTTGTAAATCTGATAACTGTATAATTAAAGATTTTTTAAAAAGTATTTACAAATGATTTACAAGTTGCAAGTTTCAACTCTATTACTCTGATTACCTTGCAACAAATTACACTTACACTGTACATGAGGCCATGAGATTTTTGTGCCAACCTCTCTGGATTTTTACTTTTTTTGAGGGGGGAGGGGAATATTACTAGAGCACAGGTTACATGAAAGTATGTATTTAGTAAACTTATGTTGAAAACAAGTTTTCGTGTAAACACAGGTCATTATGAGTGTATGACTTTGTATCAAAGCAGCAGGCTACAAGAACAGGAAGGAATATCTCAGAAATGTAGTAAACAGGATAGTAAAAAAGAAATAGCTGCACAATTAGAAACAGAACAAGCAATGTTATTTATATGTGGGCACAACTGCAAGTTGGTTGATAGCTTTATGAAACTCATGCTTTGAATAATTATGCTATGAAGAATTATTAGACCTTAGAATTGATATTTTTACTTAGTCATGTAAAAATACAATTTAACAGAGAAAATTAACATGTTCATTATCTTTTCATTTTTACTTCCCTATTCTATATTTACATATTTAAAAAATAATGTTTTTTAAACAAATATATTTAATTAAAAAACTTTCATTAAAAAAATTAATTTTGATTTACTCGAATTTTATTTAATTCCTATGAAAAAAATCCCTGCTACATATCTGAGGTGAAATGTATCCCCTCCTCCCCACATGTAAAATGTTAAAATCATTGAGCAAAATGTCTCTCTAGATCATACTCTTTCTTTGGCCCTATTATATTCCCAGTGCTATTCGAGACAGATCTGATGGTTTCATTTGGCTTGTCAAAAATATTATAGTCTACTTTTTGCTACATGAAAACTAATGAGACCAAGACCAATTGCTTAAAGCCAGTTTTGTATAACTACGAACATTCGTGTCAAATCAATGAACATTCAAATAACATTCAAATCAATGAACTCCAGAACTGAAGAGCAGTGCCCTACCTATTCATCTATTATTTGGTTTGGATTCTTTCATAGAATAGACGTTATCCAATACTACTATCTCTCTTTTAGGTCCCTTGTTAGAGGACAATTATTTATTGATACAGATTAGTATTTCTTATTATATTGACCCAAAATAAGAATTTTTGGGAGCATTTGATTTGTAAAAAAAAAAACAATTTTACTTCTTTGTATTTTTGTTAATAATTTTCAAGTTTTGCTGTCAAACAATAGTACTGGTTTTACAGTCGCTTTATAAATTTGCAGTTTGTGGATACATTGGGTAATATTTAAAACTGTCTTTTTAATTCCAACATACCTTGATAACAAAAGCAACAAATGCACAAAACTAAGGCAACTGCTTAATGTTTGACAGATACATGCACATCTACTGACCCATAGCAATCTTATATAAAGGAACACATCACACATTCATTTCCTAAAGTTAAAATCAGATATAAAAATTAAAACTGATTCAAAAGTGGAAAACTTAACTGAAAACATTTGCATAATTTGTACAGTGGGGAGGAGTATAGGTATTCAATCTCAATATATCAGAAGTCATAATTCAAGATTTGTCACCTAAACAGTAACCCAGAGATAGGGAAGCCTTGAATTCACCAAGGTTAAACTCAATACTAACCACACATTTGGTACTAACCCATTAAGTATTAATCTTTAAAATATGACAATTACTTAATGAAAGGGATGATTTTTAATATGTGTCTATTTAAGATGTAACAAGCACATAAAAAGCTTTATACTGACATTTCAGAAATTAAAACCTTTTATTACAATTAATCTTAGAAAAAAAGTAGAAAAACTTTTAAAAAGTAGAATTTTTAAAAGTTAATCTCTTTTAAAAATTCTTTTGGGAGATAAAAGTAAAAATATAAAATATTAAGTTTTGAATATGATAAAACAAATAGGGAACAATGAAATTATGTGGAAAGTGATGACAATTTAGGAAAGAAAAAGGCAGCCTAAATTTAAAAATTACGTTTTGATTTTTGAAAAATTTTTTTTTAAACATGAACTTTAAGAGAAGTGACAAGTAATGTAATCTAAGAAATATAAATTTATAAAATGATGCCTTTTCTCTTTAAATTTCAATTTTTTTACTCTTAACAGATATTTAAAATTATAAAAAAGTTTCTAGAAAAGAAACTGTTTATAATTCAATATATACTGGAAGTTTAATTTTTTTCAGTTTAGGTCATTTTACTAAACAATCAGGATTGAGTTATTGGTGGATGTAAGTTTAAGAAACTTATGTAAATTATAATTACTTGTAATTTTAATGTACTGTCATAAGCAAGTAAAAATATTTTTATGCTGATAACATTTTTAAGGTAGAATAGTTTAAGATCTAGCACAACGTGGTACAGTTTCAAAATACATTTCCCCTCTCTTTCAATGAAAAAGTGATAAACAATAAAGCAAGCATGCCATAGCTCTATAATGCAAGAAAAAAAAGGTTGTTAGAATTTAGTAAAACAGTTAGTAGGCAGAAATGAACACAGCAATAGTAGCAAGCAGCTAAAAGCTTACTGCATGTTTAGTTGACAGCAAGACCTATTGGTATAGCATTTACCTGAGTTCTAAATCTGACACTGTGAAAGAAGTGGCACATTATACATTATAAATATTAACAAAGTTTAAGCAAACAAATACTACTCTAAAATTTATCCAAATGCTTATAAAACATGTTAAGTATTAAGTTTAATAGATTTGGGCAAGTAAGATTCAGTTAACTTACCTAGGAGTTACATTTGTAATATCATTTGGTCGTTGTAGCGCTGATGTGGTAAATGTATACACAGATGATGTATTCATGAAACTTTTCCCAGGGTTCAAAAAGTCTGAAAGCAAAAATAAAATTAGTTTCAATTTATATATAAAGAAGGCCTGAATATTGAATCAACTATAGTCTCCAGATAAAATAAGCAATATCCAATTACAAACTTTAAATTAACCAGGTAAAATTTAAGAAATTTTAACTTTACAAGAAATACCTTCATCTTCTTCAAAATCCCCTAAGCTGACTTTCTCATCTAATTCCTTCAGATTTGCTTCACCTCTGATTCTAACACCAGGATGATGCTCAAAAATGCCACCTAGATGAGGAGTTGCCAGTCTCTGCCAATGATGTAAAGTCTGGGAGCCTAAAAGTATTAATATATATATTTTTTTTAAACTGAGAAAATTATTGAGTAATTGTAACTCAGTGACCACAAATTACAAAATATTTCCTTGTGATAGAATACATTATCTTAAAGGTGTGAAAAATAATTTTAGAAATTTAAAACTTAATTTTTTTTAAATTTCCTACAAAAAGAAGTATTTCTTATAAATTAAATAAAAAATGTTGTGCACAAAAATTATATTTAAATAAATTATTTGAAACTATCTTTGAGAGAAATCAACCTCCAGTGTCTCATTTTTAATAATTTCACTAATTTTATGTATCCGATTTAAAGGACATCCACAAACGTGCCTGGTATGAAAATAACAAAACATGCTTTCTTATTCTACAATAATGCAAAGGGTAAATTATTTTTTAAATATGTACAGGTTATATTTATGAATACTGACTGGTATGTGCATTTGTACATATATATGTAATGACAGAATATAGTACAAGTATGATCATTAAATTCAAACACATGCTTTAGTTACTGTTTTGCCTGGGTAATTCCCACAAGCAATACTGAGAGAAACATACCACATCATCACTCTTCAGGCCTTTAAATAAGATCACCATAAGTAATTTCATGCTTTTTACTTGTATGTGTAATGTAAACCTTTATTGACTAGATTTTTAAATAAAAGGGAGATGATGTTTTGTCTTTTTTACACATACACACACACACTGTATAAAACATTTGATCTTATGGAGTTTTAACTGCATATATATCATTTTATTATATTTTATTACTGAGACTTTAAATTTTAATTTAGTTAAATTGAATAACCAAAGACAACAGTTATGTAATTATGAACAAATATAAATAAAATATATTAAGCATGGTTTACACAAAGGGGTTACCAAACTTTATCATACATGAGCTACATTTCCTCATTCATAAAAAAAAAAAAAAAAAAAAAAAAAAGAGGTTTAGAAGGCCACACATTGTGGACTAAAAACATAGCTAGTTATATATTTATTTCTAAGAAGTAGGGGTACAACCTAATATACATACATTATGTAATTTTGTTTTTCCATATTATGTATCCCAATGATAAAACTAATAAATCACAATCTTATATTTTTATTGAGTAAAAAAAAAAAAATTATCTGAACATTGCACAAAATTTTCTGATAAAGTTTACACTACTAACTTAATAAAAATTATATTAAAGTTAATTTCCAGATGTCAAAACTAGAGCTGGATGATATCCAAATTTTAATACTGTATATTGTTTACCAAATATTGATATATCAATATGTTCTAATATATATCACCTTATTATAATAGATTTACAAATATAAGTGTGTTCTGTATAAAATACACAAATCAATGTATGTGTTGGTTATATAGAAAACAAAAATTCAATTTTTTACATCAAGACAAAAATTTTAATTTTAACACTGTTTCAAAAAAGAAAATCTGTTCCCTACATATTTGATGTGAAATGCATATTATTCAAAAATTTCAGAAAGTTAAACAAATTAAATGAAACAATTATATGAATATTTTCTTGCTTCATTTCAATTCATGTCATATCTACTGTCTAAGACAATAATATAAAGTTTGGTTAGGTTTGGATGTTAGCTGTTTTGCTACATGAGGGCTAATGAGACTGGGACCTAATGCTTAAAGCAGATTCTAAACAGCCACAAACATCCATGCAATCAGCGAGATTTGAACCCACAAACTCTGGTATCAAAAAGCAGAACTCTAACCATTTGGCCATTGTTCAACCAATAACATAAGGAAATAGGTATATTATGCGAAAAAGAATGCACTTGCATCTTTTTTTGGTAACAGTTAATGAAATTTGGGTCAATCACAGTTCCAAGGTACCATCTTGTTTATTCACAGTTATAAAATAAGTTGATAAAATCAAATTATTGTATTGTTAGTCTGAATAGAAATGAAAATATTTTTACTACATGTAATTTTATTATTAAAGTTATTTTAAGCTATTTAATTAAATGTATAATTAAAAAAAACCATATTGCTAATCTCAGTAGAAATGAAAGTATAATTTTACTATATATTTTTTATTACTAAGGATACAAAGTTTGTTTAGACCAGTGATTCTCAATCTTTAAGTTACTGCCCCCCCAAGGGGCCAAAATGTGTTCAATGCCCCCCTTTGTAAAAATTCCATAATTTAAAGTGTATGGTATGAAAAGTACTCAATTATAAGAGGCAAAATGCAATGCTCAAACAAATACTATGACCATACTTTAGGGTGCAGATTTTCAGTTCTGGAGTTCATGGGTGAGAATCCCACTAGAGCTTAGCTATTCATAATAGTCTTTTGGAATTGGCTTTTAGTAGGTCCCGATCTCAATAAGCCTAAAGTTGCTAAACAGTAGACTGTAGCACTTCAAACAAATGCTGTTGATTAAATACATTTTTCTGAATATCAGCCCAATTTCATGCAAAACATAGGGAATGAAAATAATTCATTCTGGAACCATTGCATAAGTTTGTTTCATTACTGGTAAAAATCTTGTAAATTAGATAATGTAATAAATTTATTTAGCATTTTTAAAATAAAGTCTGAATGCCAAAACCTGCTTATATTACTGCTGTACCACACGAAACAAGTTCACTGACCCCAGCATTGTCCCCCTACTTCCCAGGGGGATGTATCGCACCTATTGAGAACCACTGGTTTAAACTATTTAAATACCAAACTAGAATAATTTAGAATATAAAATGTTTTTTAATTTCTCATTCGGCGTTTTATTCAAAAACCCTGAATGACAAATAAAGAGTATTTCAAGTAGTTTCTTTTACTAAAACAAAAATTCAAAGAAAACTTTTAAAAAGCACTAAATTGCTTTTAAAAAATTACATAACTTATGTACAATATAGAACTAGCAATGAAAGAAAACTTTCTAATTATCTTCAAAATTAATTTATATATTTTTTTTTTATTTGAAGCAGAGGATGACTTTAAAAAATTTAATTTTTAGAAACATCTTTTCAAAAATTCTTTTTAAAATTTGAGAAGAAATTTTTATAATTTTTGGAACAAAAATTATGAAAAATAATTTAACCACATAAATTTTCAGAAATTTTGGATCAGAATACCCTTGAGCTAGTTGCTAATGGTATTAGATATTTAATTTTTCAAACAAAAATGTTTTAATACAAAACAATTCTTTGCAAACTTCATGATATGGTCTTGTGGGCTGCATTTTGACAACCCTTAATTTATAGTGTTGATATTATTAAGTTTAAAAAAAACTCAGTGATTCAAATCCTCAATCAATATAATTAATGACTACAAATGCACTTTAGTCCACACCCTTTAGAGAAAATGAAAAATAAATTTTGTGCTTAGAAAACAGATATTTACCTTCTAAAGGCTTGATAATTTGTAACTTTTCAGGAAATTGATATTTCCGAACTGTGCGCCCATACACTGACTTTTTGAAATTGGCAGTCCATGGTTCATGATTGGCTTTTTCAAGCTCAGAACTCAGATCATTACATGTACCAAAACCACTACTGAAGCTTTGTAAACCAACATCTAAATTACTTGGCCGAGATTTTTCACTCTTGCTTCCAACATACCTAAGACAAAATAAATTATCTTAAGATTTACATTTTATTTCTAAATAAATATGATACTCAAACTACTTGCTGTTGCTTAACTTTAATGGATAGTAAATATTTAGAGGGGGGATTTTTTAGAAAAAAAAAAGTGTGTTATGCAATAAGAAAAATAGTGTAAAAGCATTAGAAGTATAGGATAAAATATGCATTTTCTTATTTACTAAGTATTATGTTTTATTATATGCAGAAAAAAATGCAACTCTGTCATTATTTCTAGTAAAAATATTGACCAGATACAGGGTTAAATTACAGGAAGAGCAAATCTCAATTAGGTAACTCACGTGTCTTGATTTTCATCATCTGTACTGTAGCTCTCAGCATATGCAGACTCAGAATCTGAAGCTAAGTCATTAAAGCCAGAAGATAATGAAGAAAGTTGACTTAGAGATGAAAAACATGTTGAGGTCAACCCAGGACGACTGTTGGAGCCACTCATAGTATAATGAGAACGGGAGGAACTGAAACGACTTCGAGGTTGAAAACCATGATTAGCATACCTGACAGTGTCAAAAACTTTCCGACTATGGCTTCTGAAATTATAAAAGTAAAAGCATATAGTCAGATGTTTAATATTTTAATATAGTATCATTAAAAAGAACTATCATACCAGACATATGATCAAGAAAAATTCTTATTTGTAAATTATAAAATTTGTAAGTATACCATTGTTGGTTATAACTCAATATGTATTTAATTCAGATATATATACTAATAAATTTACAGAAAATTCTTTCAACATTTCAAATAACGGTAAAATGTATAATACTTTAAAATATTTTAATTACCACATTAACAAAAATAAAACAAGCTAAAAATTTATACTTTATATTATAAATTTAAACCAATGTGCTTCTTTCTACAAAAGAGTTTAATGCATATCTGCTAATGTTTTTGAAAACTTTACAATGATACACACTGAGAGCACCATTTATTTAAACTGAAAGTATATTTAAGTTAATATATGATTTTCAATACATAACATTAGACATGGAACACAAACATAGTTACAAAACAAAAACTTAAGCTTGATTTGTTTCCTCTCTTGTATACAACATGAATGCACAAATTACCAGAGAAAAATACTGAATGTTTGCCAGAAATAATTGTATTAATGTTAAATCTATAGATAGCTTTGATTTTATACAATTATATCCTTTCTTCTCTCCTATTTCACAAAATTATTTTATATAATTTCAGGGTGTCTGCTGGATGGGCAGAATTTCCTCAGTTAATTGTGACATTTTTGGAACTCTTTCAAAAGATTTTCTAAGATTTTTTTAAAATATTTTAAAAATTACATAAATATTTATGTGCATTGCAGTAGTAAAGAACTACTTTTATTTTGACTTTCAGAAAGATGTAACAAAATTCAGACTATTCAAAACAAAACGGCTACAAACATCCATGCCACAGAAGGATTCAAACTCATGAACTCTGGTTCCGTAGGCCAGCACCCTAACCATTCAGCCATCATTTGGCTAGAGTAACTTGTTTTAAGCTTTTTTTTTTTTTTTAAAGGGGGTTTTCCTCTTTTATTACTCATTTGTTAACTTTAATAATTTGTCTTTGTGTCTTTTAATTTAATTTAAAATTCTTTTGTAACTATGTACCCTTTTAACTTGTTGCTGTACTTAGACAACTTCCATAGGTGATGATATCATCAAGATTGTTACCTTTTGTAAAATAATCTAAATTTTGGTAACAATTTTTATCAACTAGCTAAGAGCTCACAGACAATTTTCAGAACTGTTATGGAGAGGAACAGAAAAATTATTGCATTCAACTGTCTTGACACATTTGCCATTTTCATGACTTTTCTAGACTTTCCTGGTAAGTAGACAAAAGATATTGATATCAAACAATAAAGTTCAAATTATATTTGTAACCGAAGTTGGAAAAAACTGGAGTATATGTAAATACTTGTCTAACATTGTTCTATTTCTTGCTTTATGTTTGACAAACAAAAATGTAAGTTTTCATTTAAATTTTTTTTAAATAAAAATTTGCTTTAATAATTTTGTCTTAAGCCAAAAGTGTAGCCTCTGCATTACTAAAAAGCTTGTTAATGTTTATTTTTTTCACAAAAAAAGTAAAAAATAAATAGCTTTGATCATATAATCTTGCCATAGGCAAAATCTACTTGCATTAATTAGTTGATGTTCCAATGAAAATAAGAAGCAAAATGGACTCTTAAGGTGATGAAATGAGGTCATGCACAAAATGATCCGTTGCATCAAAATTATATAATTTAGTAGTAAAAGGATGTATCCATGATAAATATATATGAACCACCTTTGCCAGGTTTAATGACAGATCCCATTAAGAACAAAAAAAAAAAAAAAAAAAAAAAAAAAAAGAGCTAATCTGTGATAGTTTTATGTCCAATTCATTATGGATTACTGCATATAAGCCAAATAGTACACCATTTAATAGTAAATTTCATTGATTTCATGAACTATACATATATTTAAGCTATGATTTAATTTGAATACTTATTTTAGGTTATTCTTCTTCATATAAAATAATAATTAGCAGCAAAAATGCCTAAAGCAAGTTTTAAAAAAGATAGAAATATTTGCTAAGTCAATTTACAAGTAAAACCAAAACAAAACCAAAAATAAAAGATTTTTGAAACTGCTAAAATTCTGCAATTTTTATAAATTATTGTAATTTAAGAAACTTTGAAATACAGCAAATCTTCTATAAAATCCTAGCAGGGTTTTGTTTGGGGGCCCACCCAGAAAAACCGAGAGGACACTATCTGTCAATCTTGTTTGAAACAGCTTCCAATTGCATAATCTTTACACACAAATGTAATAAAAGTACAATTAAAATCTATATAATGAACGGCCGAAATGTAAATGTTGGTAAATACATATTTTTCTACAAGTGTTTTTCTTTTTTTTTCTACAAATATTTTTAAATCATTGTGTTACTTACGGTCTTTCATCTGAAGAATAACCATCACTATCCCGTGCTAAAGACTGTTCAAGTTCACTGGCAAGGGAGTCTGGGTTGACATAAGGACTATACATAGCAAAATTTTGCCAAGTATTAGCACTAGGAAGGCGATTTCGTTGTGCTTGCTTTGCCTCAGCTTGCAGTTCTTGAAAAGCAGCCATGAGCTCTCCATACTTTTCTTTCATATCTATAAGCTCTTCAGATAACTCATGTTGGCATTCTTCTGCAATAGCTAGTTTGCTCACAAGACATTCATTATCAGCAGTAAGCTAGACAGAGGAAAAAGATTTTGTATTAAAATGATAAACAACTGACATCTAATACAGAACTAACCATAAGATAAATAATTTCCATTTTGTATCATCATTTATGTATCACAAAAGGTGTCAATATTTTTCCTTATTTCAGCATTTTTTAACCTGTGGTACACAAGTTGCTGGTTGGTGGTACATGAAAAATAATCAATAAGGCAGACATGAACTAAATCTAAAAGTATAGAGAAGTTACTCCAATTCATAAAAATTACTTTAATAATATACAGTAAAGTTAAATTAATAGTTTTTATAATTTTGGGTTTTTATTAAAACCATTTATTAGTAAACAAAATATGACAAAGATTACTTTGCCAGTCACATTGAAATAAACCCCTATATTGTATTTATTTGCCTGGGCTTGCCCGGCAAAGAGAAGCCTAGACAGCTAGACTACTGAAGATGGCAGGTTGTAGTCAAGCCATTCCATAAAGAGAACACACAATTCCAAGTAGAACTTAAATTTTATTGAAGAGCTGCTAAAATGACATGTTTAACAGTCAAAGGCAGACAAGGGAATGACCATGAAAGCATTAGTGGATTACAGAATTAGGACCACACAGTGAGTAATGCATAGAATTTTCCAAGGAACTGGCAACTTAGTCAGCAAATTTAACAATAAAAAGTAACTTCAGATCAGGGGGGAAACTGAGCCATTTGCCAGCAACAGCTGGAAAATGCAATAAGTGGACAGAAAATTTGCATCCATTACAGAGAAAGCTTGGGGAAATGGGTTGGAAGAATTGTAAGTCATGGACACTCCTTTAATTAAGACATTTTGTGGCTGGGAAAATAGATTTGAAGGAATAAGAATGGGAAAAAGGAGAATTTGAGACATTAAAGTACAATAATTTTGATATATTACATATACACACACACACACACACACACACACACACACACATATATATATAAAGTATTTTAAAACTCTATACTTAAGTGGCAGAGAATTTTACTAATGAATATGCAATGAAATCAATGCATGAAAAACTAATGCACCTAGAGGATTACTTACCTTTATAGTTTTTTTCATAAAACATTTAAAAATATATTAATTTTAATAATTTTTATAAATTACAACAAACTTATGTACATGCATTACATAAAAACAACACTTTCAACTACAATTTCTACACAGACCACGCAAACTACTGCAATACTAATCAGGTTAATATGAGGAAAAGTTGATATTTGTTCTATTTTTAAATTTCATTTCTTCCAAAAGTCTATTTACAATCACAGACAGGAAGAAATGGACTTACATCTCTCAACTTCCGTTGCAAATCAATAATTTGGGAAAGTAGCTGAGTGATCTCTTCCTGCTGTCGAATGTTGTCCTCTGACTTGCGACCAACCTCTTCTTGCAGAAAAGCTAGCTGCTTATTGGCTTCGCCTAAATTAACAAAAATCATAGAAAGAGTGTAAAAGTTCTGTATAACAAAGCACTAATAGGAAATATTTCAAAAGAAACTAGGAACCAAGTTCAAATAAAGATTATTGCTACAAAAAATCTTTCAACAGCCCTTATCCCCTGATTACCAAGGTCTGAGATAAACTAATCATTCCGACTTCCTTCCCATGACCAAGCTCTCCAGCTTCTATGGCTTTTCCATAGTCACAAAACTGGAACCAGAATTGATGAGGGTGACAGGCTTATGCGCCCCCCCTCCCTAAAAAATTCTGGAGTTACTATATGACATCTTAACATTGTCATAAAAACATATTTTCAAATATAAAATTTTTTTTAAACTGTAATTTTAACAAAAATTTAATTTTTAAATACAAATTTCAATTTTTTTAATTTCTAATTTTAATATTTTGTTTTATATATTCACTGCAACATTTTACACAAGATTATGCATGGGTTTATTGTATATACATAATTTTTTTGTAATTCTTAATCCAATTATTAAAGTTTAATATTAAATTTTATATATTTTCACAAAATTGTACGTTTTAGTTAAAATTTAGTGAAATTTATAGGGTGAGGGGGGGGGTCTCAGTCCAGTTCAAATGGAAACTTTGAGGTGTCTTTCTGCTGCCTATTAAAATGGTTAAGTACTGGCCATAGTGGCTTCTTATAGCTCCATGTTAATCTATGGAAAACATTATTCTACTTCTCGATGATCTGTATTTAAATATTTTTTTTAATAAGTTTTACATGATAGAGCAAAAATGTTATGCATTTTTTTTTAAATTTATGTTCATAATATCATAAATGAACTGTATCAAATACTTTCAAAAATAATTTACAATTAAATATATATATTTTTCTTTTTTTGCTTTAATAAAATGTAGTCATGCATAACCCTGTAGTATTTTTTTACTACCAAGTGTTAAAATTTGTTTCAAGAAATTTTGAAATGCAAACCAGAGATGAAACAAATTCCCCCATAGATTAACACAAACAAGGATTTTTTTTTTTTTTTTTTTTTTAACTTGAAAGGGCTTACTGGAAAACTTATGCATGATTGCAGATTGCACATGTTTATAATTAGTCAATCTTTGTAAATTTCTACAAGTAGAACAAAGGCACCAGTATGAAAAATATGCAGTCTAACTGAAATAAGATTTATTTATTTTATTTGTTTAAAACAGTTGGAAACCCCTGTGTTTTTAAAATACATTTCTGGTGTGATAACTATTTGTACAGTTTAAACATGAGAAACCAAGATGGGAAGTCGGTGTGCATGAAGGATGTTGAAATACTGGATTCTACTGTAATGTCAAATTAAAAAGTTCATTATAAGGGAATTAAGAGTTTTCATTATTTAATTTTTCCAGCCAATTTGATATTTTAAATTTCAATCCTTTCTAGTCAAGTATGTTGCTACTAGACTAAAAAGGAGAAGTTTTTAATTATTTTCCAATTTTGCTTGCTCATTTTATGCTCTTAATGTAAATTTTATTAAAAGAGCTATGAAATGTTTGTTTTGGTTCTCTATTTTAGAAAACTTTTATGGGCTACTAAATTGGTCTTTTTAATGGCATGCAGTTTCTGAGGTGACATCTGAATCCCCTGAACTAGAAGAATCCAATATAGGTGCAACCCAACTGCCTTATGAAAATTTGCTTGAGCATTTGATTAGAAGTTAAAAAGGAAAAAAAAAATAAATGAAAAAGATGCAGAGGCAGTACATACTCAGCTGTCTGACACAATCAGATATTAGCTGCATTTCTTTTTTCTCTTCGTTCTCAATATCTGCCGAGCGAGAAAATGCCTAAGAAAAAAAATATTATTTACTGAACAAAATGTATAAAAGAAAAAAAGATAAGCAAGATTGATACCACTTTATATAACTTTATTTACTTATATTAAAATGAAAAATGGTATGGTAATCTCTTAAATTATCAGAAGGAAATACTAATCCTTACTGAATGCAGACACTTTGTATTATAAGAGTATGAACTATTTGCAGGGTATCTGCCAAAATAAAATTTTTCAAATCCATGACTTTCCCTGATTTAGCAGATCATTTTCCATGACTTTAAAAAGCTTTCGTTAAAGCATATATGAATAAAACTTCTGATGTACATACAAATAAAATATATGCTTTTAGAGAAAAAACAGAAATTTTATAAAAAAAAACTATAAACTTACTTAATAAGTGTTTAAACTCACATAAAAATAAATTGTTGTATCTACATACCTAAGTTTAATCATTTAACAATTTTTCAATCAAAATGTTTCCAATTTGAATTCAGGGTACTTTGGTATTATCCAGGTGACCATGAATAATAGCCAAATATAACCCTTTATATTTGGATATTGGTTTATATACAATATCCCTAGAAATAAACATATTTTGTGCAAAAATCTTAATTTTTATTAAAAAATAATTACATTAATAAAATTTTAATCTATAATTTAAGAAAAAACCAGAATAATATACATTTACCCACCCATTAAGCTTTCTTGCTTTGAGTTTCCTTGGTGAACAAATTTTACTTGGCAATATGGTCAATAGGATAATACATAAATACCAAACTCAGTAACTTCAGCCAAATGACAAATAAAAATAGAATTAAACAATTCAATGCATTTTTTTTAATCAGTAGTTTAGCGGATCCATGACTTTTACTCATTTTACTTGAAAACTGAAGACTTTCCATGACAAAATTAATCCATTTTCTAAATCCATGATTTTCCATGACTTTCCAGGTGCGCGGAAACCATGTATTTGTAAAATTTTTTGTTTTTTATTTTAAAGCAAGTTTAAAACTGTGGGAAACATAAGTTTTCATTTATAATGAAGAGTAAATACAATTACCTCTGTTCGAAGCTGTGAATTTTCTTCTTGCAGACAGGTGATCTTTTTGTTGAGTACCTCCCAGCTAACCGAGCCCTTCTCTTTGCTAGAAATAAGAACAAAAATAAACTACCATTTGCATACTTTCATTGCAATAAACAAGTGTTATAATTACTTAAGCTTTTTTTCTTAACATATCACTCAACATTTAGACATATATAATAGTTGTAAAATAATGGCATCAGAACATCTGTTTGGTAGCACACAAATTTTTTATTTAACCCTTTCGTGACGGGAAGAGCAAACGCTCGCTTTTCTCTGAGGCCGGCAATCATTTTCGCAAGTGAGTATCATGGGCCGGAGGGTTTTATGCTATTCAGCCTAAATTCATGAAATCAACGAAGTAGCAACGTGTTATTCAATAATACTGTGAAAAGTACTTAAACGGAATGCGATTTATATTATATGTTTATAGATACTTTAATTAGATAAGCTATTTCTTATTTAAATATATATTTTACACCTTTTTTTCATTCCTTACTTACTATTTAATGACTTTTAACGTTATAAAACTGAATACTATGTTATTTAAAAATTTTTTTTATGAAAAATTTTAAAAACAAGGATCTACACACAATCCTACATTACAATCCTTGCTTTCTTAGTAACTCATTTGCTAGTTTGGAGGATTTTTCCGGGAATGTGAAAAAATGAAGCATCATCATCATCTTTGTCAGAAATGTCCTCCTCATCATTAGAATCACTAGATACATTATGAACAGAAAGAACAATCCAAATATATTATAGTGTCACTATTATTACTATCCTAATCTGTTTCAGAATCAAAATCTGAAATATTTTGAGTCATTTCAGCTATTTCAAGCTAGTTAAATACTTTCAACACTTCGAAAATCTAACAATAAAAAGAGAAAAAAGATCAAGTCTGTCAGGTCTAATTCTCCACTAAAACCTGGACTGCAAACCGAAATACACAACGCTTTAGCAAAAATAAAACTCCCTTGCTTAGAAAACAAACTATAAACAAACACCACGTGCGAATTTAAAGAGCCATCATAAAACATGTCATTCAGAAACATTCCTTTCCCCTGATGTTTATATAATCAAAAACCACGTGTATGTGTATCATACTACTCTCATATTGAGTGCAAAGTCTAATCTACATGTATCTAAAACCATATGGACATACAATGCCATCTTCTGTCAAAAGTTAGTTTTTAAAAAGTTGAAACACTGAAACACTGGCACAAGTCCAGAACACTGGCATAAATATGTGACGGTCGGGGGTGAACGAGAAAACGCTCTGGCACACCAGTGTGTCAGCCTGGAAGTGAATGCGTTTCTTGTTGGCACGTATGCATGACAATAGGTGCAAAAGGGTTAATACCAGAATAGCATTTAATATAGAATGAATCAACAAAAACTTTATAACACATTCATCATTTTTTTTCGATGCAATAACAGATCAAACTTTTTTGTAATAGAAATTTTGAATCATGCTTTTGCTAATAGGAAACAGTAATTTTTTTTTGTTCAACAACTTTGAATTATTTTACATAGTTTAAACACTAAGTATTTGTCCTACGCACTTTCAAAACTATAGCAAATGCATATCCTTATATTCAAATAATGCACATAATTATGAATTTAATAGTGCTTAATCTCACTATGGAAAAAATGAGTGAGAGCTTCAGTATGCAGCAAAAAACTATTTTTTAAATATTTAATGTAAGCTTATAACAGTTCAAACATTTTTAAAAAATTTAAGAATAATGGATGAATATTTCTCCCAAGAACTTAAAAGGAGGATTTTCAGTTATACATGTAATAAATTAATTTGGAAAATTTCAATGACCACATATACAGAACATTCATGTAAAAGAATTGTTTTTAACCAATCTAACTTTTAATACTGTGTAAATAAAATTTTTATAAGTACAAGGAAGTTGTCTTTCATAAATTTTCACAAATATTAAAATTGCTTATAATTAGAAAAAAGCACTAACAGAACAAAAATGAAAAATTTTTGCTACATACACAGGAGAACCAGTTTCTGATTCTGTGTCCAGATCTTGAGTATATATTTGCAGTAAGCCATTCTTTACTGATATATCATGTCTCAACTGAGTTATCTGTAAAAGAGAATTAAAATTAAGTTTAAGTGTTAATCTTCATGTGAATCAATCAAACAAATATAAGAAAAGTATGCTCACTGTTTCACTAGATATTGATAATTCTTGCTCTAATTGATCATTCCTAGATCTGAGATCTTTATTTTGGTCTAATAGAGACTGTCCTATGCGAGCAGCTAGTTCTAAATCCCGTTCTTTCTGAAAATGAAAAATCACAATATATTATGTTATGGTTCTTTAAAGAATTATTTGAAAGAATTTGTTGTGCACACTATAATTAATATTTTTATACAAAAGAATTAACAAGACCAGAATCTACTGTTGAGTTGTCTATAAGTTCACATCTTCAGTGGGATCAAATTCACAAATAAAGGCAATACCCATATATTGGGCAACCATGTAGTGAGGAAAATTTTATTTTGATTACATTATTTAGTTATTCTTACCATTTGTCAATATTCATTTAAACAGACACTGTTCAGTGATTATCTTCAAAATTCAATTGTTTGGGCATATAACAGCTTTTTATTTAATTTTAATTTCACTATTTAATATAATTGTGGTGTTATAAGAGCTTTATTGTGCTTAAACTTAAGTAAAAAAAAGTTTTTCTAATTTCCTATTTTTTCCATTGTTATCCCATTGTTATTGTATATTTAAAATATACAATTAGTCATGAACTTTAGGTATGTGGCTTATATATAACATGAGCTTTTCAACTGTTTAAATAACTAAAATGACTAAACATTTATTTTAATTAAATTATATATATAATCTCACAATGGTACCTCTGTTCAACTTGCAAAATTTTACAAAAATTAGCTAATTATGAAAGTTTGAACTGTGACTACACATAAGGGTTTCAATGAACCCATTGAGCTCTTAAAAGTCACACACAACTGTAGTAGACTATAGCATTTCAAAGCAAAGCAAACTTCTTTAGAGGCCCTTAATCCAAGTATAAATTCATAACACCACAAATAATTCTACTGACTATGTGTGAGGTAAACCAGGATAAATATTTCCTAAAACATTAGATTTTACTTTAAATGGTTTTGAAACCACTACCTAAAGACCTAAAGCAGCAAGAACATTTTTTTAAATATTATAGAATTCCAGAATTTCTCCAGAAGTTAAAGAGGTAAAATGATTAATATACACTGTTGAAGTCTCAATATTTACAAACCTTTTGATTTTTTTTAATTTAAAAATTAGATTACTAGAATACAATTTAGATTTTATAATGTTGCAATTAGTCTAACTAATTAGTTAATTTAAATGCTTATTTTTGTTCCACATAATTATATCAATATTCCTGTAAATTGGCAACTAATGATGAGAATTTGTATGAGAGAAAAAATTGTTACTAAAAAAAGCAGATTATTATTGAAGAATTTAAAATTTAAACATTGAGGATGTTAAGAATTTGAAGATATATATATTTAATATTTAATCATCATTGGGAAAAAATTCCATTAACAATCAACTTACTTCTTCCAATAATCGTGTTACTGCATCAATGTCATTGTATGTTTTTGTCATCTGGCTGAGGCGATCAGCGCATAACACTGAAAAACCAACAACATTAAAAACTATTTAAATATAGATTGAAATGAGTTTTATTGTACAATTTTTTATACATATGTATATATTGGTAAAAGATAAAAAAAATTCTATACATAAAACTATTTGATCCTATTGTTTCATTGTTATTTTTCACATTACATTAAGCAGAATAGACTACTTGCAATTACGTAAATTTCACCATTGAAATATTTTTATCATCAAGTATAATTAAAAAACATGTTATAATAAAAAAAAATAAAGAAAAACCATTTGAAAACTGTAGAATGCAGCACTGAATATAATCTTTTACTCCGGCAGTACATTACGTAGTTAATATATGCTTAGACTATCAGCTAATAAATCATCTAAATTGTCTAATTAAATAGAATACATAAAACTTAGAACTGACTTCAGGAAAAAGAAAATAGGAAAATTTATTCCCACTCTTTAAGAAACTAAATCTAAAAGTTTTAACTAATTTAAACAAAATTATATATATATATATATATATATATATATATCCCTTAAATAACAGACAGTGAATAAAATTACTATAACATGAGAAAACTAAATTAATATTATAAATTCTCTATCTGAAATGTACAAAAAAAGTCCAAGGAGATACACAATCTAATATGTTTCAATAACTAAAATACTTGGTTGATAACAGTTCAAGGATGAAGGAAAAGTTTAAGACTTCCATAACTTGGTTCAAAGTCATATATTGAAAATATAATGTTTAAACATACAATATGAACTAATAAATATTAAAGTGAATCCAAATTAAACATGAGTATTTAATATGAGAATCAACTATTCTTAAAGTGCAGTAAACCCCTGTCAATTTACTAAGCCTTCACATGATAAGGAAGAGTACTAGATATTATAACAGAAAAAGCTGGATATACAATAAATAATCTTAAATATCAGAAGATAGATTTGATGCACAGATAATACTGTTTCATTAGTTTTACAACTTTACTTGACAAAACAGTTTTGAGTGCTTAAAAAAAAGGCTTTATTACAGCAAATAAAAACCTGAAATATTAGGCACTAATTCATTTTGGAAATTAGCTCATTAAAATATAAGAATTAAAATATTTAATTAGATTAATTGAAATATACTTTAGTAACATAATATAAAATTATATTACAACAAAACTGAGTATATACAACATAATTTAAATTTAAAGACTTATAACAGATTAAAAATGTTAGTTGATTTTGTGAAGAAGTTAGGTAACAAGGAATTAATGGATATCATTATATTTAACAATTTGAAATTACCAAAATATTTAAGCGTTTCTTCAACTACTTCAGGACTAAGTGGAATATCTGTATCAGGGCTTAAAACAGGAGTCTGTATGTACCAGTCTTCGTTTTCGTATCCTGAAATAAATATTTTCATATAAGTCTATATGTAAATAAACCAAAAATGCATTTTTCTTCAAACACTTACAAAAAATTCAAGATTTGTATAAAGTTAAAATTTCTTGTAGCATTTAAACACATCATCAAAAAGCTGAAGATGTTGCTGTACAGGTAAAAGAGATGAAATTTTTTTTAATAAAATTGCTGTAAAGTAAAATGCTAAACTAAAAGTAAATGACCAAAAATGTTTTCATTTTAAGTGCTAAAATGCTAACAATGATCAACACAAGCTTTAACTTTGGAAACCCTATTTAAAGTTAGTCCATTTTTCCTCCCATTCATTTGTTATGTATACAATCTGTTATGTGCAAGATTTGAAAAACCACAGGGTGTTTTTTTTTTTTTTTTACCCACCCCATATAGGTTTTATTACTGATATACGAGATCAAAAATGAAAAGAAAATTTCCTATACTTAGTTAGAATAAAATATAATTTAAGACAGAGTTTAAAAACTGCAATCTAAAATTATTTTAACGGCTACAAATTTTAAGATAGCAAAGTTACTTAGAAGAGGTGCCTTTATTATACAAGTTATAGTTCAAATGAAATTTACATGATCACAACAGAATCATATACCAAATAAATTAATAACTTTTTAATAATGTATATAAACTGTTTAATGTCTGATTTCTCTACATGTAGCTATACTGTATTATATGATACAGTTATATCTAAGCAATATTTACAGCATTAATTTAAGAAATAGAAAATTTCTTTTCAAACCATAAACAAACTTAAAATACCTTAATTCATACAGTTTGAAAATGAATGAAGAGAAATATGAAGAATGGAGCATACTGTCAATCTATGAAAGCATTTTCTTTGGCAGATGTTAAACAGTAGAAGTAACCTTTTACAATTTTATCAAAAAAAATACACTTTCAAATTAAGACAAAATTAAAAAAATATTTTGGGATTTTAACAAATGATATTTAAATAATATTAAATTATTGAAAAATATCCTCCCATATAGAAGATAAAATAATACATACCAGAAAATTCAGTTAATGTATCAGCTCTAAGCTTGTAATGTGGAATGTGCTCTTCTATTAAGCTAACTAATTCAACTTCAGCTGTATCTGCTCTACAACAAATATCTAAAAATTGAAAATTTATTTTCTTATTGTGAATATTGCATTTAAAAAAAATCACAGTAATATATCAACATACATTTAAAAAAGGTGCGAGATTTCAAGCTCATATCTATTCTAACGTTTTAAAACTTAATAACATTTTCATTTATATATATGGCATAGTTTCACAGCCTTATAAGCTATGCAGTGTTTCTAGAGCTTAAAAGCCATCTCCAGAAACTTATCGGTTTATATGTCAAGTAGAGTGTAAAAATAAATATTTTAGAGGAGGAGGAGAGAAAATCAAATCAATCGTATATAAAAATAATAGAATAAAAATTGTTTTAAAGATATGAAAGTAGACTAAACACATTTAAAAGTACTAAACTTTAAAAAATTAAATGGAAACAGATTATCATAAAGTACCAGAATTACTCTTTTTAAGTAAAAATAAGCATAATTCAATTCTTTGTAAACATAAATGTCATACTTTTGAGAATTACTTGCACTTTTGCCCCATTCAGAGAAAATCTTAGTTAGATTTCAACAATTACAATTTTAAATTAAAACTGTAAGAGACGCCAAAGTTTTGCAGTCTCACAAACTCCATCTCTAAGTATTTTTACCCCTCAAAATGATCAAATCCTTGATTTTTTTCAGTATGTTCTTGCAGTGTGCTGTCAAAGTAGCATACTAAGTTTCAACCTGTTGTTTATAACCCTCTAAGTGTTACACACATAATTTTCTCCCCAACTGATGTCTTCAAATGGGTATGCATGTTTTGAAGTAATTTATATCCATATAAAAAATCTGTAAATACAGTACTTATAATAAAGGTTTCAGATCTAAATCAAACTTCATAATATGTGTACACCTTTTTGAAAACACTTTCAGCTGGGGAGAAAAAATTGCATGCATAATGATCAGAGGTCTAGCAGCCCACAGCACAGTAATTGTGAAATAATTCAAGAGTCAAAGAAAATGGTACTGTATTCATATTTATAGTAAACAAAGGGAAGTAATTGGCAATTTTATTTCACCAAAAACCTGGACTCCCTAGAAAAATCCATGGAATTCTAGAATTTTCCTGGAGCAAAATACCCCTGTATATGATAAAGCATTTAAATTATTCACTAGTTTAATAATTCATAAAATACATAAATTTAAAATGCCAAATTATATAACCTGCTGACAGAAAACTGCAGAAATTAATGAAAATTTGCAGCAAATTATCTCTGAAAAATATTACAAGCTATAATTTTTTTAAAATCAGATTATAATAATTTATTATTGAATTTAGCCTTAATAATTTGCCCCCTTTAAACCCTTTGCAATTCTACATATTTCAATATTTAAACTTTGCATACCCATTGATATTAAGTAAGAAAACATTCAATTCATTCAATTGGTGTTTCCTTAAATGCATGACTGTTTTATATATTCAAGAAATAAAATATTTTTTATGAGTGAAAAAAAATATGCACTGTTTTATAAAGGGAATTTCTATAATTATTAAACCCAAACTAATATTTTAGCAAACCTATCAGATCAATAGAGATCTTAATGAAAATTGCCATTGCATTCATTATAAAAAATATATTTTGTATGAATGATTAAAGAAAATCAACAACAAAATTTTAAGTGTGAATCATAATATTACAATAAGTAATAGATCTTTTTAAGTTGGATTATATGTTAAATAGAAGAAACATATCCCAGAAAGCAAAAAAATTTTGAAAAATTTGTCATACAATTCCTACTACTTAGAAAGAACATATGAGAGGCAGTTTCAGCAGGACACAAGGTTAATTTATTACATAGGAATCTCATATATACACAATCAGGGTTGGCATGATTTAAATCAGTTGATTTAAATAATGATTTAAATCAGTTGGTTTTTTTTTTAAAGAATCATTGATTTAAATCATTTTTTTTTCACTTCTTTTAAAACCTATATTCCAGAGACAAGAGAATTGGGAATCAGTCAGCACAGTAATACAAATAAGTAAATAAGTGTAAATAGATAGCATGTGCTTTCCAAGAATTTAGGGGTTGTTATCAGAAAGTATGTAGTAGGGGTAGTACAATGATTGACTATGACTGGAGGAATTCATTTTATGTAATGGGAGGTTAAGAGAGTATTATAGAACTTGAAATCCAGTTTGTCTACCAAATAACAACAGCCGTGGCTTCATCTGCTGGAATGGAAAGACAGTTTTTTTCATTTGGTATTGTTAATTCTAGCCTTCATAACCAATTAGGAGTGGAAAAAGTATCAAAGCTAGTGTTTTTATTGAAACAATTAAATTCATCATTCGGTGCTTAAAAAATATTGAAATAATTGTGATTTGTTTTTTTAAATAGCTTGCATTAAAAGAATATTTAATTTCTTCTTTAAATTTACATCTTTATTTAGTTTGAAATATCCAATTACAAAATAATGGAATGTATTTAGATTAAAATTTATATATTTAATTTTAGGTAATCTGTGTGTAGAATTAGATGGTACTTCTCATAATAAATTATTATATGTGGATTGCAAAAAACATAAAAACAATTAAAATTAGTATTTAGAAAAAAATCAAAGAAATCCGATTTAAATAAAAAAATTCTGATTTAAATCAAATAAATCTGATTTATTTTTATTTTTTTTTTTTAAATCATGATTTTTTTCCAATTCTGTACACAATATAAAAATTGCATTTTTCAGCAGGTGAAAATAAAGCAAACATTGTACTCTTAGAAAAATAATTTAAAGAAACTGACTAATAAAATAAGTTCCTAAACATTTTTGTGCCCTTACAAATTGAAAGGATTCGAGACTTCTTGAAATGTTATAAACTCTAAATAGGTATGTAAATTACAGCAAGTTTCATTGCTTGATTTAAGAGTAGAGGAAATCGGACATCTATAACTTCAAAATGGTTATACTTTAGCAGTGGGTAATATTCATTATTAACAGCATAAAATCACAGCTAATATATATTTTTTTAATTTATCCTTAACTATACATTACTTGGATTCAGTCATAGAAAATAATTATTTTCTGAAAATGTTTCTAGGTCAAATTTTAATGGCCTATCAAATTTGCATTAATATAACTTCTTTTAGCTCAACATTCTATTAAAGATATAAGTCCAAATTTTTTACAACAGATCTGTATTAAATAAATTGATTTACATTATTCATTAACACTATCTGCACAAAAATTATGACAACTTATCTATTAGTTAGTTATATTAATTTGCATTAATATAACTTCTTTTAGCTCCACATTCTATGAAAAATATAAGTCCAAATTTTTTACAACAGATTAAATAAATTGGTTTACATTATTCATTAACACTATCTGCACAAAAATTATAATAACTTATTATCTATTAGGCTTCCTATACATGAATGAACACAAGCTGCTCACTTTTTATACCAATAAGAATTATCAAACATACGCTTACCATTTTGTATTACAAACCATTTCAAATCTAAAATGAATGGCTATCAGAGCAATATTTTACAATGTTCTTAAATATGAAAATTGACTGAAGTGTGGACAAAATGATTTATACATAACCAAATTGTAATCAAGGTATTGCACATCTCATATTTTCTCATAGAACAGCCATAATTTAAGATACATGAAGTTAAGAATGATTTTAAACATACTAACCATATTATAATCTTATATGAGGTACGAAAAAAAATTCTTTAGAGGAATGTTTGAAGTGGTGTTTAATAAAATATACTCATTGATTACAAGGTCATTTTTACATATCATATCACAGTGATTTAAAAGTTTAAAATATTTAACATTGTCTCACTTTAACTTATATAAAACATATTATGCCTTTAAATTTTTAAATAAAAATAACTAACTCCTCTCAAAACAACCAAAGTTATTTAGAATGCAGATTTTGTATAATATTACTACTTTTTTGTGACTTTTTTATTCAACAGGATTTCTTAAGCAAAGCTCTCTAATCCAGAGATTTCAAACAGAAGTGGACAAATTTGGAAAGAGGGAAAAAACTATGCATGAAAAGTAAGACAGGATAGACATAGTGGATGAGAGCTCCTAAATAAATGTAAGTTTAGAGAAAATGGTTGGTATGATACAATTTCTAATTAAATAAACATAACATTATAATACTGACTTAAACACGCATGGAATTTCTAAAAATCCTTAATGTATAGAAGAAAGACAAAATTTAAAAATTAAAATTGAAACATTCATCTGTAGACAATACATTTGGGTAGTTTTAGAATTTCTTTTTTAATTTAAATTACATGATATAACAGAATGATAACATATCTATTAATACTTTTAATTAGTCATATGCAAGAAATCACCATAAGAAAACCATCACTTGTGTAATTTATAAAAACAATATTGATAATCAGTATCCATGTCTCTTGAAACTATTATTTTTAGCTGTTTTTGGCGATAATTTTATCTAGTACAACACAAAATTGTTCATATCCAAAGTTATAAGTCTCATAAGAAATTTTTCTAAAGCTATTTTAAGGCATTTCGTTAAATGACTTCAAGATTAACAGTGTTGAAAGATAGCATATAACATTTCCTTTAGATGAAAAAGTAATAAAATTATCAAGGGAAAGTTATAATAAAAAAATAGTTATTCAGGGATTACCTATAAAAAAAATTGGATATATCAAAATATAAAATTCAACTTTGGATTTGCACATTTTAATCATATAAGTATTATCAAGTTTTTAAAATTGTAGCATTCCTTTCATACAAATTATATCACACTTATTAATAAAAAAAAAAAGCAAAATGAATCACACATGATTTAAAGTAAAATTATTAACAGAACATTTTACAAGCTGTTATGGTGACAAAAATTTTAAACTTATTTTACCAGTAAGGGTAGATGAGTTGCTAAAATGAGAGACTGCTTGATCAGTCATCTCATCTTGGACATTGTTTTTGTGAACATCTGAAGCTGCCGTAACACTTTCCGAACTATGAAAGGTTGAAGCTTCCTCATTGGGTTCCAGCTTGGAGCCTCAGTAGATCAACTCAAAAATTTTTCTAATCACTCGCATTGCAGGGCAAAACTACAATTAAATGCACTGTAATAAAAGATAACCTTACTCTTTCTTTCATCTAAATTAATGAAACTCTTAAAGTGTTATCTAAATAACAAAAATAGCTAAAAATAAAAATAGATGCTATAATCTACAGCGTAAAAGTATTGTTTATGAAATCAATAATTATTAGAATACAACAATATAATTGAAAATAAAACTACATTAAACAGATTTTATCCATCAAATAATGAACATGCAATATAATTATCTGATTTGTTTTGAGAAAATTCATTGAAATCCTAAAAAGAATTTTAAAATGCTGAGAAATTTCTTACAAAGAATAATAAATTGTAATAAATCTTAAAATATTACTAAAATACATAGCCAATAGTGAGTAATATTTAACATTTTTCATCAACAATGTGTACATTAGCTATACCTGTATTTTAAATTAAATAAGTACTAAACTGTCATAACTCTAGAGAGAAAAAAAATTAGGTAAAATTTGTTTTTGATAAAAAAATCTTAAAATATTACCAAAATACATAGCCAATGGTGAGTAATATAACATTTTTCATCAACAATGTGTACATTAGCTATACCTGTATTTTAAATTAAATAAGTGCTAAACTGTCATAGTTCTAGATAGAAAAAAAATTAGGCAAAATTTGTTTTTGATAAAAATCTTAAAATATTACCAAAATACATAGCCAATAGTAAGTAATATAACATTTTTCATCAACAATGTGTACATTAGCTATAACTGTATTTTAAATTAAATAAGTGCTAAACTGTCATAGCTCTAGATAGAAAAAAAATTAGGTAAAATTTGTTTTTCACAACAAACATGAGATAAAAAACTATACTAATTTACTACATGAAATAAACATTGAGAAATTTTTAAATTTAAATAATTTATGCTTGTTAGTCATGAAACTTTATTCTATAAATAATTCTTTAATAAACTTGTTTTTGCATTTTTAATGCTAAACCACAGTACTCTACTCCAAATAGCAAAAGAATATATTTGCATGACACATAAAGGAGGTATACAAAGCCCTTGTATGTAACATAAATGAGATTACTCAAAACTATTCAAAATTCCTTATAGTAATAAATTTTAAAAACACCAATAAGGAGAAAAAATACCCAAGATCTACTAGGTAATTTACTTGATTTCAACAAATTTACATTTAACGTGAATAGACTAATTGAATGGCTGCAATATTAGTATGTCAAAATCTTGTTATCAGTAAAAACACTAACAATAATTTAAATTAACCTAAACCTAATCATGTTTATTGAAAAATTTTCTGCCGGAATGGAAAAAGAGGATAGGAAAATAAATCAATAAATTTGAGCGTAACAGTGTCAAAGATATGATATAGTTACGCACGAGAAACGTAAACAATACGCAAAATACTTTTATAATAACATGAGACACATGCTAATAAATGCATGAATTATTCTCTAAACAAAGTAATCACCGTGAACTGGTATTCATTCATTGGGAGGAAAGAATGTTTGAAATTACAATTCATCGATGGCAGTGTAAAATTACAAACATAAACAAGGGCATTTATAACACACTAATTAATATGTATATATTTATATATATGTTTAGAATGATAAGTGTGCATTTAAAAACCATGTAAATTAGAAGAATGTGCAGGTTATTATGAATATAAGATTTGATACATACTAAAAATTAAATAATCTTTTAAATTCTATGAAATTCACTATAGTCGTTAACTACTCATAATATTTAACAGAAATACATTCTAATAAAACACTAATAAAGCTACCCATTATTATTTAAAAAGTAAAAACTAAAATATTGCTGTTAATCTTACGTAATACAATAAACATACTTGCAAATTATGAAGTGCTTTCTGATATTATATGCAATAAATAAATTATAAGTTCCAAACGTTGAAAGAAAAAGTAGGAAGGCTTTCAATAACTTAAAAAAAATTTATAAACAACCTAAAGGACACAGCTAACGTACATTTCCCAGCTGAGGAGGGTACTCATTTCGTCCGCAAAGGGTAAACTTCTGAATTGATGCCATTCCAGAAAGTCTAAACTTTCACATGATAAAATAACGTTTTAAATATCTTTAAAACAAATTAATTAAAAATAACTTCGTCGATGATTAATTGAATGATATGATTTTTAACTGATAATAAGCAGTATAACAGAGTTAAGTAAATCACTGAGTTGTATTTTTATTATAACCGTAAATAGTACCAAATATAGGCATCTCAAAAGACATTTTGACTAAAAAAAATTAAATGCATCTGATGTTCTAAGTATACTTTAATTTAAACAAATAATTTACTTCATGATTATTTTCAGGTACAGAAAATGAGTGATAATAACCAAATAATTACATGATATTTTTCTGATGAGATCTCAGACCGACGACATAGAGATCGGAAAAAAAATTTCACTGAGGCTCCAAGGGAAAGTAGATCAAGTGATACGGCAAAACGTGCACACAAAATAAAAAATAAAAAAAATTGATAAAAGAAGGGTAACTGGTCTAGGCGGAGATATTATTAAGTTTTTAATTGCGTTCTTTGTAACACTGGAGGATCTTGAGTAACTGATTATAATAAATTGGTGATATTCTTTAAACTGGATTCCACATCATCATTCCTAAAAATCAAATAACGAAATAACTGAGAGAATATTTAATTGCACTTACCTTCTTTAAAACAAAGAAGTCGTTCGTAAAAGTTCATCAGAATCTGGAAAAGAAATTACACTTCGTGAGATACCAATATGTAAAGGCTCCACACTATGGTCCACTGAAAGCCATTACCATCGTCTGGGGGAGTATGGCTTATCGAGGTCAACAGTAGCAAACAGTAAAATGGCCTTGGCGGAAGATGGCTTTAGGAGCGGTTTTAATCCAAAAATCAAAGACAACCAGCATGCACTACCAAAGTGCACAGTAGATGCTATGATTGTCTACACATGCTCTGCTCTTTAGTGGCCCAGTGTGTGGATGCAACCCTTGAACCATTGTTCAAGGTCGCCATTAATACCAGTACTGGATACAATTAGCATAGTGTGGAGGTTACATAAGATTATTCACGTTGCTGCGTCAAGTGTAAATGTATTGAATATATTTCTGGTTATTGATCCAGAGATGTTTGCCTTAATCGAATTGATTACTTCACATGAAGTAATCCCTAAGTTATGCTCTTTTATCTAATAAGTACACTGTGTAGTCGGGGCCATCGTGATCACGATGGCCCCGGTGTAGTGCTGTAGAGATGCGATAGTTTATTGTATTTGTTATGAGTAGAGAAATAAAAATTAAAATTTCTCAAGAAGGGACAAACAAAACGCAAGAATTTATATATATATATATATATATATATATATATATATATATATATATATATATATATATATATATATATATATATACATATATAAAATTACCATCTTGATTCTATCTTTTTTTAAGTTTAATATGCATTTTCAGTAATACAAACTTTTCTATTACTTGATTAAACTGGTAATAATTATATATATCTGACTGTTTGATGCACTCATATGTATCATTTTCTGTTTTTTTCTTTAATGTCTAAAATGTCTATTCGGATACATTATAGATTTTTTAAATTTTCGCTTTAAGTCATTTATTCTCTCTTTATTTTTTCAATTCTCTTTTGTTTGTTTTCAATTTTATCAATCTTGTGAAAATCAAAGTGTAATTCTAGAAATTTCAGTTTCTTACGTTTAATGTTTGCATATTGTTTAAGTACTTAAGAAGTTCGTAAGAGCAAATTTAATACATTTCTTAGGGAAGAGGAAATACACAGCGTCTAGATCATACCTGTTCATTCATTCATGATAAATTACAAAAGATACTGAACAAACGAATGCTATAAAAAAGGTAAACAGAAAGATAAAAATTAAATAACCGGAAGATTACAAAGTTTACTTAAAACCCCTCGGAAAGTTGATTAATAATAGAATAATTAAAAATTATTGTAACATTCCTAGTTTCTAAAAACAATTATTGTTTTTAGCAGTTCACTTCAGTCCATGATAATGGTATTGGTTATTGATATAGCTATGCACACTCATTTATCATTATATTGGCTGTTCTAATCTTTTCCATGAAAGATCGTGAGATTTCCCCCCACATCCTTACTTTAATTGTTAGCATTTTTTTTTCTCAAATATCTAAAAGATTATTTTCAGAAGCAACTTTTTTTTAGTTAACTTTTTATACATCGATTAATAGCACTCCATAGTGACCCAGCTGACCTAAGAGCTTAAAGTATTTTTGTGTTACAGGTTTTATGGTACATTCTGATCATGAACACAAAAATTAATCCTTTGTTTTTCTCATTAAATGTTTAAGCTCTTCCCGTATTGCACAGACACGCATGCATAAATAAAAATGCAGAAAACATTTTATCTCATTTTCTTTGCTTTTGAGTAGATGTTCCCAATCTTCCATGGAATACCACCCCCTTTTCCAAGAAGTAATATTTGAGCCCATCCTCTTCCATTATAGTTAATTGTACCAAATATTAAAATATTGTTGCACTGTCTATTCTATCTGCTTATCTTTCTATAAATAATCACAAAGTAGAAATTAATAAAAACGACAACATATGTACTAAATAATTGTTTACTAATAACTTTAAAATAAACATAAAATAAGAAATAAAATAATTAATGGGATGGTTGAGGTTGGTGGAATTTTAACAATTTGTTTATATAATGTTGGGTTCCGATTCCGTTGTCATCATTCGGAAATCTCCTCTTTAATGATGTATCTTTTATAACATCCAACTAGCTACTGCATTGATCCCCCGTTCAACCAAATAAGATGAACGAAATGCAATTAGAATTTTTTTACTCAGTACAGGGGTAACTAAATGGCGATCCGAGGTGGAATTCACGAAATTTATAACTGAAAAAAAGTATTGCATATATTACATTAAATACAGTATTTGATTAACTATTTTTATTGGCATTATGTCTACTGACCGTGTTCTTGTTTGCCTTTCTGTCAGCCATGCCTTTATACTCGCTACCGCCCCCATGGAAGAGTTCAGAGCTTACTAAAGGATGCTATTGTTCTCGTTGGGAACCTAGGCTTTAAATCACCAGTCGCTAACAGTCACCAATTAAGAGTCGCTCACTACCGTCCCTATGTTCCCTCAGAGCTCACTAAAGGATGCTATTGTTCCCGTTGGGAACTGATGCTTTAAATCAACAGTCCATGGACCACCAGAGGATTTGTGAAAATTTTTTGATGGTCCATAGAAAAAACGGATGATTATTTATTATAAGCTGCAACATAACTAATAAAAGGATTCATTAAAATTCAGATTAAAAATAAAAACTAGAAGAACTTATGATGAATTTTGATTATTATTATTATTTTTTTAGATCTTAGATACTATTTATTATCGAAATATATAGTACTTAAGATTGGATTCTATTGGATCGAGCATCTTATGGCTTAAGTCTCTAAGCTATACTTCAGTCATTTTTATCAAGATCCCATTTTTGGTTTCTTATAAAAAATGAGTACTCTTTACTGAGAGAGAAAGCACTGAAAATTTGAATTCAATTTTCAAAAACATATTTATGCAAAATAACATTTTCATATGTCACAGCAATTAAAACTCTATATCGCTCTGGCTTGAAATAAACTCAGCTCTTCGTCTTTCAGTTATGCTGTTGGAGCTGACACGGCACATACGGATGGTCGTTAGGCTAGAACATATATCACACTAAAAATTTGTAATGCATAAGTGCAGTTTTTTTAATTACTATATAATCTTTTTACTTTTAATATGTTCATTTTCAATTAATGAAATAAAAATTTCTGATTATTATTCTATAAATATATTTACTACCTTTTTTTTATTTTAAATTCATATAATTGGTGGTTCGCCAAATAAAAATATATGTAGTGGTCCTTGAAGTTTTAAAGTTTGTCGACAACTGATTTAGAGTGTATACTGTTTCCACAGAAAAATACTGCAGTAGTGAAAATAATCGATGGAGATTTGGATGAATATCGATGTTTTAAACCTGAGTAAAATAAATAAATAAAATTTAGAATTATGTTGGTGTGTGAAATTTTTTTTCTTTCTTACTTTTTCTTTCACGAAATCTTTCCTTTTTCTCACACTGATATTAATTCCCCTACAAATTTTATTGGCATTTCAATCAATAAATCGAGCTATAGTAGTATTAGTTTGAACTCCCTATGGTGTTCGGATATTTCTCGACTCATGTCAAATTTAATTTTAGTAGAGATGTTTTATATTTGGAAGTTTGTCAAAAATATTTTCTGACTTAATTTCTTAGCCATAGTAAATGTCCAGAAACGTGAAAATCTTTTTTTTTTTCTTCAAGCAGTTTCAGTAAAAAATGGTACACATAAGTCGGTTGAGTCATTTTTAACCCGTGTAAAATATTCGTTGTATAGAAAGATTTTATTCCAACTCAGCAGGCAATGCAGACATTATCCTAACGTCTTAACAAGGCTGCGTACCTGTTATTCATCTGGCACTACCCGGAACATTTATTTATCTTTGACTTGGAGAGAATAAATGAGCATTGATGGCGTCCTTACTGCCAGATATTACCCGCATAACACACACACATATATATACATTGTTACGAAATTTGTAAACTTGCCTATTTTGGCTTGCTGGCAAAGGTTTTAGCAACTATGCTACTTGGCAATATTTTAGTGAAAATTTTGATGACATATTTGCTATACTAAATACTTCTATAACCTCTAAAGTCTAGAAATATCCAGAAATGTCTGTGGGCCTATAAATACGCTTTGTTCGTAGCCTCTTGGCATTCTGTTAGAAGACTTCGGAGTCAAAAGACGAGTTGCTTTGTCTCGACATACTGTAATATAACTTTGTGTATTAGTGTTTTGTGTGAGTTTGCACTGAATTGTACCAGAACATACTGAATTATTCTACGCTATCTGTTCTAAACTAGATAGTTCTGGACTGTTTTTGTGGACTCAGCTATAGTGAGTTGTGAAAATTTTGCTAATAAATCATGCTTTTTGTGTCGTCTTATCTAAGAGTGCATTCGTTCGCCAAACTCACGAGAAAAATATCCAACATATATATATATATATATATATATATATATATATACACGTATGTATGTATGTATAATATGTATATATCTATGTAAATAGACAGAAACATAGATATACAATATTAAAGTTCTAGAGCAAACAAATGTATCTAGACATGCACTATTTATGTATGTACATATATTAGTCTATATTTTCACGAACTCCTGAACTCTAAATTTACTCAAACCACTGAAATTCCAAAATTACATTTAGTTAAAAAAATAAATGAACTACCCCCTCCCACTAAAAATGTGTAGCTCTATATGTTGACTGTTTTTACAGTTATCAATTATGATCTCAAATTTTCTGTATTACGTATGATACTGAATGGGTACTTCCGACTACAATCCAGTTTCTGATGCTGTTATTTAAATTCATACAATAACATGCTAGCATAGCTAAGAGTAAACCGAAACCAAAATACAGCTATTTATGTTAAACTGTTCATATGATTTGTAAAAGTACATAAACATGCCTAACAGAAAGTTATTTTCCTTTCTATGAATATACAAGAAAGTCGAGGGGAGGTTATACTCCTTACTTTTAAAACTGCGTTGAAATAGTTCTATAGAAAAATACTTGAATACTCTGCAAGAATAAATAAATTTTGAAACATATAAGGTACAATCAATATATAAAGAGAAAAATATTATAATCTGCATTAGGTGTATTTATTAGATATTGATATTAATAACTAAACCTCTCTGGAGATAACAATTCCATGAAAAGTTACACAAAGGTTGCATTTTGCATCTGAAGTACATTGACACGAAGAATTTTTGTCAAGATCTGATTTACGGCACCGTATTCTGCGCACGTTCCCAAGTCCCATTTTCACGGGGACCCCATTTTCGATCTATTTACCACGTATCATAGCGGTAAACTCATTTTCCAGAGTTGAAGTAACATAGAAAGTACAATATTTGTAACAATGTAAAAATAATCAAAATTATTTTTACTCTTAAAAATGTCTACAAATAAATGTAAAATTGCGATAAATGTTAAAAGTAACCAATGAGGTCCTACACTATAATTGCACCCAACTGTAAAATTTAAAAAACTTAACAGCTTTATTTGAAGTCCTTGTAATAAAATACTGAGTATGGCAGTATTTATATTTTTATTTCACAGCAAAATCATTCTCCGAGTTGAAAATTTAGAATTAATACGTTCACACAAACTGGCCAAAGGAATTTTAAAGAATTAATTTAAATTAAGAACATATTGCTCTCCAAATATAAACTAGTTTAAACTAGAGTTGTTAATCAGTGGAAAAAACACGGGTTTTTTGGGAAGGGAATTTTGAAGTATTTTGAAGTCGCCAATTCCTATGATACAATGAGAACCACGATTTTTTTCTGTCTTTGTTTTAGACCTCAAAAGTTGATATTTTCACAAAATTTAACTATTATATGCTATAGAAAAAAATTGAATAATTGGGATTAACTAATTATATTTGGCAAGGTATCATATTTAGCATTAAAGTATGAGTATATTTTTCCTTTGAGAAATATTCAATATTTTTATTATTACATAAATATTAGTCTCTCTCTCTCTCTCTCTCTCTCTCATATATATATATATATATATATATATATATATATATATATATATAATATGTGTGTGTGTAGGAAATGGACACAAAATACAACAGTGTCATTTGATGACACCTTTAAATGATATATGCATTACAAAAAATAATAAACTGTTATTTTAAAAATATTTATTTTTATACTATAAAAGGAGGGGAAAAAGTTTAGCATAAAGCAATAATAAATAATGATCAAAAATATTGTATATAATTATTATATTAGCAATTAAAATTGAAGCAACCAGTTATGTGTTTGATAAGACTAACAAGGTAATTAATTACATAAGTACTACTATAAAATCATTTAAACGCTCATTGCTATTATTTCTTGAATATATATATATATATATATATATATATTGCCAAAAGTAAAAAAAAAAATCTCTTAGAAATAATATGCTAGTTCTTAAATAGCCACTGTTAAAAAAATAAATGTAAATATTGTTAAAATGATTTCTCCCCAAAGTTCCCAAAATTCCGGGTTTATTCCCCAAAATTCCCGGGTTTATTCCCACCTCTTCAAAATTCCGGGTTTTTTACATCTGTAGTTTACACATAATCCCAAAATTACGAGAAGAAATAGTTTCAAAGCTCTCATATAGAAATTAATAATTATATGTTTAAAAAATAATGTTTCCAAAATAAGCCACCAAATATTGCGCAACAAATTTGTAGCCGAACAATATTCTAGAAACTATAAAGCGTGAAAATGGATTTGAAACGCTGAAAAGTTTAGTGAATTTTCATTAGCGATTCTAATCGTACTCGTAAACTTGTTACACGTATCAGGAGGATGTCTAGCGTGAAATAACTCAGCCTGCGGTCACGGTCTTATGGCAAGAATAATTTCCGAATTTATGGAGTTAAAAGTGGTACAAATGCAATGGAAAGTAGGTAAATCTCTTAAAGATGCACGCGACAGGGATAAACAGAAACGAAAAGCTAAACACATCAGCAACGATCTTAAAATGAAATATGATATATTCAAATACTTTGAAATCTGCTTTTTACGTAAACGGAACAACAAAGCGAACAACCATTCTTGTTTTCCAGTTAAAAGATGTTCTAAGCTAGCTCTATATAGCAGCCAGCGGCACGTGGGCCGCAATTTGTTCTCTTCTTGGTTTTTGCGGTCGCCAAAGAAATAAATTTTCTGAAATAAGAAGTTAAATAAATTCAATTTATTAATTGGGAATATCACTATAAGGTTATTTTCAATTTGATGATCAGAAACATAAGCCCAGTTTGTATAGTAATCCATTAAATATTGAAATTAACTTGGTAAATCCTCAAAATCAAAGCGGATTAAAGAATATTCACGCCTACACACTTATTAAATCGTCTGGAAATTCGAGAATACGCCACTTAGAAAGATTAAGGAACTTTGATCCGCGGTAGCTCAGTCGGCAAAGGCAACGATCTCGTAACAAAGAGGTTGCGGGTTCGGAACCCGAGCCGGCCTAAAAATTTGCCTTGTTCGTTAAAGGTGACTGGGGCACGTAAAATATGTTTGTGGTCTAAAAGTCCTCCAAGTTCTCAATTAATACCTCTGGGGGTGGCAGGCCTAGTCTGGGGATCTTCTGCTTGGTCCCGGATTCAAAATTACTAGGACCTACTTGAGCGAAGTCGTTCTTTCACTTTAATGGTGCTCATTAAAACGAAAGGCGTACCCCTTAGCCTTAATACGAGAGATCACAGGCTCAATCGTGCTTGGTTTGTCCAAGTAGCATAAGAAACTTTTAGATTAAGAAAAACTTTCCCATCAGATTTTGGATTTCAAATAATTTTTATGTTTGAGAGTACGTAGATCTTGAAAAATCATCTTTTAAAAAATAAAATATATCAAAATATAGTTCCATTTAATTCAAATTATCCAATCTATCTTAAAAATATATTTCGATTCGCAACAAATATCGATATTAACATTAGAAAAAATCATTCCCTAACAATTCCACACACAAAGCTATCATTGAAATGTTTGATATATTTTTTATACAATAAAAAAACGTATATTCATGTTTGTGTAAATAAACTAATTATTATTAAAATCAATTGGTTTTTTAATAATTATTTCCATTCTTTGGTCCCCGAATTGTTTGCGAAATAGGCAGCTGATTATGGTAAATTAAAATGCGCTATTAATTCTAGGCAAAATATAATATTCTAAACAAAGTGTAAAATTTATCTACTTCAATATCAAGGAAATTGGTTATACGAAGATCCTGGCGTTGTAGAAACAAACCACCTCAACCTCTGAATGGAGAACATAATTTGAAACATCAGTGCAAAAGTTTGTGAAACAGTATAATTTAAAGCAGTATGTATTAAAGTCTGATCCAAACTTAGCCACAGAAAATATTGCTCACGAAGCTGAGAAACGTTCTTGCTCCTTACTCTGGTAGTTGTGGTTCGGTTCGAACCTCCGTTGTGAGGTTATTTTGACGTCAGCTTGCGGCCATTGTGCGAGCAAACGATGAAGCTGATGTCAAAATGACGTCACAACAAAGGTTCGAACCGAACCGCCACGTCCAGAGTAAGGGCCCTTATCTTAGGGACGGTCTCACCAAAGTCGTTTAACATCTAACCGCGATTAACCCATGGCGCCAACCAATGGTGGAACGCAATTCTCCGTTTAAACAGTGACTATTTGTGGTTAACCATTAAACGACTTTGGTGAAACCGGCTTTTAGACTTCTGAGTAACAACGCGCTGCATAACAAAATAAGCGGGTACCTTGACATTGACCCATAAAAACAGAATTAGGAAAAAATTATCCATCGTATTGGAAAAAAAAACCCCTCAATTTAGCGAGCTAAAATAAGTATCGTCACCTATGAGCATTTGTCCAAGACCTTTCAGGTTTGGATTATATTTAATCATCTGATTATGTCGAGATCGAAAGTAAAAGGAGTACAAGTTTTAACATTAATCATGGGTGTATATGGCAGCAGGGGAGCAAAATAGCCACGTGATCCCCCCCTTCCTGGAACAAATTTAAAATATTTATTGTAATGGTATTAAGCACTTGATAATAGATACTCAAGAACCTCTAGAGAAAAGCATTACAGGGAAAATTAGATTTTATCCTATAACAGACGTCTGAGCTGTAATGACATGAGTCTGATACGAGAAAATATTTAAAAAGAGTTTGTTAAAGGTTTTAGCAAAGCCAGAAGCAAGTAAGAAAACCTACAACAGCAATAGATGACAGAGTGGTTATATTGTTAACATTGTACGATGCATGTAGCATCAGATGAAATTAAAGATTCTTATATGATACAAGGATTTCAATGTTAGCCAGAATGATACACAGAAAGTGATATTGGTACATTTCAAATACTAAGGTAGAGACTTGAATGATAATCAAATGATATAAACTTGTTTTATAGACAACATGTGGTAAAATAGGATTGTTCGTAGGTGGACTAAATCCCTGTTTAATAAACATGCCAAGCTTTTCGAATGGATTTTTGGCTAACATTCTCTGATATATTGTTTACATACTTTCTTTTAATATTAAGATAATATATAAGTACGTTAAATAGTACCAGGTTAGTTTCGTACTCAGAGAAGCTTGAAAATTTGTTTTGCATGTTAACAAACAAGAGACATGAAAGATTGACGGGATCAGGATTCATTTTAAATCTGTTGTCTATACATAAGATAAACAATCCGGAGTTCAAATAACCAAATAGGGGGACGAGTAAATAACATGATTCACATTGTGGAAGTAACGAATTTTGTAAATTGACCAAAAGAAAGTAAAAAAAGTAAAAGATAGTTTTATTTCTGTGTTTAATAATCAATAGAAATTTTTTAGCCCTAAATGCACAACAATCGAGATATTTAAACTAAAATTTCAAGATTTTTTTTCTTCTTTATTTAAAAGATTAATTACAGTATTTCAAAGTTAAAATCAGGTTGCAATGCTCCTTCTATGGCGAAAGGGGGAGGAGAGGGCTCTGGTTGTAAACGGGGATGAATTCATAGTAAAGTGAGTGTACACTGCATTTTCTAGTAAAATAAGCTTTTAATATCATCTCCCTTTTTGCCTCAATAGAGACGTTGGAACCTGATTTCAGCCTTGAATTACTGTACTATTTTAACTGATCTCCCAGAAGAAGAAGAAAAAATAAACTTTACGGCTCTTATTCTGGACGTTGCGGTTTGGTTCGAACCTTCTTTGTGACGCTACTTTGACGTCAGCTTGTGAACTTTCTGCAAGAAAACGATCAAGCTGATGTCAAAATGACATCACAACGAACGTTCGAACCGACTCTCAACTTCAAGAGTAAGTCCCCTGATTTTCAAAAACTTTGAATTTAAATATCTCGGTCAGCTTTCGTCACAGTGAAATGGAACTTTTTGTATTGCAGTTCTTAGTTTGCAGTTTAATTTTTACTAAATATAATCGTAGGGAATGGAAAAATTTACAAAAAGTTAGATATTAGGAATGTAATTTGAGAATTTTTAAGTTTAAAAATATCAGAAAAGGAAGACTTACTTTATTTCAGACGCTTTTTAATTTAGAACTATGTATCTACGACCAACGGTTGCGAAGAAAAAAGGACAGTTACGGATTTTACTAAGCAGCCTGTGTACAAGAATCGAAATCGAGCGACTGGCGAATGAGTCGGATGTTGCTCTTCAGTGCCACAGTTCATGGATTCAAATCCCACTGCTAGCATGGGTGTTGTTTCTAATGCCACTTGTACAAACCAAGCATGATTTGAGCCATAAGGTACTCGTATTAAGGCAAAGGGGAGTGCCTTTGTGTTAGTACTGCTAGGTTGAAAGAATGACTTTGCTCAAGTAGGACCTCGTTATTTAGAAGCAGGGACCAAGCAGAAAACCAATAGGCTTGGCCTACCAAAGGGGAACGTCTTTCGTTTTAATGAGCACTTCTAGAGTGAAAGAATGACTTTGTTTAAGTAGAACCTCGTAATTTAGAAGCAGGAACCAAGCAGAAAACCCATAGGCTTGGCCTACCATTCCCAGATATATAGTTTGAGAACTTGGAAGACATTGTGACTTCGAACATATTTTAGGTGCCCCAGTCACTTTCAACGAAGACGGCGGATCATAAGCTGGCTCGAGCTCCAAAACCGCAACCTTCAATTACTATATCGTTGCCTTTGCTGACTAAGCTACCAAAGCTCGAGGATGGATGTTCTTCGATGTTTGGAATCGGTTATAAGCAGTAGGCTCCGGTTACATTAGTTCTTGTATTGCAAAAAAATTGACCGTAGCGCTAAAAATCCAACCCAACAGGACTATAAATCTTCTTTAATTGAACCCGAAATGAGGCAAGTGAACGAAACATCACTGTGAACTTCTTTACTATACTCTTCCCGTTCATTTATATATAAACGATAGCCAATAGGTATTTCCCTTCCATTTCAAACTGAAGCCAAATTTTTCATAAGTTTAGAAGTGCCAAACTGTGTGAAACTGCTGCTGAGTTTGCGAATACACATATCTCATTAATCACAAAAAATTTTTTAAAAGCATTTTCCCATCCAAGAAGCGGATTTTTTAGCTCAATAATCAACTGCAATTATACAATATTATATAAGTTTCAAGCTTGAGAACATTCGTCAAATATTGCTTTTAAATTCAATGTTGTGTAGTCTTCAGGACTAGCTTTAAATAGAACTTTGCCAGATGTCTTCAATAATTTAAGCAGCTTAGTAGACATTCGCTTCTCAAACCACTCAGCTGTTCTACTGTAAAACATTGACTAAATCCGACAGTTTGACAGTTTGAAATGTTCTCACTCAGTGATTCTCAACTGATGATATGGAAATGTGTCATGTGCCTACGAGTATGCCGATGGTCCACCAAGCATTCATAAATTTTAGTTTGCTTTAAATTGCTTTATTTTATTGCTTTATGTGCTCTTTTATAGCCGATGTCGCCACGTTAACATATGAACTACTTTCAGATCTACGTCACAATCATCATGTAAAATCTTGATTGATTTTTCCGAATAGTGCAGTTTGATAATATAGAATTTTAAAAGGAATATAACAGGGGTGGCCAACCTGCAGCTCGTGAGCCACATGCGGTTGTTTGAAGGATTATCTGTGGCTCTCGATAAATGTACCCGAGTTCCTTTTTCATTTTTGTGTTATTAAATTTTAAAAAATTATTACAACTGATGATGCTCTGTCAGTTCTGAGTAAAAAAAATCGGTATTATTTGGCTTATAAGAGGTGATTCCCAAATTCCACAACTCATACCGCTTCACTTCATAATTCAACGAGAACATCTCGTTACAAAATATTTGAAGTATCCTGATGTTATGAAAACAGTGTAACACATTGTAAATTACATTCGCATCAATGCAAAAAATCATCGAAAATTCAAAAATTTCCTTGAAAAATTAAAGGCCGAAGACCTTCCAAATGGCATTCAATAAATATAATTTCTGGAAAAAAAATTTTAATACCTTTTTTGCATATCTTTTAAATACGTATTTAATTGCGGCTGGCGAAAAATTTCAAATTTTGAAGAATGGCTCGGACTATTAAGGAACTTGGCTACCCCTGGAATATAATAAAAATTGATCGAAAAAAAATGACCAATATTTATGTGTATAAATTACATGTTTTACTTGTACATCTATATATACTTACAGACCAGCAGTAGTCAAACCAATATTAACAAAGCAGCTGCAAAAGCTATATATTGATGTCCCTGCCATTATTATGTTCACATGCATTAGAAAAATTGTGTAAAGAAAATATGTGAGTTTCCCGCGATCTGGAATAGGTACAAATATTTTCGGCAAGAATGTCGTCAAGTTACCAAATTTAGTAATATATTTCCAAATTTTCGTCTCGTCTAGGGAATAAATGAAATATAAAAGAAAAGGAACGAAAATATATATTTGTTTACGGATATCTGTTTATTTTTTATTTCACTTTTTTAAAAAGCACATAGTCGATTAAAATCATCTTTTCTATACAGAGTATACAAAAATACTTGGTGAGACTCACACATGCATTGATTTATTACATATATAAATATATGAAAGTTTGATATTTAAATCCAGGGTATTTAGTTCACTATATCGATAACAATCTGATGTTAATTACCGTTATGGTTAGTCATAGAATTTTGTTCATCAAGACTTCACCATTACGTTTATGGATCATAGGCTACTTCTATACAGTAGTTAAAAGTTGCGGCAGTTTTCTACTAAAAAATTGTGGAAAAAAGTGATAAACCCTTGAGGAGGTTTTAAGTAGATAAATTATGTGCTCTTGCTGTTTTTATTTATTTATTTTTTTTCAACGGGTTATACATGTTTACATAGGTAAACATGATGACCTACTATTCTCTATGCCAATTTTCTAAACAGGCGAATATTTAAGCTGGCCGTAGTTGACTAAGCTTGTCATCTAGTTACAAGTGTAAGAATTATCTTACTCAAATAAAAGAATACTTTTGAAAATTTTCAATTGTTTGCTAAGCCATTGAGAGCATCATGGTCTTTCATATTAACCCCTTCCCGGTTTTTCCCGAGCTGAACTCATCCTGGTTCATCCCGAGTGTAGCTCGGGCACTGTGAAATTTTACACTGTGCAATCAGTCTTTCCCGAATTATTTCACATGTGCTTTTTATGGTTTCGAATGATTTTGTTTACTTTTCTGGCTACTAGATTATTTGCTGCTCAAAGAGAGACAGTAGAGGGAGTTTGGTTTGGTTTGGAGTTCTACGGTCTACTTTTTTGCAACACGAAGGCTAATGAGACCGGGACCTACAGTTTAAAGCCGATTCCGAACGGCTACGAACATCCATGCCACAGTGGGATTTGAACCCACGAACTCTGGTACCGAAGGTTAGCACCCTAACCAATCGGCTATCATTCGGTGACAGTAGAGGGAAGAAGGTAAGGAGAGAAACAAGGTTCTACTGTCCAGATTGTGATGTTGGACTCTGTGCAGTACCGTGTTTTCGATTGTATCATACACGACCAAATTTTGATTAATAATTTCATAATCATTTATGTAAATGCATAGGATATAAATAAAATTTAATTCAAGATAAAAGCTAGGTATTCTAAGCTTTATATTTATAGTTAGTGTGAATTGACTCCAAAGTCTAATGATTTCTGCCGTACAGAAAGCCAACTATACATGTAAATTACTCATTTATTTAAATTGATTTTTTTACATTAATTTTTAGGAAATTTTGTATGCGAATGATGCTATTATGTTTAAAAAGCTATGTATGTATAAAAATAAGCATAAAAATTTGACATTTTTTTACCCATAATCCCGAAATAAAATGAACCTGGAAGGGGTTAAAAATGGGGAGAAGCATGATGTGACTCTAACTCATGGCTTAAGCTTCTAAGCTTCTACTGAGTTTAAAGACCTGAAGCACTGCAAGGTTAGAAGTTCGATATTGTTTCGAAGCATTCCTACAAATTTGATCCCATTCAGGAGTAGAAGAGGGATTTTCTACTGATTCTTTTACTCTTTCCCCATCAGCCAACCTCTCGGCGAGAGAACATTTGACCTGAGAGCTTTATCCTGTCAGGCTCGGATCCGCTCCCCGAAATTATAGAACAGATAATTACTGAACGATTTAAAGCGTTAATATAGTAATAGGACTAACTTTCTTTGTAAATATATCGTTCTTAACAGATAATAAAAGTAAAAATTATTTATGTATTATTACCTCGCTACAGTTGCTTCGTGATCAGGAGAAATAAACCTCTTCAGTAATGGTTCATTTCCACTCCGGGTAATCACTTTTAAAATTTAATTTAAACCTGTTTTATTTTCCGGTATCTCGTAATTATAACTTCCTTTAATTATACCTAGCAACTAGTGAGCTCAAGTATCATCCCACTCAATCGCCTTTCAGTTTTTCCCCCGTTTAGTATCTCACTGCAATTCCCGCCTGAAAAGAACCTCTGTGGACTAAAGAGCAATGGCCAAGGAGTGAAGTTCAACTAAACTTCCTGTTGATTCTAACTCACGCTTGAAATAAAAAAATATCCAGACTAAAGGAAACAAGGCTCGAGAACTCAGGTTAAACCAAACTTCCTGTAGACTTCTGTTGAATAATTATAACTTAATAAATACTCTTTGAAAAAATTAACTTTTACTTTCGTAAACTGTCATGCTTTTATGACTCTAAATGCAGCTTTGAATTTCGTGTGAAAGGTATGTATATATATGTAAAGTTAAATCGGGAATTATTGACAACAAACATGGATAGGAAATAAATTATTCGTTTACTATTAGTATAATTGGTATTTCATTTTTATTTCATTTTAACCCCTTTTCCGTGGAATACATTTGAGAAAAACGTACCAAAAATGGAAAAAAAATTCTTTTTTAATTTTATTCGTTATTATCATCAAAATATCAGAAATAGAATAATTTTGAAAAAACAAAATTTTAAACGAAATAACTACTATTTTCAATATTTTCATATGTATGGGAAATGTTAATTGATTACAGTAATTTTGTCTCAAATTACAGCAAAATAAATTAAATGACATAATTTTCTGGATAAATATAATAAACTAATACAACAATATTAGTATCTATATCAACTGTCATAAATTTCATGACTCTCAAATTCCTTTGGATTTTACAAATCTTTTACAATATCTGAGAGCCCCAGGGGCATACCTCCATTAGGTGTGTATGGGCTTCACGACCCCGGGTACCTGAGTGATCTTTTCTTAGCATTCTTCTTAGTAGTCTAGAGCTTACCAGTGTAGTGTACGCTCCTTACTGGGTTGGACCACATTAAAATCGGACCATGGCGGGTCTCGTTTAGTTCAGCAGCGTCTAGGTATCCGTTATGGGTCACTGTTCTAGTGATTGATCACCAAAAGTTTGCTGCCATATGATCTACTTCTGGCTGGGTCAGCGTAAAACACAATTACAATATCTGAGCAATAGCTACAAATGGCACGAAACTGCAGAGCTGAGAGGGAAATGGAAATTTTGCTGAAAGTATCTCTATCTATTGGGAAAATGGTAAATTTAATATTATGCATTGGACAAACCGATTTCGGGTTTCACGGAATTGAAATATGGTTTTTTCTCTTGCCCGAACTCAAGTCGGACATTCCAAAATATGTGCATTTGCGTTGCTCGAACTGAATTAGGACGTCACAGGCAAGGGGTTAATTAATTACCAACAGACCACCTTCTCGGTTGAAATTGCATGTTTTTTATAGGTAAAATAAAAGTTTTCCCGTAGTACAGAAGATAAAGATGGCATTTTCACTTGGTAAAGAATTCTCTAACATCGAAAATACAGGAAATTTGATTGGAAGAATTGCTGCAGTTCTATTGGTCCTCTCGTGGCCATTTGGATCACCCCAGAATGATAAAAATATTTGTGTTTTCTATCCCTAAGCTTTCTGCTCTCTAGCTCTTGTATTATGAACTCACGAATTCACCTCCCTATCCCTTTCTTTCATCTTTTAGCTGTTTTATTTTCTGCTTGTTGACATTTTTCGGCTTACTGTTAGAAATCTCTGGATTAGAGGTCTCGGCCCAGGAAATCCAGTTACACCATCGCCTTGTATGCCTTGCAAGGCAATGAATTCCGACCTTCGTAACTACTAGAGATTCAATATTATGGGTAAGGAAGAATATTATCAAATTGGTGATTCAAAACAGTATTTCTAATTTCAAAACTATTTCTCACTTCCAATCCTCCATTTGTTTTTCTCGTCATTCATATGATATAAAGGGATATAAAGAGTACTAAAATGGTACAAATCTACTAAAATGTTATCATGTATTTCTTGTTGGCATACAGAACGTAAAATACAAGGGGCAGGAGGCTGTCATGAATCCATTTTCTTCCTGAAACGATGACGGTAGGCCAAAATGTTTCAGAATCTGTAATTTAGATGCTTACATTTCTTGAGTTATGTTCATATCTACACACACTTACATAATTCTAAAAAGAATTCTCAAATACTTTAATATTTTAAGCTCACCAAGTATAAGCAGAAAAAGCTAAAGTGATTACAGCAGCTGCCTAAATACCTAATTTACCGAGTTTTCAAAGAATATCTATTTTTGCACATTTGTACTATGCACTTAGAAGAATTCATCAGATTATAAGTAAGTAATAAATATAATTTTAATATGTCCTATGGAAATTTTCTTTATTCGT
>CM063510.1:20613183-20618183 GCA_032207245.1 Pardosa pseudoannulata
AAAGTATATTTATTACTTACTTATAATATACTGAATGCTTCTAAGTGCATAGTACAAAGATAGATAGTCATTGAAACCTCGGTTAAGTAGGTATTTAGACAGCTGCTGTAATTATTTAAGCTTTTTCTTCTTATACTTGATGTGTTTAAGATATTCTATTTCCATATCCTGTAAAGGAGCTATTATATAGTAAGAATTGGTTCAAATTAGGTAGTAAAAAAAATCCCTCAAATTCTGATTCTGAGAGGAATAACTTGACATTGAATCTGAGTTCTGCATAAAGAAACTGTTTTAAAAACCACAAGTTTTATTATGATTAAAAAAAGTAACCAATGATCTGTTATGTAATGCATCGGTTGTCAAAATGAGCGAATTAAAAAGAATACCTACGGATATCACTGTTAAAAATGGGATAAACAACAGTTTAAACAGTAGACTGAAAAGGGCAAACAAGCATAAATAAATTACTTTTTCTTTTTATTGAGTCACACTTCTATATAAACATAGTGTTTGAGCGATCACAAGTTTAAGTTGGATTTTTAAAAAAGCAGTGATCTGTTACGTAATGCATCAGTTGATAAAATGGGCGAATTAAAAAGTATACTTAACGATGTCATTACTAAAAATGGGATAAAATTTAAACAGCAGACTGAAAAGAGAAAACCAATATAAAATTAATTACTTTTTCTTTTTATTCAGTCTCGGTTTTGTATAAACATAGTTTTGTTAGTGTACGGATATCCTGGCCACAAAAATATTTGTGTTTTTCTATCCCTAAGATTTCTATTCTTTAGTTTTTGTGTCATGAACTCATGAATCTACCTCCTCATCCCCTTCTTTCATCTTTAACTGTTTTATTTTCTGTTCACTATTAGAAATCTCTGGATTAGAAGGCTCGTCCCAGGCAATCCAGTTGTACCATCGCCTTGTATGCCTTGTATAAGCATAGTGTTGTTTCATCCACAAAAATATTTTACTTTTTTTATTGTATCGTCTTATAGCTGTAAATATTTTCTTCTTATCTTAATTTTTAATTTCTTTTTGTCATTTTATGTAAGTTATTGCTATCTAGGGTTGTAAATATTTTCTCTTAATTCTTAATGACTTATTTTTAATGTTGCTTTAATATAAAGTCTCTCACCAATTAAAACTGGGGATTAGGCTTCGAGCCCAGATGCAAAAATAAACTACTACTTTGACTATAAACATAGTGTTTTAATGACTATAAGTTTTATTTCAATTTTTAAAACGGTAATCAATAATATGAAATGATATGTATCAGTTAACAAAATGAGCGAATTAAAAAAGTATACTTAACGCTACCATTACTAAAAATGGGATAAAATTTAAACAGCAGACTGAAAAGGGAAAACCAATATAAAATTAATTACTTTTTAATTGAGTCTCGGTTCTGTATAAACATAGTTTTGTTAGTGTACGGATGTTTTGGCGGCAAAAATAGTTGTTTTTAATCCCTAAGCTTTCTACTCTTTAGTTGTGTTATAAACTCATGATTACCTCCTTATCCCTTTTCATCTTTAACTGTTTTATTTTCTGTTCACTATTAGAAATCTCTGGATTAGAGGGTTCGGATCAGGCAATCCAAGTGTACCATCGCCTTGTATGTCTTGTACAAACATAGTGTCGTTTCATCCACAAAAATATTTTACTTTTTTAACTTTATTGTACCGTATTATAGCTGTAAATATTTTCTTCTTATCTTAATTTTTAATTTCTTTTTGTCATTTTATGTAAGTTATTGCTATCTAGGGTTGTAAATATTTTCTCTTAATTCTTAATGACTTATTTTTAATGTTGCTTTAATATATTTGAATGAGTCTCACCAATCAAACGATTTTTCGACAGATGCAAAATAAACTACTACTTCGATTTAAACAGTGTTTTTAATGACAAGTTTTTTAATTTTAAAAAGTAATCAATAATCTGTAATGATACATCAGTTGACAAATGGGTAATAAAAAATATAAAGATGTCATTGTAAAAAAATAAAATTTAAACAGCAGACTGAAAAGAGCAAACCGACATAAAATGAATTTCTCACTGGATTTCAATTCATCTCTATTAAGATGGACGGTGTATTTGAACAATGATCTTCATTAAATGATAACCTATTTGATTATTTGATAAAGCATTTTATTGGACTGATAATTACCTTAAGGGAAGGGAAAGTCAAGTATAAAATATGAGACCATAGAAAAATTGCAGAAGTTGTGCATTATTCAACCCTTAAGAAGTATCTTAATAATTGATCCATTTACCCATTGATCTCCAATCTTTTTGCCGAAAATATATTGATGAATATCTCAAATCTAAGTTTTAATGGTTTGAGCAGAATAAAACAGGTATGGAATTTAAACAACTTTGAATATTAGTGATCAGCTAATTAGTGACCAGTTGCCATTTTATACATCATGAGATGATCTTTGTAAGAAAAATGTGAAAAATTCTGTGATAAGAAATTTGTTGGGTACCACATATAAACACATACTGTAACACAAACTACTTTATAATCGATAAAACCATTTATCACAATTTTAGTCAATGTACTTGCCAAAAAAGTAAACTTTTCCTCAAATCTAGAAAAGTCCGAAAATGGAGATTAAAATAACAAAATTACAAATCATAACAGATACTCAGTTTTAGGGGATTGTTTGTGATTGTTTCGTGATAAGAAATATATTGGGTACTACATATAAGCACATATTTCAAAATGAAGTTTTATAAGAGAAAAATCATACCCGATTTTAATCGACCTATCTGCCGATAAAAGAAAATTGATGTGATGAATTTTAAAAAATCTGAAAAAAATGCTATCCAAACAATAGCATTTTAAATCAGATAGTCAAAATTTTAGGGTATAGTTTATAGAATACTTCTCAACCTGTGATAAAAAGGAAATGTCGTTTCCATTAAACATAAAAATTCTACAAATTATTGTTTTAACTGTCCTCCAAAAGAGACGTTTACAACCATGCTACTATACTTTTACAATCAAAACAATCAATTCATAATCCTTTTGCATAGATCCGAGTAGTTCTCAAAGGAGACCGAGCCTCCCACATGTGACATGTTTAGGGATTCAGTGTTTCAGTTTTCATGTCCAGGATTCGAGTTTCACTTTCAATTTTAGGGATTAGGGTTTCAAGACAAATTTAGGGAGTGTAGAGGTTTAACCACAGATAACCCATACCCGATTCTTAGACAGAACTCTCAAGAATACACCAAAGAGTTAAATTATTGCTCAAAATATCGAACACAAATATCATTTTGCATACAGAAACCGTATCACATGTTTTTGTATAAAAAATCAAAAATACATTTAGGTGAAAAATTTACTATTTACATGTCTGTACCGTACCTTAAATATTGCATCTCTTCCTAAGTATTAGTAAAATATTAATAAAAATAAAAGTTAAATTTATTTTACAAGGTTTACAAGGTTATTAAAGATTTTATTTGATCTGATATTTTCATGTTAAAGAGTATACAGAGATCAGAGATTACAATAGAGAGAAATGATAACGAGAGCATTAAAACAACTAAAAGATTAAAATTATTTTGACAATTTCTTGTCTTAATATGGCATTAAAAATTAAAAATTAGATGGTAGTTTATACAAAAAATTATATAATTTATATTTAATAATTATATTTATGTCATTCATTTTTAATTATAATTACAATAAATTTATATTTAATCAAGTAAATTTATATAAATATATTATTTAATATTATTTAATATTTATCACAATGCATATAATAATATTTATATCATAAATTTATATAAAATCTTTATATAAGATGAGCTCTTTTCGGTTAGCTTGCAGTAGAATTGATATTTATTTCTTTTGGAAAGAACAAAAGGAATCGTATACAGACGAATTATTGATGCATATAAGTTTATAAACATTTTAGAAAAGTACACACATTAACGTTATTATTATTGATTTATAATTCAGTAATCTAATAACTTAATCTAATTTTTTTAATTGGTAGTTTATAGGAAAAATTATATAAGTTAATTTATATTTATAATTTATATATAATCATTATATTTATATCATTCATTTTTAATTATAATTACAATAAATTTCTATTTAATCAAGTAAATTTATATAAATATATTATTTATTATTATTTAATATTTATCACAATGCATATAATAATATTTATATCATAAATTTATATAAAATCTTTATATAAGATGAGCTCTTTTCGGTTAGCTTGCAGTAGAATTGATATTTATTTCTTTTGGAAACGACAGGAAGAATTGTATACAGAGGAATTATTGATCCATATAAGTTTATAAACATTTCAGAAAAATACACACATTAACGTTATTATTATAGATTTATTATTTAGTAATCTAATAAATTTTGATTTATATACAAAAACACTACATTTCAATGGAAAAATATTTGTTATGGAAATTTTCCAGTTCAAGCGGAACAAAAGTCAGGAAAAATAAACAGACTCACTTACCTGATAGACTTTCAACCCTTTAAAGCTCTGTTTGTTTAAAACAATGACAGCTCGTTATCAGCAAGGGCATGTGTGTAATGGGTGCGTCGTAAGACAGATTTATCGAGCTGGTGTTATATTAATTCACATACATAATCGCAGAAATGATACACGATATTCGAATGTCAAGTCTGAGGACAAGGTTATAGAGCGCCGGTAGCGTTATTATTTGTAATGAAAAACAAACAGAAAACCGGTGATAAGAAATTACATTTAACGGAATGATTCTGAGATCTAGTAGAGACGAGCAGCCGTAAAAGGAGAGGCGTAACCAGTTTACGACCTACGTGAAATGCGGAATTTTTCGTTATTGCTTAACGGGTCACAGAACTGTAAAAAATACAAGACTTCTCCATTTTATATGTATAACACACACACATGTATGTACACATGTGTATATACAAGACGGATGCTAGTAAGTGTACTGTGTATGCATGCATGTTGGTGGAGAAATTTCTA
>CM063510.1:20620683-20623183 GCA_032207245.1 Pardosa pseudoannulata
AAATAAATTTTTACTATTTTTCCAACTTTTATAATTTTTACTATTTTTATTTTAATAAATTTATGTATTGCTTTATGGATGTCCCTGGCCACATAAACATTTCATGTTGTGTATCCTTAAACTTTCTTCTCGTAATGTAATAATAGCCTAAGTTATCTGACCGTCTGTCCTCGAAGTTATGAAGCTGTTGGACCTGGAATGGATAGAGTATCCATATTGGATTTTTGATGAGTTAGGGTTTGCCAAATTCAAAGCGAGTAAAGTTTATCTTTTCCTAAACTATAGATCCGATTCTGAAGTAAATTGGTATGAATAAGCTTCGTATCACAGCGAAAAATACGGTCCTCTTTAAAACGTTCAAAATCCACCCAGTCCCCTTTTCGAGCGTTTAATGCCATTATATCAACCCCATTTTAAGAGCAAGCTCTCAAATTTATCAATTTATCGCATAATAAATAGATGAAAATAACAATTTTTTTCTAGCATTATGACTTCATTCCATTAACTATCTCATTTAATCATTTCTTATTTTAAATTATTTAAATGTTTTCTGCATTATTTCCATACGTTTTATCACTAAACTTGGATATTACATAAATAATTTTCTTTTTTATTTGACTTAAATAATAGATTAAGTACATATGTGATAATTTTAATCGATTATTTTTGTTGAAAGGTAATTCTCAGCCAAAAAAACAAACCATTTTTTTTTACCTGCCTCATAGGGTTCTTTACAATTCTGGAAAATTAAAAATTTTACTGATCCCGTCATATGACGGGCTATATGCTAGTATAATATATAATTATTAAAAACAGTATGATCGAAGTATCCATCATCAGGAAATTTTATATGTTACACTCAGTACAAAATAAATTTTAAAAAAATACTATATCTTTGTAACATTTTTATTCTTGATGATAATTAAAAAATAATTATTACTCTTATATAGACTCAAATAAATTCGTCATACATTAGAAGTGAAACAACTGCGTAGGTATGTAAACTTCTATCACATGATTTTGGGAAGATTATCTGGGATATTCGATATAAATTGCACAGAAATTCACAGTAACAAAAATTTTTTTTTACGCATTATAGCATTTATTAGCAAAAAAATCTCAGATTAGTTAAAAAAAAATGTTCAATAAATCGCAAGTTTCTTAAAATCACAACAAACAGAGAAATGATAAGTTCAAACTCGCTATAGTGATTACGACAACTTTTTTTGACAGCTTATTATGCAATAATCGGGAAAAAAAATTGCCAGCAACAACCAATTTACAATACACATATTGGGTACAATTTTTTGTTCACGAAATTTTATGATAGAAATATTCTTCATCATGCAAAGAAGAGTTAATAAGTATTGTTACCACTGCGTATGAAATGTCGATATTTTTGAGTTGCATATTTGTAGATTGGTAGCTAAATCGCCGTTATATTGAGGTTTGGTTTGGTTTGGAGCGCTACGGTCTACTTTTTGCAACACGAGGGCTAATGAGACCGGGACCTACAGCTTAAAGCCGATTCTGAACGGCTACGAACATCCACACCATTGTGGGATTCGATTGGTAACGAAGGCCAGCACCTAACCAATCGGCCATCGTTATATTGAGATTTTTTGTTATACAGAGTGCGGATTGCGATCGATAAAAGAGGTACACAAATAGACGTTTTAATACTCTTAAACAGAGAATTTCAGTATTTTACGACTAATCCTTTTATACTCTATAGTGTAAATATACATTACATTGATTTTTTTTTTATACAGAGGGCAGAGTGCAGTCATCGGATTATTCTAAAAATACTTCCCTTCATATTTAGAAAAAAATCAAGGATATTTTTAGAAGAAGACTCTAAAAAGGATGCAAGTTTTAAGTTGTAATATGAGTTGTTTTTAATGTCAATGCACCACAAACCACGTTACTCCTTTTTAAATATGTTTTATAGTGTTAATTAAAGTTTCGTTATATAGACTGCAGAGTGCAATCTAATGGAGATGAACAGAACAAGATATTATAAGAGTCCTAAATGCAAAATTTTAACATTTTAAGGCAAATCTTTAAAAAAAAAAAATCATGATCCACAGAGTTAACAAAATTATATTGAAAATTTTCGTTTTATTAAGTAAAAAGGGCAAACAAAACATAAAATGCGCAATTAGACGTCATAACAGTCTTAAATACAAAATATCAACCTTCTACTGCTAATCATTTTTGAGTTAAGTGAGATATACAAACATGATGTCCATAATCAAACTCTCTTGCTTCAAAGCTGTTTACAGTCGAAACTATTGTTCAGAATGTAAGAAAATGTTGTGCAAGACATAATAGAGCGATGAGAATTTGTTTCAGAGAATAGAAAAAATTAGTTCAAAATTTCACCACCAAAGGACCATTTTTGATGAATTATAGACATGTAGCCATTCTTGTGTGGCAAACCCGATCCCCAGACCTCAACCCATATGAATTTTGATTTGGGGACATTTGAAACATCTAG
>CM063510.1:20628183-20640683 GCA_032207245.1 Pardosa pseudoannulata
ATTACGGCACTTTCTTCACTTTGTACAGGAAAATAAGAATTATCTCTCTCACTCTCTCTCTCTCTCTCTCTCTCTCTCTATATATATATATTATATATATATATATATATATATATATATATACAAATATAAATATAACTATATATATATACATCACCTTATTCGGTATTATGTATTACACATCATTTGATGTATAAGCATCTCTCCGTCTTACATAAAGACTGATTATAGTTGAGTATCGGCAACATAAAGTTATATATATATATATATATATATATATATATATATATATATATATATATATATATATATATATATATATATATATATATATATATATATATATATATATATATATATATATATATATATATATATATATATATATATATATATATATATACATACATACATACATACAGAATGTTTCACCTCTCTACTTACCTCTCTTTTTAGTTTTTGTTAGATATGTACGTACAAGAGTACAATCGGAAATACTTGGTTAAACATTCAGCAGCTTAAAATGAACATTCTTTCAAAGACAAGCTTTAATTCAACTATATTGGCCTTTTCTAAGAGTGGAAAACAATATAAGGAATAAACAATATAAGGAAAAATATTCAAACTCGTGCCGAAAGATTAAGGCTTTAGTCAAAACGATATTTCTGGTAGCTTAAAATGAATATTCCCTTAAATATAACCTTTAATCTACATTGGATTCTTATACGATTATAAAGCAAAAAAGTCCTCAGTTATCTCTGTTTTCCGGTTTCTAATGAAACCCTTATTGTATGCAAATAAACCAGAGAAGGAAATGATTAACATTACACTTGAATTATACACAATTCTTACTTGAATTATACATAATCGTTTACCTTATTGTAATTTACTATATTATATAATTTAATTTGCGGGGAACTGAATAGAAACTTCAAGTGGTCCGGAGCAGGCCTGCTGACTAAAGTTTGCCCTTCCCTGGCATAACCAGAACAGTTTAACATATTTAGCTGTTGAAAGTTTTCTCGACGTGCTTCGAACGTTTTTTTAAGCAGGGATCACCTTAGATATTACCTCGGAGATAGGAAATTTCGGTTACCCTTTCACTGCAGTTTAATTTTAAACATTTTTATTTGGTTTGCAGCATTGCAGTCAATTTGTTTGCAACACGAGAGACAATTAGACCGCAGAACTACGGCTTAAAGCCGCTTCCAAACCGCAACAAACATTTGAGGGTTTCACATCAAGAGAGTAAACCAAATTCATTTTACTATTTAAAAGCTAAAAGTTTACTATGGTTTATTACTTGTTATTTCATACTATCACATAGCCCGTCATACGAAAGGATCAGTAAAATTTTTAATTTTCTAAAATTGTAAAGTACCCTATGAGTCAGGTAAAAAAATGGTTTGTTTTTTGGCTGAGAATTATCTGGTACACGCTCAATAATTTATTTACCTTTAGAGACCGCATGTTAGTTACCATCTTTAATTTATCTTGTCATATTACATGATAGGATGGACAGCAGAGGTTTTAATATTGACAGTGATTATTTGGCGGTATATATGAATGATGTCAAAAATTTAGAGAATCGATTTGCAAACCGTGTGGGTATGTATAAAAATAAAACACACAAACGAGCAAACTTCTTAATTTTCAAAGATATATATACCTTTAACTCTAGATAGTTATTAGTCGATGAAATAGACTCCTAGACTTTTATGAAAATAATTTGTTGTTTATACGGTGATAAAATTTTCATTGCAGCAAAAAATAATCGATGATTAAGTTTAAAGTTATCACACATGTACCTAATCTACTTACTTAACTTAATCTACGTACTTAAGCCAAATTTAAAAGAAATTTTTTTACGTAATAGAGCATTTTCACGCAACGTCACGACTATTATAATGCCTTTCTCATTCATTTTCATGTTTACAATAGCCAGTAGGTGATCAATAAATTGCCCTTTCGTTTGAAACAAAAGCCAGAATTGTCATAAGTTGAAATGTGCCCTGCTTCGTGAAATCGCCTTATACTTAAGTTTATAAAAATTATGCAGACTATATTTAAATAATTTTAAAAAATGATTAAATGAGAGCGTTAAAGGAATAAAACCATAATGCTAGAAAAATTTTATTTTACCTATTTGTTATCTGATAAATTGATAAATTTAATCGCATGTTCTTAACCGGGGTAAATAGGGCTTGGAATAAGGGCATTAAAAGCTCGGAAAGGGGGGAAGGGGTGGATTTCGGACGTTTTAAAGACGACAGATTTTTTCGCTGTGATATGAAGCTTATTTATACCAATTTATTTTAGAATCGGATCGATAGTTTAGGAGAAGATAAACTTTACTCGCTTTGAATTTTGCTAACCCTAACTCACCAAGAATCCAATATGGATGCCTCTTTCCATTCCAGGTCCAACCGCTTCATAAATTCGAGGACAGGCGGACAGATAACTTAGGCTGTTATTATATAGGGGATGTGTACATTTATATGATAGATAATAAACTAATTGTTAAGCATTTTCTAAAACTAATTTAAACTTCCAGGAATTAATTGTAATCCAAATCTCGATTCTATAAGGTGATTTCACGCAGTAGGGCAAATTCTCAAATTATGATAATTCTGGCTTTAGTTTCAAACGGAAGGGCAGTTTATTGTTTGTCTATCGGCTGTTGTAAACATGAAAATGAATGGGAAGGGCATTATAGTAGTTCGTGACGTTGCGACAAATTGCCTTATACACTATTCCGAATGAACTTGATTCACTTTGTGAACCCCTCATCTCTGCCAGTTGTGGAATTGTAATCAATGAACTGGATACGGAAATGAACACTCTACCTATTCACCCATCAAAATATTTTATACTTTTATTTTTTGAACATAATCTTTTGCTTATGTATCGTAATTTTAAAATTAAACTATCATAAATATAGGAATGCTTTTATTCAAGAATATATAAATGAATAAAAATATCACACATTCTTTAAAATCAAAGTAAGTTGGACGACTTAAAAATGGATTCGAATGGGAGATATCCACATATATTTTTTCTTTAGAAAAGAAATAACAAATGACGAATAAATGTATTTATAAAGAATTAATTTGTAAACAACAAAGAAAAAATAAAAGGGGCATAAATTTTTTCCTTCTAATAAAATTCTCAACTTTATGAATTCACAACTCGCGACTGTTAAGTTTCATAATCCTGGAGGTCACAAAGGCCTAAAAATGTTGAGGTATAAATAACATTAATTCCTCACTCTTGGCTGCTAAAAAGGAAACCAGATACAACGATGAATTTTAAAAATAGCTGTTTCTATGAATTCAATGAAATTAGGCTACCTAAAATTCAAAAAGATTTTTTGAATTATTATAATGACATATTTTTTATTAGTAGTTAGTTTAAACACTGAACAAAGGATTTCCATCTTGGCAGAAACCCAAAAAGTCTACAGTAACAGATAACGGAGACCAACATAAAGAAATCAACATTAATCACTGTTTAACACTGTTTAACCCTTACTCTGGAAGTTGCGGTTCGGTTCGAACGTTTGTTGTGACGTCCCTTTGACGTCAGCTTGCGGACATTTTGCTAGTAAACGATAAAGCTGACTTCAAAATGACGTCACAACGAACGTTCGAACCGAACCGCAACTTCTAGAGTAAGCCTCATCATTTTGAATTGTGACTCCCATAGAAAGTTGGCAGAAAGCTGGCCGATTGGTTAGGGCGCTGATCGTCGGTACCGGAGTTTGTGGGTTCGAATCCTACTATGGCATGGATGCTCGTAACAGTTCGTTATCGGCTTTAAGCATTAGGTCCCGGTCTTATTAGCCCTCGTGTGCAAAACAGTAGATTGTAGTGCTCCAAACCAACCCATAGAAGGTTGAATTACTATCTTTTTTTCTGTTAAAAAAACCTGTGTGAACATTTGTGACATTCCGCGTACTTTTGGTCAAAACTTTTAATTAGGGTATTTCGTGTCGAGATCAGATTCTAGAAACTTGAAAATAGATTAGATTCGCTGCACTCTCAGCTTTTCTAAAAATCACACCTATGTACTAAAAAGAAGGAAAACGTTCGAATCGAACCGCAACTTCCAGAGTAAGCCCTAACATTTTGAATTCTAACTCCCATGGAAGGTTGAATTACTATTTTTTTCTGTTTAAAAAAAATCTGTGTGAACATTTGTGACATTACACGTTCTTTTGGTCAAAACTTTTAATTAGGATTCTTCGTGTCCAGATCAGATTCTAGAAACTTGAAAATAGATTAGATTCGCTGTACTCTCAGATTTTCTAAAAATCACACCTATGTACAAAAAAAAAGGGGGAAAACATACAGGAATATCTTAAGTAGGCATAATACCTAAATCTTTTAATTAGGGTTTCCCATGTCAAGATCTGTGAAAGAAACTTGAAAACTGATCAGATCAACACTATTTACATCTTTTCTGAAAATCAGGCCTGTGTAAAAAAAGAATGGTGGGGAAGCAAACAGCCACACAGAAATGAAATGAAGCCCTATATATTTTTCAACAACGTCGTTGAATCTACTAGTGAATGAAATGAATGAACATACTGAAAGATTAAATTTAAAAAGAATATTTAAGGGGATATAGTACCTTTTGAAACTTAAATCTTCATTATAACAAGGTTTTTTGATGCATCATTAAATAAAATGCTCTACTCCTTTTAAAATAAATTTTTACAAGTTATTTAATAACATTTTAGTATTAAAATATTTTAGTTTGTCATTTTAAGAAGTATATTTTATATATAACAAATATCCACCATGTACATTAATAGTGGTTAGGGCACGTAAAACAGGTCGGTGGTGATAATGTTCTCCAAGCTCAAACGATACGTCTGGAGGTGAAAGGCTAAGCATAGTTTGTCTTCTGCTTGGTAACTGCTTCTAAATACGAGGATCCAGAGGAGGCAATGTTACTTTCATCCATAACATTCCATAGCATTCAAGATACACGTGAGATCCGGGTAATGCTAAATTAATGACAGCTTTGCCGCTGTCATTAGCCTAAAGATATCTATCTGTATCACCAGCTACAGTGGAAAAAATTATATATAACAGAAAAATATACTTGAAATAAAAAATAATAAAATTTACTTATCCTCAAAGCAATTTTGAAAATATACATATTAGAAATTTAATTTTCACTTCAAATTGAAATAAAATATCTTTGATTCTGTTAGCCAAAACTTTAGAGGTATCTGATATTTTAAAATTTAAAATATTTAAGACATTGAATATTTTAAAAAGTTTGATTTAATTGTGCTATGATATAAAACATATCGCTCTCATTAACATAATTGAAATTCTCGGTATAAAAATAGTAATCAGCTTCTTCTTAACACGTTGTGTGCCGGTACATTTCGCTGCGGAACTATACCGGGAGCGGGCGTTTTGAGCGCAAATTTAGTTATTCACTAAAATCTCAATAGATCGAAAATTATTTAGTTTTCTAACCAACTTTCGTATTTTATATGGAAATATATAAACAAATATATAAATAGAAATATATAAATAAAAACAGTAAGAATAAAAAATATATCTTTTAGAGGATAAATTTATAATAGTATCTTAAATATGAAAAATTAAATATAAATAGTAGTAAACAGTTTTATTATTTTCGAATTATGTTATATATAAACATTTTTACATTATAAAAAATTAATAGAGCAATCATAAAACTAATAATGTAAAATATAGTTTTTATTTGTCTAAATTTTCCCAGAATCTATGTAGTAAACAAGAACATTCGGCTTCGTTTTCCTGCATATACCGTTATTTTTGTACCCACAAACAAACCATGTTGTTACACTAACCCGTACTAGTACGTCACCCGCGCTCAAGTATCAATCGTCAGAAAACGTACTAGTACGTGTCCCGCATACAATGTATTAATATAAAAAATTAGTTTCTTATTTACAAATTTCAAAATTTTTGTGGCAAGTGGATTCTAATCGGGTTTTATTTTTTTTTTAGCTTTCTGTATGCTTTATGTTTTTTAGTGTATTGCATCATCACAAATCTAACTTTTTTTTAAAGTTAAACATTTATTAATAATCTAGGAAAATTTTAATGCTAAAAGAGAACAGAACGTATTATATATTAAATAAAAAATGGGCCGCTTTAATAAAAACTTTTTATTTCGAAAAGTGTGATGTCCCATTAAACACTATTACAAATCATATCATTTTGGAAACAATGAGATACAACGATCTATGTGAAGCATTTTCATCAAGGAAACAGAATTTTGTCCGTGTTATAAAAGGAAAATATCCGGTTTTAGAGGTGGTATTATAAAATATGGGTATTATTACCTGCAATGCTCTTTTCAACAAGTGATAAAGATTTTTTTTTTGAACAAAAGCGTCTTTTATCAGGTAGAATTGGCCATTCCTTATCTACTATATAAACACTGGCGACATGGTATAGCTTTTATTTATCTCTACTTTTATTTCCGGATATTCTCTATTTCGAAAGAGTGAAAATGTACGAATTTCATTCTTTAAAATGCCCATGGTTATAAACACGAAATTAAAAAGAAAAAAAGAACAGCAATTTGAAACAATCACTTCCATTTCATGATTTTTTCTTGATTTGGCTTAAAGCGATACGGGGAATTTTTATGCAATGCGAGGGCTAATGATACCGGACATACCGCTTCATTTCCAAACATCCAAATCAGTAGTACGATATGATACCATGTTCATGTACCGTGTGATAGTGCTTTGTTTGTTTAATCGTCGTATTGCCTGAATTTTACTTCGAGAAGCACGTGTAACTCGTTATTTTAACACATGGTGTGCGGGTACATTCCGCAGCGGAATTGTACCGGGAGAGGGCGTTTTGCGCGTAAATTTAGCTATTCCGTTAAATCTCAATAGATCAAAAATTATTTATAACTTTTAGTATTTTATATTGAAATATATAAACAAATATATAAATAGAAATATATATGAATAACAACCATAAGATTTTTGTAAACAAAAATATATTTTTTAGAGGATAAATTTATAATAGTATCGTAAATATGAAAAATCAAATAGAAATAGTAGTATATAGTTTTAATGTTTTCGAATTATGATATACATAAACATTTTTACATTCCAGAATCTATGTAGTAGACAAGAACATTCGACTTCGTTTTCCTGTATATATCTTTATTTCTGTACCCACAAACAAACCATGTTGTTACACTAACCCGTACTAATACGTGGCCTAGCTTTTGTTTACCTTTTGTTTATCTCTACTTTTATTTCCATATATTCTCTATTTCGAATCTCCATCAGTCGCATCGACTGATGTAAAAACTAGTTTTTATTTTTCTAAATTTTTACAGAATCTATGTAGTAGACAAGAACATTCGGCTTCTTTTTCCTGTATATACTGTTATTTTTGTATCCACAAACAAACCATGTTGTTACACTAACCCGTACTAGTACGTGACCCGCACTCAAGTATAAATCGTCAGATAATGTACTAGTACGTGTCCCGCATATAATGTGTTAAGAGTGATAAAAACAATCCGTAAACATTTTGGAGAATTACCCACAAGTTAAATACCGATTGTTTTTGCCGTTTCTGTATAATTAATTAATTTATAGATGTTATAAAAAGCACACATGTAGGAAATAAAATCGTCTTGAATGCATCCAGTCCTTAACATGCTGTAGAGCTGCTAACGGGTCTCATATAAACAAATACAGTCGAAGTCAAATTCGTACGCTAGGCTTTTAAATGTTCAGTTTTCTAAAAGTAAGTTTCTAAAAGTAAGAAACATATAAAATAGCCTTAGAAGACGCAGATATAACCCAATAAAATATCATAGCCGGTCACACCAAAGCCGTTTAACGGTTAACCGCTATTAACACAGGGGGCCAACCAATTCTGTTGCGCAATTCTTAATTTAAACAGAGATTAGTCGCGGTTAGCTGTTAAACGACTTTGGTGATACCGGCCCTAAACTGGAAATATATTTTTATTTCTTCTAAACTTGAGAATTTTGTATAGTTTACTACTTTAACTTTCACTTTATTCTTTCTATATCCATATATTTAAGTAACGAGCCGCGGTAGCTCAGTCGGCAAAGGCAGCGTTCTCGTAACTGAAAGGTTACGGGTTCGGGGCTGGAGCCGGCGTAAGATCCACCGTGTTCACTAAAGGTGACTGGGGCACGTAAAATATGTTCGTGGTCACAATGTCCTCCAAGTTCTTAAACGATACCTCTGGGGGTGGCAGGCCAAGCCTAGGGGGTCTTCTGCTTGGTCCCTGCTTCAAATTACGAGGACTTAGCGGGGGTAATGTTACTCACGTCCGTAGCATACCTTAAGCTACAAGTGCTCGGGTGGTGTTGAATGAGTAACAGGTTCGCAGCCTTGTTAAGGCATTAGGATAATGTCTGTATCGCCTGCTGCATTGGAAAAAAATATTAAAACAGCATAGCACTTAAATATTAAACTTCTTTAAGGGAAAATACTTATTAAACGTTTTATTAAGTAAGTGAAAAACGTGTTAAAAGTTTTACTTCTAAAATCCCAAATCGGAGAGGAAAAGAGTGTCCGAGATTTCCTTTAACTGAATGCGTGAATAAAAGTCACTGAGAGAGAGTTCCACCCAACATTATTTTCACCATTGTTTTCTCTTTTCAATCTAAACATTTTATACACTCTAAAGCGATCAAATATCGTGAATAAAAAATCCCCTTAGATTATTTTATGTAGTATAAACAAGTGTATCACATCATCTGTATCTAAAACCATTTTCTTCAAGTCACTACCTTATCTATGCTCAACAGCCAAATATCTCGAAATGTGGGGCTTACTCTGGACGTCACGGTTCGTTTCGCACCTTCGTTTGTGACGTTGACGTCAGCTTGATCATTTGCTCACATAATGTTCTCAGGCTGACGTCAAAATGACGTCACAACGAAGGTGCGAAACGAACCGCAACGTCCAGAGTAAGGGCCTGTATGTTCCATGAAAACAATTCTCAAGAATAAGAGTAAAAAAAGCTTCTTAAGATGTAGTCTCAGCATAGTCGGTTAGTCCTAATCGTAGATTAACTACAATACAATGTTTAGAGCACTTAATCTAAGATTAGATCCAATCGTGTATGAATCGTCGTGAAACCGGGTTTTAGAGATTTCTCAAAAACCGATTATCCCCCAATTGTTTACTTTTGCAACAGAAGATAACTTTATATACTTGAAGTTTATTTCAGGTGACTTACCCAATTTGAAGTTGGTATGGTAGCACTGCAAAGAAGGAAGCAATAATTGATGGACTTCGATTTCTAAAAAGGGCATTACATAATAATCCTTTATTATTCAAGTACCTAAAAATAATAAATACATAATCATTAAACGAAAGAAATGAACAAAGCAAACAAATTAAAATTTTGTTTATTGTGTACATTAAAAAAATAAGACACCTGTACAAGTGATATTTTTTCCCTGTACATATTGAGGTATCTAGTTTTCATTAAAAAATATAAAGGCCCTTACTCTGGACGTTGCGGTTCATTTTGAACCTTCATTATGACGTCATTTAGACGTCAGCTTGAAGACATGTGAACAAATGATCAAGTTGACGTCAAAATGACGTCACAACGAACGTTCGACCTGACTCGTAATGTCCAGAGTAAGCCCCATAGATCCTTACTCTGGTTTGGTTCGGAGTGCTACGGTGTACTTTTTGCAACACGAGGGCTAATGAGACCGGGACCTACAGCTTAAAGCCGATTCTGAACGGCTACAAACATCCATGCCATTATGGGATTCGAACCCACGAACTACGGTTCCGAAGGCTAGCACCCTAACCAATCGGCTATCGTTCGACTTCTTACTCTGGACATTGCGGTTCAGTTCGAACTTTCGATATGACGTTATTTTGATGTCAGCTTACGATATTCTGTAAGCAAACGATTAAGCTGCCTTCAAAAATGACGTCACAACGCACGCTCGAACCGACTCGCAACTTCCAGAGTAATCCCCTTAATGTTCTAGATTTCTAACTCGTATATCTTTCATATAACTGTCTAAGTGTTCCCGTGTGAGAACTCTTGCATGTGGAAACCTTATATCCTTCTCCCCTCATATCATGATGCATAAAAGATGCTTACGGTACACATTTATTTTATAAAATATTGGATAAACCTATACAGACTTTATTGTGAATGTAAATCACTTTTTGATATTTTGGTGCAAGAGTATCTGTAATTTTTGCATTTTTAGAAGAATGAAAAAACTCATTAATGAATTACTTTTGCAAGTAAGGAACATCTCTGGGCTTAATCTAGATGTTGCTAGTCGGTTCAAACGTTCTTTGTGACGTCATTTCGATGTCAGCTTGATCGTTTGCTAGTATAATGTCCGCAAGCTGAAATCAAAGTGGCGTCACAACGAAGGTTCGAACCGAACCGCAATGTCCACAGTATGGGCCTATGTATTTTCTATGAAAACTAGATATCCCAATATGGAAAAATACCAATTGAAAATAAATTTTAAAATTAAAAAAAGAACCTTTTAAAAAATTTTCTTTAAACCCTTTTTTCAATTAAAAATAAAATAATCATTTAAAAAATTCTTAAAAGTTGCTTTATTTTCAATACTCAACTTATCGATAGTTGAGTCAAAGACTTATCTTATTTAAATAAAACAATACAATTCAATGTGAAAAAAAAGGATTATATAAAGTTGCAGCAATTAGGCCCGGTATCACCAAAGTCGTTTAACGGCTAATCACGATTAACCCATGGCGCCAACTAATGGTGGGACACAATTCTCCGTTTAAACAGAGATAACTGCTGTTTGCCATTAAACGACTTTGGTGAGATCGGTTCTTAAAATTTCAATTAAAGATTTCAGACAGTTTCATTTCCTTCAATAATTTCAATTCCCTGCTTTTAAAAATTAAAAAGAAGAAAAGAAAAGAAATTGCTATTAGTGCTAGAAACACAAATTAGCAAAATTTTCCATAAAGTAAATAAATAGAATATACTATTAGTGCCACATTAAGGGAACTGAATAACGTCCAATATTTGAAAAGGTAATTTATTAGGATTTTTTAACCCTATTAGCAGAATACAGTGAGATTATTTTACACTCACAATACATTGGTTCATCTTTAGATTTCTTTGGAGTGTTTTAATACAAATGATCTCAAAATACACGCATTATAATTATGCTTACATGTTATATGTAAAATTATTTTTGTATTCAATATATTGTATTAATTTCTTAACACCATTTTATAATAGATATACTAAAACTAAAAAATTAAAAACACCGAAAATTTAATCGAACTATGTGTTTCTAGTAATCTTGAATATTTGATTTTAGTTCGGTTTGATTTGATTTGAGACTCTACAGTCTACTTTTTAGCAATATGAGGGCTAATGAGACTGGAACCTACAGCTTAAAGCCGATTACGAATGGCTATGAACATTCATGCCACAGTAGAATTCTAATCCAAGAACTCCGGTACTGAAAGTCATCGCCCTAACCATTAGGCAATCGTTCGGCCAATCTTGTCTTCAATAGCCTATGATCCCATGGCATTGCTTACAAAATCAATGCCGGTCACCAGCAACCCCTCTGGCATTCATTGTGTTAACAAATATAATTGATAATATTATACTATTAATTATACATACTTTAATATCTATACTTAAATAATTGTTTAAATAATGTTAAAAAAACTAAAACAGCTTAAATTTCTTATATTAAAAAGTTTAAAAAATTTAAAATATAATGGCAATAATTAAACCATGTAAGGTATAACTCATAATAATATATGTACCTGCATCAGTATGCTAAATTTCAAGAAACGAACATCCATTTGAGATATGGTAAACTATATGCAAAAAAAAAAAATGTGCAGTAATACATGCATTTAATATATAAAGTTGACGAAAATTTAAAAATTTATTAACTCAATTCTTAGACTATTTTAAAGAAACTCTACTAATCCGAATCTTTCTCACGCTCACAAATTCACACGAAGAATAATAAAAGAAGAACCATGAAAGAGAGAGACTATTTTTAGACTTATTATCATTTATTATCTTCCTCATATTAGCTGCCAAAACATCCACCATCTATTAGTAATACAGTAGAACCTCTTTTTAACGACCCCACGATACAATCTTTCTCACGCTCACAAATTCACACGAAGAATAATAAAAGAAGAACCATGAAAGAGAGAGACTATTTTTAGACTTATTATCATTTATTATCTTCCTCATATTAGCTGCCAAAACATCCACCATCTATTAGTAATACAGTAGAACCTCTTTTTAACGACCCCACGATACAATCTTTCTCGCGCCCACAAATTCACACGAAGAATAATAAAAGAAGAACCATGAAAGAGAGAGACTATTTTTAGACTTATTATCATTTATTATCTTCCTCATATTAGCTGCCAAAACATCCACCATCTATTAGTAATACAGTAGAACCTCTTT
>CM063510.1:20648183-20653183 GCA_032207245.1 Pardosa pseudoannulata
GTTAAATTAAGTTTAAACAACAAATCAGAGAATTTTTGGGACTTGGTAAAAATAGAATGGTAATAATTATCTGTATTATGTAAGACTGAATTTGGGCTGATGTCTCTGTGGGTCATAACTCAAAAGAAATTAACTGTTGAAATCTTTGGTTTAAGAATCTTATACTATCTTGTAAGGCCGCAGTAACTCAGTCGGTAAAGGCAGAGATCTCCTAACTAGTGGGTAACGGGATCAAGGCTGCTCGAGCCGTCCTAAGATCCGCATTGTTCATTAAGGGAATCTGAGGCACGTAAGATATCTTCGTGGTAGCAATGTCCTCCAAGTTCTCAAAGAATATCTCTGGAAGATCCAGGATAAGCCTGGCGTTCTTCTGGTTTGCTCTTGCATCTAAACAACGAGGACCCAGTGGGGGTAATTTTACTCTAGTCCGTAGCATACTTTAAGCTACACGTGCTAACTGAGTAACCGCTTAGGCTATAGCCGGCCTAAGATCCACTGTGTTCATTGAGGAAGTCTGAGGCACGTAAGATATCTTCGTGGTAACAATGTTCTCCAATTTCTAAAACAATATCTCTGGAAGATCCAGGATAATCCTGGTATTCTTCTGGTTTGCTCTTGCATCTAAACAACGAGGACCCAGCTTGAATAATGTTACTCTAGTCCAGGGGTGGGCAAATACTTTTAAGCGAGGGCCAAAATGAAATTTTCAAAATGTCTCCCGTGCCGACGGACTATACCGCGTACGCTGTGCACACGCGAATGTTTTGGGTCGAGTGTTTTCCCTTCCGAAGAAATATTTTTGACAAAAACACTATAAGTATTATTTTAAAGAATTTGGACAGAGAAATTTGACAGTTCATAAAAGATAATAGTAATAATAAATTATCTTACTTAGTTATATATGTGAAAAAATAAAACCAATGTTTTAAAATTTTAGGTACAAAAAGTCCACTTTTTCAATTTATTAATATATTTGAAAAATAACAAACATTAGTTTCAAAAGAAATGACGAATATGCGATTAGTGCTAAATCAAAATAAACAGTACGCGTGCTGCTATGTGTCGCCCCTTGAGTGAGAGGAGTGCACGTTCAATTCTATGTAGTAAGCCAACCACACGCTTTATGAGAGTATGTATGTTGCAGGGGAGACCGGGGTAAAATGGACCATCCCCTATTATTTATTTTATTTATTATTTTTAATGTTTAATACTTTGATACGTAGATGACAGCACTGCAGTCTTGAAAATGAATGTGTAATTGTGTGTTTAGCTGACAATTTAGCCATTTTATTCTAGAAAGTTGATTTGTAGTAGTCAGAAGTAAATATTTTCATCATAATATATCTTCTTCTCTTCATTTAAGAATTGTGATTTGGAGGATTTAACTTCTCACAATAAAGAGCTAAGATGATGTATTATTATATTTAATGTAGCTAAAACAATTTAATATAAGATTAGTTCTTTTTTTCTGACACTTTTTGTCAGAACTACACATGGGGTAAAATGGACCACCAGAACCTGGGGCAAAATGGACCATGGTCCATTTTCCAGATTGTGTTTTTTTTATTTCTGTAATGCTTTCTAAATTGATTTTATGTGTGATACTTTAAAAAACATGCAGGATTTAAAGTAACAGTTATATGGCAATTCAATGAAAATGTCTTTAGGATATCCAATATCTCTCATCATATGTGACTGATCAACCATCACCAGATTTTGAATTAACAAGTACAGCTGATCGTCAATCAAGCACAGGTAATCAGCAACTAAATACATCACAATTAGTACAAAGTGAAAATCATCAGTTGAAAACAATATTACCTTTTGAATTACGCCCCTTGGCAAAAGCTAGCATGAGCAAGACAACAAAGAAACGAAAGAAGGGTGCATCAAAATTCTAACTGATACACCAGTGAAAAGGATGATTGAAAAAATGTCAAAGAGAAGGAAGAGAAAAAATTAAAACAGAAAAATGCTGCTTTAGTTAAAGATAGGAAGAATTTAGAAAAAATGTTAGTCTTAACTAAGCAGAAAAATGATAAAACTGTGAATTTTAAAGCAAATAAAGAAAATTTATGTGGATCAGAAAGTTCGAGTGATTCGGAAAATATGTCTGTTTATAGTGATACACAACACAGTGATAAAGAAAGCAATTCACAGCATGATGCTAATTTTGATAATGAATTAAAAGTTGGCAAGAATGTTTTGGTTAAATTTTTGACAAAAAAGAAAGTGGTTCATTTGGTTGGTTTAATAACAGAAAAAAATGATGAAGATTATGCTCTTGTGAAATTTATAAGGCAAAAACCTAATCAAAATGTGTTCATTTTCCCTGACAATGTTGATGAATCGCTCGGAAATGTTCAAGATATTGTGATGAGTCTCCCAGATCCTACTGCTTCTCAAGAAAATAGCAGACTTTCAGTAACACACTAATCTTTTGGTGTATCATTCATTAACTTCAATATTCGCTAATATTATGCTTTATGTGTACAGATTGAAGCTATAGAAAATAAATATAATACATTTTATGTTTTGTACTATTAAATAATGTACTACATTTAAGTTATCTGTAGAAATTTTTTGCGGTCCATTTTACCCCGTGCCATGGACCATTTTACCCCGGGGTCGGGGTAAAATGGTTTTTCTTTGTCACTTGCTATTAAAAAATTTATAATAAAAAAAGTAATTATAATAATTGGTTTTAACCAAGTGTAATATAAAGCCTAATATATAGGCAATGTGCATATATATTTTCAGATTAAAAAAAATCATTAGTTTGAGAGCAAATACTCAAAATTTACAAAAGCGGACCATTTTACCCCAGTTTCTTCTATACATTAAAGTTGGGATATGGTTACAGCTGTTCAAATTATAATACTCTCTATTATTTATATATTTTTCATTGTTAATATGTACACTACGCATACAAATACTGTTTATTTCAACAAAATCGCATATAAGAGATTAAAAAAAATTGCATGCGGGATTTTTCAACGGGCCTTATAAAGTAAGCAAAAGGGCCGGATTCGGCCCACGGGCCGGCTTTTGCCCACCTCTGCTCTAGTCCGTAGCATACCTTAAGCTACACGTGCTAAATGAGTAACTGAGATATTGGGTGACTGCTTAATAGGCAAGTGGGCCTGTTTAAAAAAAGACTATCTTGTTTTGCTCATCCTCATTTGATTGCACTCTCAAATATATATAAGACGAAAAATTTCAGAGTAGCGTATATAAACGTTGTAGAGTAAGATCAAGAGCGATAAGCCTTATAATGCTGAAATTTGTATTTTGGTTTCTTATAAAGCCTAGTGGTGCATCTCATTATTTGACTTTAATCCACCCTGTATATAATATATTTCTATTTAGCATATATAACGCTGCTCAACAATGGTCTGTCGTAAAATGTTGAAATTTTGTATTTTGGACTATAATAACATCTAATTGTACCCTTTTCCTTTTGATAGAAATCCACACACTATATAATGAAAACTTTCAATAAAACGTATACAAAGCTGCAGGGCAAAGTGAAAAAATGATTAGTTGTAAAGCGATGAGATTTTGTGTTTTGGACTATTATAACATGTAGTTGTTCCTCCTCCTTTCGATTGCAATTTGAACTCTTTGTAATGAAAATTTTCAATTTAACGGAGATATCGCTTTGGGGATCAAAAGCGATTAGTTGTAAAATATTGAAATCTTGTATTTTGGACTATTATAACATTTAATTGTGCTTCCCTTCCTTTTGATTGCAATCTGCAGTCTATAAAATGAAAATTTTCAAGATAATTTCTATAACGCTGCGGGGCAAAGCTCAAAAACTTAGTCGTAAAATGTTGACAAATCACAGAATATTTTTTATGACTTGGTAGAAATAGAATTTCAATAATTGTCTGCATACTGTAAGACTTAATTTGAAGACCTTGGAAGAGCTAAGGTCAAAATTTTAATTCCCGAAAGCTAATTAGAACGGAACCTTCTGTTTCAAGTTGATTCCGAACAACTGCATATACCTGTTGTAAGTCTTTGGACTGGAAACAACAGATTTTATTCAGAAGGTCTTTTGTTTAAGTTTTCCAGTTACTTGACTACATTTTTAGGTTCTATGAGAAATACATGTTTCTCTATTATATCTTGAAAATTTGAATTCATTTTTATACAATCTCCTTCCTTTTTACCTTCAAAAATCTATGCAAAAATAAGTGGACATCTTCAATGAAATGCATTTTAAAGAGGAGAAATATTACATCCGGCATTTTCTGCCAAAGAAAAATACTGTAACCCATAAAGGTTTCCTTAAAACCTTTCATAAAGGTTTGCATATTTACTATCACAATAAATACGCATTCGTCAGATTGTTGTTTTTTCTATGGCAATCCAAATATTCAAACAAAACAAAAACAAATGAAAATAAAAAAGAAATGCAAGGTCGCACCCAAAGAGAAAATCATAATACTATATTTGCATGGAAACAAACAAACGCAAGAAAAAAAATCAGAGGAATCCCGACTTCCTGATGTTGAATACATTTTCACACTGAGAGAGTTTTCTTTGACAATAGTATGTACAGAAGGAAAAAGAATGAAATTAGCATTTTGAAGTTTTCCAAAAAGAAAATAAGTCAAAAAGGGGGAAATCATCTAGTGTCGTGAAAAGACTTTAAATTCGCCGTCACGCATTCCTGCAAAAAATTTCCATTTATTACTCTTAAAAAAACTGTATGCATTGTTTAAAAAATAAATAGCACTGTAAAAATGCTTACCATCTGCAAAAGAAAGATGACTATCCTTTGAGAAATTACAGGGTTTCTATTCATCAAACTCTTATGAGTTCTTATCATTTTGATCGGGACTGATAAAAAATATCTAGAACATTTTGAGTCGAAAATGCACCCAGAAAGAAACCAGCAGTTTTCTAGACAGAAACACAAAAAATGTATAAAAGTTAACTTTTTAACCCAAAATACCTTGACAATTTCTTTTAAAATAGATAAAATGGTA
>CM063510.1:20665683-20685683 GCA_032207245.1 Pardosa pseudoannulata
CGTCAATAGAATGATGTGCGCTATAATAGCACGCGATATTTTGTAACTTTATTTTGGCGTAATCTGCATCTGGTTTCGGTCTTCCGGAAACCAAACATACGCATTTGACACAATTGACAGATATACATTTTACTCTACGAAATGAACTTGACATAGTTTTATGTGATCCAAATTACATACATAAATTTAGGGGGAAAAAGTAATTAAATTTGTTGGATTTCCAATAGTTAGTATTAAAAACTCAATATTTTTGAAATTTTTAGCATGACGTATATGATATACATACTAGGGGGAAAAGTAATTAAATTTGTTGGATTTCCAATAGTTAGGATTAAAAACTCAATATTTTTGAAATTTTTAGCATGACGTATATGATATACATACTAGGGGGAAAAAGTAATTAAATTTGTTGGATTTCCAATAGTTAGGATTAAAAACTCAATATTTTTGAAATTTTTAGCATGACGTATATGATATACATACTAGGGGGAAAAGTAATTAAATTTGTTGGATTTCCAATAGTTAGGATTAAAAACTCAATATTTTTGAAATTTTTAGCATGACGTATATGATATACATACTAGGGGGAAAAGTAATTAAATTTGTTGGATTTCCAATAGTTAGGATTAAAAACTCAATATTTTTGAAATTTTTAGCATGACGTATATGATATACATACTAGGGGGAAAAGTAATTAAATTTGTTGGATTTCCAATAGTTAGGATTAAAAACTCAATATTTTTGAAATTTTTAGCATGACGTATATGATATACATACTAGGGGGAAAAAGTAATTAAATTTGTTGGATTTCCAATAGTTAGGATTAAAAACTCAATATTTTTGAAATTTTTAGCATGACGTATATGATATACATACTAGGGGGAAAAAGTAATTAAATTTGTTGGATTTCCAATAGTTAGGATTAAAAACTCAATATTTTTGAAATTTTTTAGCATGACGTATATGATATACATACTAGGGGGAAAAGTAATTAAATTTGTTGGATTTCCAATAGTTAGGATTAAAAACTCAATATTTTTGAAATTTTTAGCATGACGTATATGATATACATACTAGGGGGAAAAGTAATTAAATTTGTTGGATTTCCAATAGTTAGGATTAAAAACTCAATATTTTTGAAATTTTTAGCATGACGTATATGATATACATACTAGGGGGAAAAAGTTAATTTATATTTGTTGGATTTCCAATAGTTAGGATTAAAAACTCTAATATTTTTGAAAATTTTTAGCATGACGTTTATGATATACATACTAAATTTGTTGGATTTCCAATAGTTAGGATTAAAAACTCAATATTTTTGAAATTTTTTAGCATGACGTATATGATATACATGTACACATTTTCTGTTTCTTTATGGTAGACGGCAGATTTTCAAATTATAGATATTTTTATATTTTTGTTTGTATAATTTTTTTTAATTCGTTGTTTTAATACGCTTCAAAAATATACCTATACTTAAGATTTTGATTCTTATATATTTTAAGAATATATAAATTGAGTTTATGGAATAGTATTAAATATTACTTCTTTTCCACTATCTCACATAAATCTCACTTTATCAAACTAACAAAAAAATTATAACTGCAAAATACTAGTTAATGCTATGATATTATCCAGTCGTTGCAGGTCGACGGCCATACCATGCTGCCGAATGGTGGTCAAGGGGGTTACGCCGCTGATATTCGATGAAGAGTTCGTGGGTTCGAATACCACTGTGGCATGGATGTTCGTAGCCGTTCGAAATTGGCTTTAAGCTGTAAGTCCCGGTCTTATTAGCCCTCGTGTTGCAAAAAGTATACCGTAGCACTCCAAACCAAACCGTCGGAAGACTCTCTATTGGGTTATAACGACAAAATAACAGAAGGGTGGCCGTTCATAGAATCTTCATAATTTAGTCTAAAACTGGTACGTTTGCACAACTGGAACATATTTCTTTCTGTGCGGGTAATTATCATGAAGAAAATCTATGAAGACGGAAATCAAGTTGATAAGATTTTAACAGTTCAAGTATTTCTAGGTTAAACATTGTCATTTAAAAGTCATTCTATTGGTATTCGAGATTGGAAGAAAAAAAAAATTATTCTTTTATATAATTTAAATTGCTTTCAACAAACAGGTGCTTTTTATTCAGCAATGGCTTGTATATATAAAACAAGGTTTTTAATTGCACTCTAAAAAATACTTGAAGAAGGATAAAAGTAAATCAATTCAAACATAATTTAAGACTGGCACCTGCTGTTATACATACATTACAACGAGACAGTTATTTGTACTCTTAAACTTCTGCTCGTAAATGATGAATCAGAATAAGAAACTACTGTTTCAGAATTCCTGATTTCAGAAACACCAGGTTTGATTTTGAATATTAGTAATATTTTTCCAATGCTTCTGTTGTATCTAGTAGTTCAACCTTTAAAGCATGAGGTTTTTGGAAACACTAGTTTTTTTTTTTTTTACAGAAAAGGAATATATAGGTATAGAGTAAGTTATTTTTTGCAATTTGGTGATACCAAAACTAAAAGGATATATAAAACAAGCATATAGTGTCATATGACGGGATCAATAAAACTTTTTATTTTCCATTGTAATGTCCCCTATGAAGCAGGTAAAAAAATGGTTTCTTTTTTGGCTGAGAATTATCAGATACAATCAATAATTTGTTTATCTTTACTGACCACGTTAGTTGCCAACTTTAATTTATCTTGTCCTATTACGTGATAGGATGGACAGCAGAGATTTAATATTGACACGGATTATTTGGCGATATATATGAATCATGCCCAAAAATGGGAATCGATTGCAAATGTGGTTTGTATAAAAAACAACACGCAAACGAACAAATTCTATTTTCAAAGATATATCACTTAAACGCTCGATATTTATTAGGTCGTGAAATAGACTCCTAGACTTTTATGAAAAGAATTTGTTACTAATATCGGGAATAAAATTTTCATTGCAACAAAAAATAATCGATGTTGTAGATCAGATTACAATTTCCAAAATGTGTGTATAATATATATATATAAATATATATTTATATATATAATATATAATATATATATATATATTTTATATATATATATATATATATACATATATATATAAATATACATACGTACATATATATATATATAATTATAAATGACCAGCATTGCTATGATTATTATGTACGTATACCGTATTTTAAAAAGTTTGTAATCCTGCTTCTGAGATTAGACTTGCAAAATCCTAGGATTTTTGTAGCAAAACAAATTTACCTGAGAAATTTGGGGAGAAAACAAGAAACTATTAAAAATATTGAAAGGTGGAGGTAATTCCAAAAGAACTTATATAAACAATGTGTTTACATATATATTTATTTTATTAGGGTGTTTTATTCCCCTCAAAGCCAAAATTTCACCTTTTTAAATAATTTTACAATAATAGCCTTATTAACGATAATAAATATATATTTAAAAACTTAACAAAAACTTTATTTAAAAAAATATACATTATACAAGAGCATTCTGACAATAAAATATATATCAGGGATATATAGGAGCAATGGGCTCTAAAAGCAATCTAAGACGCGGACAATTCGACCTTAAGACGGGGTCCGAACGCTATCTGGTTACAATACAAAAAGAGGAAAGGGACACGCTGGATACAAATTTTAAGGGGTAAAACGTCGATAATATAACAAGTGTTATTAATGTTTTAGGCTATTAATAAATGTTTCTATGTTTCTTAGTAACATGTACAACTATTATGTGCTACTAATCTTCTTGTTATTATTTATGAAACATATACAGGTGTGAAGTCCGTGTACAAACTTAGGGGATAGAGAACTTGGTGAGTAAGCATAATTACATAGGAAAGCATAGGCGTAAACTTAACCTTTACGAGATAAAGAGATACAAAGAAAATAAGGACACACCCAGAATGTAGTGTAAAACGCTTTATTACACAAAAAAATAAATAAAAGCTATTACAGGAGGTGTTCGAAATCACTGCCATTGTTATGAATGCAGGCACGACACCGACGCGACATATTGGCGGACATTTTCGAAAATACCGGCGTTTACGGATCGTAGCAGCAGCGATGGATATCGTGCCACCAGGTCCATTGCAGAATTCACGGGCGTGTCGTACACAAGGCTCTTCATGGAACCCATGAAAAAAAATCCAGAGCAGATAAATCAAGGGATTCGGAGGCCAAGCGACGGGACCAGCACGCCCAATCCACCTGTTTGGAAATCTCCCGTCCAAATGCGCCGAACGATTTGGTCAGGGTGCTGGCCTTCGGTACCGGAGTTCGTGGGTTGGAATCCCACAGTTGCATGGATGTTCGTAGCCATTCGGAATCGGCATTAAGAAGTAGGTCTAGATCACATTAGCCCTCGTGTTGCAAAAAGTAGACCGTAGCACTCCAAACCATAAATTTTTATTTTTTAAAGTTTTAACTTATAGATATCATGAAAAAAATTAATTTTTGACATACATTAAAGTTATGTGTAGAAAGGAACCCACAAATTAAAAACTCCAAATTTTTTAAATTGCTATTTTCTTTTATTTATCTTTAAATTCTACAGGTAGAGCAAATAGGAAATCGCAATTATGATTTTCTTTTTTACTATAGAAATAAATATTTTATTATAATTTATAATCTTTTGTTATAATTATTGATAACTTAAATATTTCCAGTTTTGGGAAATTTATTTTAAATTACCAGAGGTAAGGCACCAATTTATTTTTACAGGAATATTGAAAGCCTCGCAACGTTATCTGAGTTATCCTGTATATCAGAGGTAGGCAAATACTTTTGAGCTCAGGCCAAAATGAAATTTTCAAAATGTCTCCCGGGCCGGAGGACTATACCGCGTACACTGTGCACACGCGAATGTTTTGGGTGGAGTTTTCTCCCTACACAAGATTATTAAATTTTTTTGACAAAAACACTATAAGTATCATTTTAAAGCATTTAGACAGAGAAATTTGACAGTTAATAAAAGATAAGTGTAATAATAAATTATCTTGCTTAGGTGTATATGCGAACAATTTGTTCCCAGTAAAACATGTCACACAATTTTTAAAGAAATATGATCCATTATATTAAATTAATGGTCATTAAATAAATCAGTTAATGAAAGATTTTATTTTGATATTTATATCTTAACGATACAAATTATTTTATTTTGACCATAGTTATTACATTTTTATATTTATATTACATTTTGCAAATATAATAGTAAATAGAATTATAAAAAGAAAAGACAAACATCAAACGTTAAAATAGAATAGTTTTAGTTAATGCGAAACGTGAAATCTGGAATTTTCATTTGATATTATTTCTTCAAAATTTGGATCCAAATAACCTGTAGCAATCCTTAATACCGAGTGTAGATTTTCGTCAGTAATTTGTGATCGATATTTATTTTTCGTGTCAATCATTAACGAAAAAGTTCTGCAGAAACACGGAATTACGCATACAAATACTGTTGATTTCAATAAAATCGCATATAAGAGATTAAAAAAAATTGCATGCAGGATTTTTCAACAGGCCGGATAAAGTAAGCAAAAGGGCCGGATTCGTAACGCGGGCCGGCTTTTGCCCACCTCTGCTGTATATGTTGCTTAATATGATCTTTAGTAGCTTAGTTTTAAATCAATAACAAAATTAACGTCATTACACGTGCTATTCTGAATTTTATTAGGTACTAGCATATAGCCCATCATATGACGGTATTAGTAAAATTTTTAATATTCCAGAACTGTTAAGTACCCAATGAGGAAGGTAAAAAATGGTTTGTTTTTGGCTGAGAATTATCTGGTTCACTCTCAATAATTTATTTATCGTCATACTCCTCTAGAGTCTCCCGATCCTGTAATGCAGTTTAGAATCACGTTGAATCCATTTAGTCAAACCGTGTGGTTATGTATAATAAACAAACACACAAACGAACAAACTTCTTAATTTCCAAATATATATTAATTAAAAGTTAGATATTTATTAGTCCGTGAAATAGACTCCTAGACTTATATGAAGAGAATTTATTGTTAATACCGGTAATACAATTTTCATTGCAACAAAAAATAATCGACGGTTAAATTTAAAATAATCACATATGTACCTAATCTATTATTTAAGCCAAATATAAAAGAAAATCATTTACGTAATAGCTAAGTTCAGTGATAAAAGATATTAAAATAGTGTAGACGATATTTAAATAGTTTAAAATATGAAATGATTAAATGAGATGTTTAAAGGAATGACGTCATAATGCTAGAAAAGATTGTTATTTTTTCAACTCCTCTTCTTAGCCCACTCTCCTGTTTCTAATCATGGATCTTGTTGGTGCTTCAACCACATTTGGCGAAATTGGCGTGCTTGCAGCTTGCGTGCGTGGCGTGCTTGCAGCGTGGCGTTTGAAATCTGGCGAGGGGATCGTAACTCAACAAATTGATACATAAACAAAAACAACATTTTTTGAGGAAAAATTTTACAAAAATTGAATATTTAAAATCTAATTGAATTAACAAAGAAAACACAAAGGAAATACATAACATTCATACTAAATAGACTGAAACATTCACTTAATCACAAATTAAATAAACTGAGTGTGATTTTCATCACAAATTTGTGATTTAGTGTAAATTGTAAAATTAATTTAATTTAAGGGATGAGGGAGGGTAGGCGGGATCTCATCCAGCAAAAAACTCTTTGACTTAAAAGAAACTGTATTTTGAGTGGAGGTTGAAGAGGAGTTGTAAAATTGAAAAAAAATTTTCAAATCTCTTATACCTATTTATTAAGTGATAAATGGATAAATTGAATCTCCTGCTCTTAACCGGGGAAAATAGGGATTGAAATAATGGCATTAAACTCTAGAAAAGGTGGGAAGGGGTGGATTTCGAACGTTTTAAAGACGACAGTATTTTTTGTTGTGATATGAAGCCTATTTATACCAATTTATTTTAGAATCGGATCGATAGTTTAAGAGAAGATAAACTTTATTCGCTTTGAATGGATGCCTCTATCCATTCCAGGTCCAACCGCTTCATAAATTGGATTACAGACGGACAGATAACTTAGGCTATTATTATATAGGGGATTTGAAAATCGTCAAATGACATCGATCACAAGCCATGTGAAATTAGAATTATAGTTATATAGATTATCACTCAAATTACAAAGTACCAAGTTCTCCCATTAGTTTCTTCCTTGATAATGTTACAGCGTCAGTGACGAACAGGGAGAGTATTTCAACTAAGACATTTCTGTGATGAGAAAGAAGTGCCAGGAACAATAGAGTACAGGCATGGTTGTTGATTACTGATGACACTAAGGAGAGAAGATGCCAAACACCGGAGGGATGTTCCAGATGCCAAGTACCGTAGAAAATCAGTCAACTCTAACAATAAATTTGAATAGTGTTGTCTCTGCATATAAATAAACACATTTCATTCACGTTTTATTTAGGTGGTACAAAACAAAACGGAATGAAATGCGAATGATATAGAATGAGATACCCAACACGTCGATCCCGAGCTACTAGTACTTCTCAAAGAAATTTTCGGTATATTCCAGTTTTTTGCTCAGATTGGTTAAACTGGATCTGATTCATTGAGTTTAAACAAATAATGCACTTGTTCCATGAAATATTTTTATTTTGAATAAAACAATAGTAGGAACAAACAATTATTAAAAGTGATTTAGCTTTAAAATTGCTTCCTTTAAACTCTGGAAACATTTGACCTCATGGTTCTAAAGATAAGCATTTAATTTTAGTCCAGGTTGGTATACAAGTAAGGGCAATAATCATCACTTCTTTCCTGTGGGAATTTTTATCTCCGGGTATGAAAATTATAAAAGAAGTACAGAAACTGATTGCTTGATGAACATTTGGATTAAGGTATTTGAATGGTACTCACTCCCAACACTAAAAACCTTTTTGATCAAAATGAGCATTATTCTTCCCATTAAAGTTAATAAATCTTAAAAAAATCTGTTGGGCATTTCTAATTTATTACTAACATTTTTTATGTACAATTTAATTTTAGTTTTTTCTATTATAAGCATTTTTTATTGAAAATCATTTCATATTAAGTAGAAATGTATGTTTATAAGCAATAAACAGTTGTAAGTTTTGAAAAAAATAAAGTTCTTAATTCAGATTTGGATTCTTTTGGTAGCAGTAGAATTTAAAAAGAGTATGGTCAGAAACTTGATAAGTTTGCCTGATAAGTATATACATGGTGTCCCATCAAGACCGGATGAACTCTACCCAACCAGATTCATTGTTTGGTGTACATAAAAACTGCCCAAAGAACTGTGTCTCTAAGGCCCATAGTTTTCGTAAAAAACTAGATATTATGTATGACGTCATATCCGAAAAACATCTTTATTTGAAACATAAACATCTTTACTCGTGTGGGGTCGTATTTTATCGCCTCCATGGTCTTCAGATCAGTCCCTTTGAGATTTCTTCCTATAGAGCCATTGGTTCATCGAGACCCAGTTACTTTAGAAATAGACTTAGTTACTTGTCCCCACAGTTCGTGTCTTTAGTAGTCTTGTCTTTAGTGGACACTATGCACGGGGGACATTTCGAATATCTTTCTATTTAAAATTATGTAAATACCGTTGTTCAGGTTTCAAATAAAGGTTTTTTTAAACCAAATATGACGTCATATAGTATCTTTCGCATTTTTCTCGAAATTTAGGGATCGTAGAGGTACAGTTCTTTGGGCATTTTAATGTATCCCAAAAGTAATCTGCCTGTGCAGAGTTTATCCTGTCTTGTTGGGTCACCCTATATACACACACAAACATATATATAATATACATACATGAGGGCCACGGTAGTCTCGCGGTAGCGTCAGTCTCGTAACCGAAATGTGGCAACAACACAAGCGAACAAACTTCTTAATTTTCAAAGATATATAACTTAAACGCTTCATATTTATTATTTCGGGAAACAGACTCTTAGACTTTTATGAAAAGAATTTGTTGCTAATACCGGTGATAAAATTTTTATTGCTACAAAAAATAATCGATGATTAAAATTATCACATATGTACCTAATATATTATTTAAGCCAAATATAAAAGAAAATTATTTACGTAATATCTAAGTTCAGTGATAAAACGTATGAAAAAAATGTAGACAATATTTAAATAATTTGCAATAAGAAATGATTAAATGAGATGGTCAAAGGAATGACGTCATAATGTTAGGAAAAAAATTATTTTTACCTATTTATTATGTGATAAATTGATTAAATTCTCTTAACCGGGGAAAATAGGACTTGAAATAATGGCATTAAACACCGAAAAAGGGGGGGGGGAATTTGTAGATTTTGAACATTTTAACGACTCGAGTTGAATTTTACTAACCCTAACTCATTAAGAATCTAATAGAGCAATTTGTCGCAACGTCACGGACTGCTATAATGCCCTTCCAATTCATTTTCATGTTTACAATAGCCAATAGACATACAGTAAACAGCCCTTCCACTTGAAATTAAAGCCAGAGCCTATGAGGCAGGTAAAGAAATGGTTTGTTTTTTGGCTGAGAATTATCTTACAACAAAAAATAATCGATGATTAAATTTAAAACTATCACATTCGTACCTAATTTATTATTTAAGCCAAATATGAAAGAAAATTATTTACGTAATACCTAAGTTCAGTGATAAAACGTATGAAAATAATGCAGACGATATTTAAATCATTTAAATAAGAAATGATTAAATTAGGTGGTTAAAGGAATGACGTCATTATTCTAGAAATAAAATTACTTTTACCTATTCATTATGTGATAAATTGATTAAATGCTCTTAACCGGGGAAAATAGGACTTGAAATAATGGCATTAAACATCCGAAAGGGGGGGGGTATTTCTGAACGTTTTAAAGACTTGCTTTGAATTTTTGTCGCAACGTCATGGACTACTATAATGCCCTTCCCATTCATTTTCATGTTTGCAATAGCCAATAGACAAACAATAAACAGCCCTTCCGTTTTATATTAAAGCCAGAATAGTCATATGTTGAGATGTGACTTGCTGCGTGAAATCGCCTTATATGGATGCCCCTATCCATTCGAAGTCCAAGAGCTTCATAAATTCTAGGACAGACGGACAGATAACTTAGGCTATTATTAAATAGGGGATATGATACTCAGTCTTCAACTACAGCTGCGTGGCATTCTTTCTAAAATAAGCTAGTTTTCTTAACAATTAACTGTATAAATTAAAAACACAAAATTTAAAACTGTCTTTCAGATATAGCTCCTTTTATTACAAAACGATTAAAAAATCTGGGTCTCATCGCAACTTCAGTAGCTCACATTGGAAAGTAACATGAGTTTGTAAAGAGTTTATCAGATACATTTGACAGTCACACCATTTCACCCAGTTTTCGTGTCGCACAGATTTGCAAGCTGTCAACTCTGCGTTCGGAAAACGCGAATAAAGCATCATTGCTCCCGAGGCGATTCTGTTCCCCGAAATAGCAAAAATCATTAGTTCTCGACCTATGAGAAGACACACTTGCGTATTATATAAACCGCAGCCTAAAGCATTACTGTACTTGCTTCTCCTTTTCATTTCGCTTCTTCTGTAATTTCCTCCAGATATTAAAAGAGGACGAATTATCTCTGTAAAACATTATTAAAGTAATAGTGCACTTTTAAAACTAAATATTTTTATTTTTATAAAACTTCTTTGAAAATTTAATATATTGCAAATATCATTGATATTTTTAAATTAAAAAAAGATAGGCAATGTTATTCGAATCCTATAAATTTTAACGAACGTTTATAAATAGACTAGCATACAGCCCGTCTTATGACGGGATCAGTAATTTTTTTTAATTTTCCAGAATTGTAAAGTACCCTATGAAGCAGGTAAAGAAATGGTTTGTTTTTTGGCTGAGAATTATCTTGCAACAAAAAATAATCGATGATTAAATTTAAAACTATCACATTTGTACCTAATCTATTATTTAACAGAAATATAAAAGAAAATTATTTACGTAATACCTAAGTTCAGTGATAAAACGTATAAAAATAATGCAGACGATATTTACAATAAGAAATGATTAAATGACATGGTTAAAGGAATGACTTTATAATGCTAGAAATAAATCTTATTTTTACCTATTTTTATGTGATAAATTGATCAATTTAGAGCCGATTTCACTAAAGTCGTTTAACGGCTAATTTCTGTTTAAACGGAGAATTGTGTCCAACCATTGGTTGGTGCCACGGGTTAATCGTGGTTAGCCGTTAAACGATTTTGGTGAGACTGGCCCTTATTCCCCTGCTCTTAACCAGGGAAAGTAGGACTTGAAATAATAACATTAAACGCTGTAAAAGAGGGAAGGGAGATTTCGAACGCTTTAAAGACGACAGTATTTTTCGCTGTGATGTGAAGCATATTTATACCAATTTATTTTAGAATCATATTGATAGCTTAGGAGAAGATAAACTTTACTCGCTTTGAATTTTGCTAACCCTGACTCATCAAGAATTCAATATGGATTCATCTATCCATTCCAGGTCCAACCGCTTCATAAATTCGAGGACAGACGGACAGATCACTTAGGCTATTATTATATAGGGGATGATGAATTTCCATGCGAACTAAAAGTTAGATATACATTTGAAGTTTATAATTATTGATAGCAAACAAAATTTTATATAGAAATAACATTAAAAGCTAATCTTTTACATATGACACTTCACGTGGAAGTATTTAAGCACAATCATGCAAAAAACAGCTTAACCAGTGGTATTAAATTAAAATTTTGTAGTAATTCTTCGTAAAAAAAGCTTCTCAAAGTTCTTTTTTCGAGATCCTAATAAGTCTTTTGTTTATTTAATGTTTAAGAGATAGTTCATGTGTTTTTTGCACATTTTCTTCTGTAGGTATCGAATGAAAGATCCGAGAACCCCAATCTATTTGTCTTCTTAAAGATCAGAAAATCTTCATTCGGATAAATATTTCCGAATGTTTGTAAAGCATATATGTCAACTCTGCGTTCAGAAAACGCGAATAAAGCATCATTGCTCCCGAGGCGATTCTGTTCCCCGAAATAGCGAAAATCATTAGTTCTCGACCTATGAGAAGGCACACTTGCGTATTATATAAACCGCAGCTTAAAGCATTACTGTACTTGCTTCTCCTTTTCATTTCGAGTCTTGTGTAATTTCCTCCAGATTTTAAAAGAAGTTGAATTATCTCTGTAAAACATTATTAAAGTGATAGTGCAGTTTTAACACTAATTAGTTTTATTTTTATCAAACTTCTTTGAAAATTTAATATTTTGCCAAATATTATTGATATTTGTTAAGGTATCCGTCTACATTAAAAACGTCATTTTTTTGCAAAAATCCTATTTTTTTTTTTTAAATTTCTCTGTTGTAAAATTTCAACTTTTAGGCTTCTAAATCTGTTTTCGTTTTGTCTCTACCGCATTTTAAAGAAAAGTTACAGCTGTTTAAACATCATTTACAGCTGTCAAAACAAAACGAAAGTAACGACTTCAGAACCGGAAGTTGTGAATTTAAAGCCTTTTAAAGAGTATTTTTTGGACAAAAAGTTTTAAATTTTCATGAAGATTAGTTTAATTTTAAACATGTACTTTAATTTTTTAATAGTTAAAGTTGCTTTCATAAACTTCGAATGCATTTTTCTCAGGGGGGTATTTTTAATAAAATGTTGAAACTTGAAATGTGATTTCTCAAAAAGTTCTTATAACTTTAGAATAGTATTAAAGTTATAAATATTGTGATGAAAACTATTAGGAATGCTTTTTACTAGTAAATGACCTAAAAGCTTTAAATTTGGAGGATTTTTAATGATGTTAAACTGATAGTTAGATATAAACGTAATGAAAATTCGTTAAAAATTCAATGTGTATTATTTTGAAGGACCAAAATTTTTTACCAAATGTAAATTAAGCAAAGATTTTAGGTCCTTCACTAGTCCAGTGTAAAGAAATGCATTTCATCAAAAAATATTGAAATAATTTAATGTATTAAAAAATTGGACCTTTTGGAAAAACCCGATTTTTTTTACTAAATTTTCTTTATTTATTAGAAATATTATAAAAACTTCTCCAGGAATAATTTTTAAGTGCAATTCTCTATGATAATATAAAAAATAAATCTAAAAATGTAAAAACATGAACCAGTTTCTACGTTTAAAGAAAAAAGTAATCCGAACGTAGACGGATACCTTAAATTAAAAAAAGACAGATGATGTTGTTCGAATCCTATAAATTTTAACGAACTTTTATAAACAGACTTGCATACAGCCCGTCATATGACGGGATCAGTAATTTTTTTAATTTTCCATGATTGTAAAGTACCCTATGAAGCAGGTAAAGAAATGGTTTGTTTTTTGGCTGAGAATTATCTTGCAACAAAAAATAATCGTTGATTAAATTTAAAACTATCTCATCTATTATTACCTATTATATCTCATCTATTATACCTAATCAATTATTTAACACAAATATAAAAGAAAAATATTTACGTAATATCTAAGTTCAGTGATAAAACGTAGGAAAAAAATGCAGACGATATTTAAATAATTTACAATAAGAAATAATTAAATGAGATGGTTAAAAGAATGAAGTTATAATGCTAGAAATAAATGTTAATTTAACCTATTTTTTATGTGATAAATTGATCAATTTAATCGTCTGCTCTTAACCAGGGAAAGTAAGACTTGGGATAATGGCATTAAAAGCTCGAAAAGGGGGAAAGGGGATCTAAAGACGACAGTATTTTTCGCTGTGATATGAAGCATATTTATAACAAATTATTTTAGAATATTTTATGGCCATCTTAAAGTTCAGAAAATGTTAATTCATATAAACGTTTACGAAAAACATATCACTGATTTTTAAAAATTTCCAAATAGTAGTCACCTTTTGTTACGGGAAACAAAAATTTATTTTTAGTTAAGGTATCGAAAACAGTGTTTAAAATAATATTTTGAAATTTTTGATATCCTCCCACATCCAAATAAAAACTGTTAAAAAATAACCATTACGGGATTTTTGTATGAAATTTCAACTCTAAAATGATATGGATTTATTATTTTATAGAGAAAGTGCGCATGACATGAGGTGAAGCAAAAATTGCAACTCAACTTCCTCGTTGGCAAAACATTTGAATTTCCTACGGATTGTGCTTGTTATTGGGGTTTTAATTTTGTCAATTATCTGAAAATGGTAACAAGCTGTTGTACGCATGGCTGTACTGTTTCAAAAAAGGTGAAAAAAATTGGATTTTATTGCTTTCCTAAATATTCTACACTGCGAATGCTTTGGATAAAAGCTTTGAAAAGGCAAGAGTGAACTCTAAGTTCTTCTTCGAGAATTTGCACCAAACATTTTCAGAATGGTAATAAAATGTTAACTTCACTGTAATGTAATAGATTATATAAAACTATTATGCTCTAAGAATTTTTTTATTATTTATTTTCATATTTTTAATGTATTTTCTATGCTTTTGGGAGAAGTACTGTACCTATAAATGCAATTTTTTGTGCTTAAAATGATCAGGTTTTGCACATTTTTATTAGATTCTTATTTATGTAATAGTTTATTGTTCCTGTTAACATAATCAAAGTAGTTATGCTTTGATTATGATACTTAATAGGGTACAACTTTGATATACCCCCCAAAAAAAATTACGCTCCAAATCTGGCACTCCCAACGGACTTTTTAGGGTTGCTGTTTCTTATTTTGGTGTTGCCAATTTAGGTTTTTTTTCTGCTTTTATTTTTTTGCTGTTGCCAAATTCAGTATTTTCTTGTATTTTGTACCTTTTTTTTTTTTTTTTTTTTTTTTAAGTTTTGTGGCAATAATTTTTGGATTTTTGCGAGAATCCATCTTGGCGAGAAAAAAAGCCGCCAAAAACAGGTATTTTGCTTGGCGAGAAAAAAAAGTCGCCAAATTTCCGATTTCGGGGGTATATTAAAGTAGTTCCTTTAATAGTACTGTGTAAAGTGTTCAATTTTTTTTAAATATATAATTTTGCAAGTGCTAAAAAATTTATGTTGAATTACTTGGCCAGTTATTCATGTATGATGTTTCCTTCCCCTTCCCTTAAATAAAATTTAGTTTTATTGTATACGTGATCCATATCGAAGCTCATAAGATACAATGAAAACAAGCAATGTTTTGCCAACGAAAAGTGGAATTGTAGTCAACACTCGTAATTGTTTACAAACATGCACTTTCTCTATTCGTGGTTTTCTTGCCAGGTGAACTTAACCAATAACGTGCAGTTGAGTTCAGCTACACCAGCCTATAGTGAGCATGCTTTTGAAACTTTTGTTTTTAAACTGCAAAATAAGACAATACAAAGCATGTGTAAATCTCACATATAGAAATTTAAATTGTGACATCAGGTATGCTTCAATAATATATTTTTTTAATTTTTACTAATTAAAGATTCACGAATTCTTAAATCTTTACTAAATTCATTGCCTTTTACATATTGCCCTTTTTTAGAGGTTTTAATGCCCATTAGTAGATTTTTACACAGTTTACTTAATTAGTACTACTGATGAATAGAGTGCCCCTTGGCGAATTTGATGAAATTATTGGCGATGTTTACTAAATCAAAAAAGTATTTCATCCGAACAACACTGTATCCTTGCTATTTGGGCGAGTTTAATTGATGTAGATTGCGCCATTGTAATAGAATAATATACATTTTCTTAATTAACCAAAACCATTGTTACGGGACTATTTAAGAACTGGGTTCCCCTTTGCAAATTTGGCGAAAATATTTGCGATATTTACTAAAACGCAAAGGTAATCCATCCAAACATTGTATTTCTTGCTTTTTCTGGCGACTTTAATTAATGCACAGTGCGCCATCGTAATAGAATTATATACTCTTACTTAATTAAAGAAAACGACTTGAAAACCGGACATTTATATTTATGGGCAATTAATCCCTTAACAGTTTACAAACGCAATAACTCCAAATTATTAAAAATCAGCCATAGTGAACCATTAATGGTTTGTTATATCTATTTTTTTTAAGCATTGCGCACTTTTAATATATATAAGAAAAAACTTTATACAAGGAGAGTTTGTATGCAAATATCATATAAATTATAATATAGATACAGATTGTTTGGTCGCGGTGAGATCTGGAGAAAATGTTAGGCGACCATGCTTAAACCATTATCGCCAGGTTGGTGGGGGAACCAAGTTCTTCAGTCAAGCCCATTGGGGACGTTACATTTAAGAGGAATTAATTTCATACAAAGCCATCAGCTCCAAATAAATAAAAATTAATATTATTAATGGTTCATTATATCTAATACTTCTAAGCCTTACGCGCATTTAATATATAAAAATTGGGCTCCACAAGAATATAGTATATACTAGCATACAGCCCGTCATATGACGAGATCAGTAAAATTTTTAATTTTCCAAAATTGTAAAGTACTTTATGAGGCAGGTAAAAAAATGGTTTGTTTTTTTGGCTGAGAATTATCTTGCAACAAAAAATAATCCATGATTTAATTTAAAATTATCACATATGTACCTACTCTATTATTTAAGCCAAATATAAAAGAAAATTATTTACGTCATATCTAAGTTCAATGATAAAACGTATGAAAATAAGGCATAATTTAAATAATTTAAAATAAGAAATGATTCAATGAGATGGTTAAAGGAATGACGTCATAATGCTAGAAAAATGTTATTTTTACCTATTTGCTGTGTGATAAATTGATAAATTTAATCGCCTGCTCTTAACCGGGGAAAATAGGAGTTGAAATAATGGCATTAAAAGATCAAAAAGAGGGGAAAGGGTGGATTTCGAACGTTTTAAAGAAGGCAGTATTTTTTGCTGTGATATGAAGCATATTTATACCAATTTATTTTAGAATCGGATCGATAGTTTAGGAGAAGATAAACATTACTCTCTTTGAATTTTGCTAACTATGGATGCCTCTATCCATTCCAGGTCCAACCGCTTCATAAAATCGAGGACAGACGTACAGATAAATTAGGCTATTATTATATAGGGGATTAAAATATACATGCCGATTGTTTGGACACGGTGAGATCAGGAGAAAATGTTTGGCACCATACTCAGAACTTTATCGCCAAGTTGGCGGAGGCATCCTGTTCTTCAGTCAAGCCACTTAAATTTGCTTTTAACCCATAGAGGTAATACTAATATATCATTGACAAGTCGTCATTTTAGCAGTAATTTCAAAATATCGCCAATAGGGACTTTACATAATTTGTTAGTATACAGGAACTAATAAAACTGGGACTTATTTCTTAAACCCGATAAAGAGTCAAATTCTTAACACGGGATTAAATACACAAAAACGCCTGTACAGCCACTGTTTAAATCATGATAGAACAGCTCCAAATACAGCTGAATATATATTGAGATACGTTACGTATTAACACCGAAGACAAAAACGATTAGTCCTTCAAGATGAAGTATACCAATAGGAGAAACGAAAAAATCGTGATACAACAGCTGTTAAATAAAGATAAGAATGATAAAAGTGGTGCACGTCAAAACATTTTCTTACTGATCTCTACGAAACAGATGTACATTTTAGTGTATAAAATCAAACCTTTTTTATAAGTTCTGCCTATGATATAAAGCTTTTAAACAAAAGATGGAATAACAAAAAGTTTTTTGGGACTAACACTTAACTGGAGTACATTACCTTGTCGTCCATTTAAACTAGTACGTGAAATTTACCCGTGAATCTATTGGATAATACTGATAAAATGGAAATATGTAATAAAAAGAATAAAGTTTGAACAACATTTTGTGGAGTTCATCAAAGCCTCTGCTTAAAAATAATATGGAAGAGAATTTATAAGCAGCAAAGCGAAGAAGAAATGTCTGTCACCATTTATCCCCTGCGAAAGAAGCTATGTATGTATATTTCATTTCAATATGACATGCACTTAATACATAAAACTTATGAATAAATGTACCTTTAGGAAAAAACTTTTAAACGCTTAGTTAAAGTTTCAGAAAATATATTCCGTAAATCTGTTTTTTCCAATTTTGCAATATCTCTATAGACATTACTAAACTGGGATACTTACGTATTCAAAATGTTAAATTTACGAATTCGAAAGTAGCTTGCGTACTACGACTAATTGTCAATTATTTTCAGACTAGCATATAGCCCGTCATATGACCAGATCAGTAAAATTTTCAATTTTCCAGAATTGTAAAGTACCCTATAAGGCTGATAAAAAGGTTTGTTTTTTGGTTGAGAATTATCTGGTACATGCTCAATAATTTGTTTATCTTCATACTCCTCTAAAGTCTCCCGATACTGTGAATGCAGTTTAGAATAACTTTGAATTCAGTTAGAAAGATAATTCAAAATTTTCTTATCTACGTCGAAATTATCTTTAAGTTTTCCCCAATTTCGTTGCCATAGTAATTAATGGAAGTAAAGGAATGAAACTCATCATTTCCACTACATATACACCCTGGAGGTAGATAGAATTTGTTGTTAATACCGGTGATAAAATTTTCATTTGAACAAAAAATAATCGATGATTAAATTTTAAAACTATCACATATGTACCTAATCTATTATTTAAGCCAAATATAAAAGAAAATTATTTACTTAATATCAAAGTTCAGTGATAAAACGTATGAAAATAATGCAGACGGTAATTAAATAATTTAAAATAAGATATAATTAAATGAAATGGTTAAAGGAATGACGTCATAATGCTAGAAAAAATGTTATTTTTACCTGTTTATTATGTGATAAATTGATAAGTTTAATCGCCTGCTCCTAACCAGGGAAAATAGGGTTTGAAATAATGACATTAAACACTAGAAAAGGGGGGAAGGGGTCGAATGTTGCTAACCCTAACTCATCAAGAATCCAATATGGATGCATCTATCCATTTCAGGTCCAACCGCTTCATAAATTCGAGGACAAACGGACAAATAACTTAGGCTATTATTATATAGGGGATCATTTTAAGAGTTTTCATTTTTCAGCAAATTATTGTCTGAAATGTCTAATATTTCATTTTATTCATAGCATTTAATTTGGCATATAAGCCTACTTAATAAAAGCTAAAATAAATTTTAAATTTTAAATTGTTAACTCCATTTTTCTATTATAATACGACAATTAAAAAATGTACTACATAACTAAAAAATTTGACAAAAGCAAGGACAGTTTTGTGGCACACAACAACCCACAGAAATTTGTTAAGAATTGGAAGGAAATAATGATCTTTGGAGAATTTTAAAGCCAAGGAAATGGAAATATTTTAAATTGAGAAAGCAGTTGTAATATTCAAGAGAAATTCAATAATCTCATTTTAAAAATATCTGAACAATCTTTAAAACATAACACGAGAAGATGATAATGTACGGGTAAAATTATCCGCTTCGTTTGTTTAGTAGATAATTACTGTGTTTTTCTTAAATTTCAGCAATTTTGGTCATATCAGAGGTTTATTTGTTTCTTTTATGACATACACTATATGGCCAATGATGACCCGTCATTTGCGAATTTAGATGTTTTGTTAAATATGAAGAAATATCCCCTGTATAATAATAGCCTAAGTTATCTGTACGTCTGTGCTAGATTTTATGAAGCAGTTGGACCTGGAATGGATAGAGGTATCCATAGTTAGAAAAATTCAAAGAGATTAATGTATATCTTCTCCTAAACTATAGATCCGATTCTAAAATAAATTGATATAAATATACTTCACATCACAGCAAAAAATACTGCCTTCTTTAAAACGTTCCAAATCCACCCCTTCCCCTCTTTGAAAACTTTTAATGCCATTATTTCAACTCCTATTTTCCCCGGTTAAGAGCAGGCGAATAAATTTATCAATTTATCCCATAATAAATAGGTAAAAATAACATTTTTCTAGCATTATGACGTCATTCCTTTAACCATTTCATTTAATCATTGCTTATTTTAAA
>CM063510.1:20690683-20693183 GCA_032207245.1 Pardosa pseudoannulata
TAATTTCTGCCCACATGGTGTCAATTTAGAATTTCTTTAACATTTCCTTGATAATTCCCTTTAATTTGTAATTTTTTTTCCTGGTGAATTCATACTATTTAATACACAATTTCTATCAGTTACTTTATACAGATATTTTTAAAAATACATTTATATTTAAATAAGGTTATAAAATTCAATGTAACCAAATAAAATCCCAATGCAGAAAAATTTTTAAAAATATTCTTATCTGTCTTTCAGATATTAGGAACAACCTGTATTAGGAACAGATAATTAATCAATTTCACTAAAATAATTATAATAAAAAATATGACAACTAAAGCAGTTCTGGTTTTTCTCATTTTTTTGTATTTAAATAATGTAGCCTAATGTATAATTTAAAAATTGTACATTATGATTGTAAAGATTCAGTTTGTTTTTCTATAACATTATTTTCTTTGTTAGCTTCTTTAATTATTGAGATTTTTTTGTTCCGATTGCTTTATAAAATCAAATTTGCTTTTTTTAGAGCTTCAATTTCCTCATATTTCTGGAAACTCCCTTTTTCGATTTTCTATATTCTCATTTATCAGGCAATAAGATTTTTAAAAGAATGCAAATGGAGATTCTATATTTTTAATTTTTGACTGGCTGAATTCGTTATTTTTTAATTTGTAATTTTCAGATAATTTTCTGATTTTAAAATTTTTTTCAGATTTACCCTGACAGTATCCTAACATTACCAGAATTGCCCAATTCTCTGATAATTTTCAGTTTTCCCTAATTGCCGGATACCTAGGTACAGTCAGGGGAGTAGGGAAAATTCTCAGGGGTTTTTAAAACTTAAATCTAGAGCTAAAAATTCCCGCGTCATTTTGCATTCCTCTTTTTAACCCCTAACCTAAATTGACCACTGGGGGTACAGTTTACGCCATCAGAGAAGGGTTCTGACCAATTAAAACTCTAAAAAGCCCTAGCCGACAATTTAGGAAATTTCCAAACAAAGAGGAGATGCACGATGTCGTTGGGCAGATATTTTTCCCACAGATGTTTACCCAGGTGTTAAGGGTCTTGTACATATAATTTCATGCTAGCTGACCCCTCAGTTTGTTCTGTCCCTATGATAAAGAGGGAACCAGTCCTCCAACGTTATCTTAATAAAGGTCTTCAGCTAAAACAGTGTCATTTTTATGACCATTACTGCAACAACCCATCGAGAAGTCGTCTCATTACATATTATATATATATATATATATATATATATATATATACGCATGCACACATATGTAGATATATACATACATACTTGTTAATAACTTGTTTACTTAATTTCATTTCTGAAATTCCTGCATATATATATAACAAAGTTTTTTAAACATATTGCTTCCTTTGACATTTGCAAATTTTAACGCAACATGAAGAATATATGAAAAAAATTAAATTTTTATTTAAATATGTAATTTTCGGAAGTTATTTTTGCATTTTAAGTAATAAGCTAACTATGTATATAAGCGCTGCTCTTCAGTACACATTTGTATGGTTTTTAATCCCATAGTTTACATGGATATTCGTAGCAGTTCGGGATAGGCTTTAATCAGTAGCTCCTGGTATCATTAGTGCTTGTGTTTAAAAAAAAGGTTAGACTGTAGCGTCCAAACCAACGAATCTTTATCCAATTTTAAATTTACTTTTCTTCTGCCTCTTAGAGTGAAATACAAACCTACGTTCCATGGTAATCAATTACTTGCCTTGATGAGTACAATCATTCCTTTTATTTTATAAAAACAGATTAGACTTACCCTTTATGCACATAATTAGTATTTAATCAAACTTTAGTATTATTATCTAGTTAATTATATAAAGATAGTTCTACAATATAAAAATAATTCTTTATACAAAAATCATATCAAATAGTGAGCAAATGTAAAACAAACTTTATCTACATTTATGATTTGTCTTTACTTTAGATAGATTTATACGAAAGGCTTGTAAGTAGCATATTAACAGATAACTAGTACTTCCATTAATTAAAATAACAATTGGATCGTTTATACAGAATAATTAAACTCCAGTCTAACACATATCATCCCCAAAAAGTGTTGCTTAATCAAACATTCAAGTTTAAATGCTTAAATATTTTACTTTCTATTTGAAACTAACGATATTATTAACCGCTTCCCTTACAAATTTTTTTGAAAAAAAATTGCAAAAAATCATCACATTTTTTTATTTTATTATTAAATACAAGGAAATAAAACAAAACAAAATATGTGGGGTTTTGGTTGAATTTTTAATTTTTACAGGTTTAAAAGCATTTAATTTTAATATTATTTTACTATCCCGAGTTATCTCCAGCAAATGGAAAAAAGTTAAATATTTGTTTTTGTATGATAGTTTTTGAAGCAAGGGACAACAGAAAGTGACACCTGACGTTCTGAACACTGATATCTGGTCTCTTTTCTGATTGGCTTACCTCTGAAATCTGTTTTACGAGAGCACAGAGTACACTGTCTCATTGGAT
>CM063510.1:20698183-20773183 GCA_032207245.1 Pardosa pseudoannulata
GTTTAGGAGAAGATAAACTTTACTCGCTTTGAATTTTGCTAACCTTAACTCATCAAGAATCCAATATGATGATTCTATCCATTCCAGGTCCAAACGCTTCATAAATTCGAGGACAGACGGATAGATAACTTAGGCTATTATTATATCAGAAATATCACTGTGTATCACATGTGACATACGAGCGGTATACAGGATTAGATATACATATTATATGTGATGTACAAGACAAACGAAGGGCAGCAGTTTAAGACGCATGTGTTTTAAAACACGCTCATGACTATTTGTACAATTTAAATGTCGGAAAAAAACTTGAAAAACTAGGAGGATTAAAATAACTTTTTTTTAATTTTAAAGGAAATAAATAAATCTAATATAGAACTAATTCTTTTAAAATTCCGTAAAAAAAGTTAAATTAAAAATAAATAAAAGCTATTAAACTCCATTTGAATTTTGAAGATGATCGTACAATAGTGTTAGTTTACTTTAATTCATAATGATAAATGGTAATGGAAAAGAAACTAACTAAAAACAAACAAAAATAATAATAATGTAAGGAAAATAAAATTTTAAAGTACATAATTTAATGGAAGTCGTCTGCATCAACCAATAAACGGATGTCCATCACCACCAGATCTTTTGATTCTAATATGAGAATATGAAACAAAAACGAATTTTCTAGTTCTGAAATGATTTTTAATGAGTTTTATCGAAAAATCTTAACTATATTTTTTTTCAAACATTGGGCCTCAAAATTGGTCTCGCGGGCCACATGCGGTAGATAAAAGAATCTTCTATAGTCTATTAAAACATCTACTTAACACTGTTTATAACCAATTAACATCCACTCTAGCTACTGAGATTATATTTTGTTTTATATTTCCGACTCTGATTCAACAACTGAAAACTTTTAAACTGTCCAGTACTTGTTTGGGTCGAATGGTTAGACAGCTGACCTTCTGTACTGGAGTTCATGGGTTCAAATCTCACTGCGACATGGATGTCCGTAGCCTTTCATAATCGGCTTTAAGCAGTAGGTCCTGGTCTCATTAACTCTCTTGAACAAATCAGTAGACAATAGCACTCCAAACCAAACCAAATCTCTTTGGTACTTTGTCACCAAAACAAATTTTACCACGTGATAGAGAATAAAATATACTAGGGTTATTTTTGACTCCTTTAAATTTTAAATCAGTAATTTGTCATTTGCGTTTTTGTATCAAAATATTTCACAAATAATTTAAAATAAAATATGTTTCTCCCGCTAATTTTTTAAAATTTATACTTGCTTACATATTGAGGTCCAGATATGTCACGGGCGACTTCTAGGTCATAATGACGTCAGAGGTTACCAGAGATGGGAATTTAGTACTAAAAATTTCCTTCCCTGACATCATTATGACGCAGGAGTTGCCTGTGACATATCTCGACTGCAAAATAGTAACATCTTCATTCACACGTAACCATGGAGAAATTCACGCTATATCACGTCGTAAAATTTGTTTGAAGAAATCTTTAAATGCAAACAGCCAAAAGTAGATCCATTTTCCTCATAGGTTCACTTGCGGCTAGAGCAATTTAATAAGACTGATTCTTAACCTTAATCTTTATATAGTCATATCAACTCTTTATTAAATGATTTTGAATGAGATGTTCATTACATCTACCGGTTTATTTATAAAAGTTGTTAATTTTTCAGATTAAAATACGCTAAACTTTGAAAAATAATAAAAATATTTTTGTGCAATAGAGCAATTTGTCGCAAAGTCACGAACTACTATAATGTCCTTCCCAATAATTTTCATGTTTACAACAGCCAATAGACAAACAATAAATTGCCCTTCCGTTTTAAACTAAAGCCAGAATTGTCATAACTTTAAGATGTCCCCTATTGTGTGAAATCGCCTTATAATTATACTTTTTCTCTCCTCACCTAAATTTTTATTCCGCTAGAATAAATATCCATCTCGATCCATTCTTCAGCTACGAATATACAATCACCTGTTACATAAATATGATATCACGTAAAAACAAAATATTTCAAATACCAATTAGAGGTCATACTAGATACAATTCTAGTAAAAAATACTAGTTGTATTAGTTATACATAAGTACAATTCAATGCTCTCTCTATTTAATATTGCATCACCTATTGATGAACATAAAATTAGTCTTCAAATCAAGTGAATTCGCCATCTATAAGTTCATGAATATTAGAGTTCTGCAATTGGGATGTCATTTGTAAAATAATATCCTTATCCATTCGGTTCTCTTTCCAAAATATTATTAATTCACTTCTCTCCTAAGAATGATTATTAGTAGCTAATAAAACACGAAGTTTTTCTAATGTGACATCATAAATCTTATTACCAAGTTTTGATCTCTTACATACATATGAAATCACGTTGTCGGATGGTTTATCAAATGCTGTTCTTTCATTATATTCCTTTAGTGATTGCATCACCTGTAGATGAACAGATAATTAGTCATCTAGTCTAGTCTCTTTCTTAACAACAACGTATATATAAACCACTAATTCGCCAGCTAAAAGTTCTGGAAAAGTAGAGTTCTAAAATTGAAATATTACCTATTAAATGATATCCACATCAATTCGGTGAAAGATATTTGTTTCACTTCTTTCCTCGAAACCGTTTAAGTAATTGACAATTCATGAATTTCTTCTATTATGACGTTAGAAGTCTTGTACAACTACAACGGCTAAATTTTGCTCTGTCACCATGAAAAGATTATTAGTCATCAAGACTAGTGTCGTTCATAACAATGCAGTATACATAAAGCCATACTGTTCATTTACCATCTATTAATTCCCAGAATAATGACTTCTAAAGCTGGAATGTCTTTTACCAAATAACATCCCTAATTGTTCGGCTCTTTTCTAAAAATATATTATTTACTCACTTCCCGTTTTAAACAATTGACAATTCATGAATTATCTGTATTGTAACATGAGAAATCTTATACACTACAACGCTATGTTTCGATATGTTGCGTCAAAAGGACATCAGTGGACAGTAGGCTGTCAAAAGGTAGTCTCGTGTTACATACGTCATCATAATACGTCATTCTATTATCGCATTACCTGTAGATGAACAGGAAATTATTCAACAGAAAAACCGACGTCCTTGTTAACAATACTACATGCATAAATTCACACTTCTAATTCATTAAATACCAATGTTCTAAACTTCTAAAATTGGATTTCATCTTTCAAATGATATCCTTATTCATTCGTCTCTGATATTGTTTACTCAATTATATTTATTAATAATTAACAATACTCGAATTATTTCTAAAGTGGTGTCAGAAATCTTGTACAACTACAACACTAAATTTCAATCTATTACGTCTATATTACGTCAAGTGAACAGATAGTATGCCAAATGTTATTCATACGTTACGTAATACGCCATTCTAATATTGCTTTACCTGTAGATGAACATAAAATTAGTCATCAATATTAATTTCGGTCATAAAAATACCAAATGCATAGAACCATACTGCTTATTAAATCTTCATCTATTAAGTTCCTGTAATCTAAACTTCTAAAATTGGAATATTATCAAACAATCCCTAATCATTCGACTCTAATTCAAAAATACTATATATTTAATTATTTCTAGAGAATAGTTATTAGTATTTGTCAATACTTGTATTCGTCCTAAAGTGACGTCAGAAATCTTGTACATCTACAACTCTAAATTACGTCAATATGACGTCATGTGGATAAAGAGCATGACAAATGTTAACATAATATGCCGTGCTATTATTGCATCACCTGTAGAATGAACATAAAATTAATCATCAATATTAATTTCTGTCATAAAAATATCAAATACATAGAGCTATACTGCTTATTAAACTTCTAAAATTGGAATATTATCAATCCATCCCTAGTCATACATCTCTGATCCAAAAATATTATTTACTTAATTATCTCCGGAGAATGGCTATTAATATTTGACAATATTTGAATTTTTCCTAAAGTGACGTCAGAGATCTTGTACAACTACTACGCTACATTACGTCAATATGATGTCAAGTGGAAAGAGAGTATGCCAAATGTTATTCCTACGTTACATAATACGCCGTACTATTATTGCATCACCTGTAGAGGAACATAAAATTAGTCATCAATATTAATTTCGGTCATAAAAATATCAAATAATAGACCCATACTGCTTATTAAATCTTCATCTATTAAGTTCCTGTAAACTAAACTTCTAAAATTTGAATATTATCAATCAATCCCTAGTCATTCATCTCTAATTCAAAAATATTATTTATTTATCTCCGGAGAATAGTTATTAGTATTTGACAATACTTGAACTCCTCCTAAAGTGACGTCAGAAATCTTGTACAACTACTACGCTAAATTACATCAATATGACGTCACGTGGATAGAGAGCATGCCAAATGTTATTCCTACAATATATAATGTGCCATACTATTATTGCATCACCTGTAGATGAACATAAAATTAGTCATCAATATTAATTTCGGTCATAAAAATATCAAATACATAGTGCCATACTGTTTATTAAATCGTCATCTATTAAGTTTCTGTAAACTAAACTTCTAAAGTTGGAATATTATCAATCAATCCCTAGTCATTCATCTCTAATTCAAAAGTATTATTTATTTAATTATCTCCGGGGAGAATATTTATTAATAGTTGACCATACTTAAATTCTCCCTAAAGTGACGTCAGAGATCTTGTACAACTACAATGCTAAATTACGTCAATATGACGTCACGTGGATAGAGAGCATGCGAAATGTTATTCGTACGTTACATAATACGCCGTACTATTATTGCATCACCTGTAGATGAACATAAAACTAGTCTTCACTACTAGAGTTTCGTTCATAACAATAGCAGATATATAAACCCGTACTACTTATTAAAACGCCATCTATTAAGTTTCAGTATAATTGACTTTTAAAACTGGAATGCCATCTATTAAATAATATCCTTAACCACTCGGCTTTCTTTACAAAAAAATATTTACTCACTTCTCTCTGAAAGAATCGCAGTCACATGTTTTGTAGAGGCGAGACAGCGTCGTCATGCAGTCCAGTCACTTACATAAGGGATCGATTTTTCCCAGAGGAATTTCCTGGATAAGCAGAATCGGGAATCACGTAGCGGTGTGGCATCACAGATTCAAGGAGGGAGACCCGAGATATAAATGATGACGCGAGAGAAAATGGGAACGAGATGAGATGAGAAAATTTTTAGACGGAGAGAAGTGAAAAAATGTAAGGAAACTGAGCGCAGATGTTTTAACAAATTAAGCCGGTCAGTTTTTGGTGTCAAGGCAACCCCTGATAAAAACACATATACTGTGTTCTGGGAATGGGGCAGGGTGTAAAAACGAGCGTGCTGTACTTTACATTTCTGGTAAGCTTTCGTGCGATAATACGAGGGAAAAATATATACAAAAAAAAACTGACTGCCAATGCGAAAAATTTTTAACCCCCTAACACATTGTTTGCGGGACACGGACTAGTACGTTTTCTGACGATTAATACTTGAGAGCGGACCACGTACTGGTACGTTTTTTTGACGATAGATACTTGAGTACGGGAAACGTACTGGTACGTTTTCTAACGATTGATACTTGAATGCGGGACACGTACTAGTATGTTTTCTGACGATTGATACTTGAGTGCGGGACACGTAATAGAATTTTCTGACGATTGATACTTGAATGCGGGACACGTACTAGTATATTTTCTGACGATTGATACTTGAGCGTGGGTCACGCACTAGTACGTTTTCTGACAATTGATTCTTGAGCTCGGGACACGTACTAGTACGTTTTCTGACGATTGATACTGGAGCTCGGGTCACGTACTAGTACAGGTTAGAGAAACAACATGGTTTGTTTGTGGTTACAAAAATAACGGTATATGCAGGAAAACGAAGCCGAATGTTCTTGTCTACTACACAGATTCTGGAAAAAATTAGGCAAATAAAAACTAGTTTTTACAATATTAGTTTTATGATTGCTCTTTTCATTTTTTTATAATGTAAAAATGTTTATATATAACATAATTCGAAAAAATTAAAACTATACACTATTATTTTTATTTCATTTTTCATATCTACGATACTATTATAAATTTATCCACTAAAAATATTTTTTTTGTTTACAAAAATCTTATGGTTGTTATTTATATATTTCTATTTATATATTTGTTTATATATTTCAATATAAAATACGAAAAGTTGGTTAAAAAATAAAATAATTTTCGATCTATTGAGATTTAACTAATAACTAAATTTACGCTCAAAACGTCCGCTCCCGGTACAATTCCGCTACGAAATGTACCCGCACACAATGTGTTAACAATAGCATAATTTTCAAAAAGACAATATAAATTTTTTTTTATTCAAGATAATTGTTTAAAAACTTAATCTAGTTTAAAATAAACCAACTATCGCCAATTACATTATACATAGGACCTGATTCGAGTCTAACGCGTATCTCTTGTATCTCACCTTCCATCCTCAAATTTGCGGAGATAAACAAATTTTGGGTTTGGTTTTGGGAGCTACGGTCTACTTTTGCAACACGACGACTAATGAGACCGGGACCTAACTCCTTGAGGGTACACGTAAATGCTGAACAAGTCGACCGTTATGAAAACCGTTTGTCGTTTAACGCCATCTAGTAATTAAATCAAACATTTAAAAATTAAAATAAAAAGTTCCGATCACCTATTACGCATACTCGACCCTGGTCTCTCAACCGGTGATCATTGCGTGGAAGCGACGCTAGACTGACAAAAGTGAAATCGCTGTGTCGCGCATACGAGACGTTGGCCGCGAAGGGGTTAAAACGGATTAAGAACGTCTACGTATATATATGCCATATTTCGAATCCCACTGAGGCATGGATGTTCGTAGCCGTTCGGAATCGGATTTAAGCAGTAAGTCCCGGCCTCATTAGTCCTCGTGTTGCAAAAGTCCAAAACTTTCCAAACCATACCGCACCAAACTCGAAACTTGCTTATCTCCGCAAATTTGAGGACATAAGGTGAGATTCTAAAGCTAAGCATTTGACTTGAATCAGGCCCCTGATCTGGTAAGTCTATGTAGTAGGAAAAATAAAAAGTAAAAAAAAATTCCGCGTGTAAGAAAGTGATTGTTTTTAATCCTTTTGGTGCATTACCTTTGACTACTTCACATTCACAAGGAAATATTGCAGTCAGAAACAGACTGCGGAATTTCACCCCGTTGTTTTGACGAAGACAAAAGGTGGTGATTTTTGGTGTCAAGACGACAATCCCTGATAAAAAAACATATATACTATATACTAGGAATAGGACAGGGTATAAAAAACCAAGAGTGCAATACTTTGAATTTCTGATAGGTGTTTGTACGGAGGAAATTTTTAAAAAAACTGACAATCATGACTGAAAAATTTTAACCTCTTAACAATCGCACATAAAACAGTAAAGACTAGTTTATTTTTTATTCAAAAAATCTGTTTAAAAATTAACCTTCTAGTTTAAAATAAACGAACTATCACGAACTACATTACGCACAATCTGGCATTGCCATTGAATATAAAAAAATGAAGAAAAAAATTCGTGGTGTAAGACATCCATTGTTTTTAATTTTTCTGGGACATTACTTTTGAACACTCTAGTCCATAAATATCACGAACTTGAAAACTGGATTGTGAATCCTCCCCTCGTGATTTTGACGGGAACGAGAAGGGAGGGGATCCTTTTTTTCTGTCAAATCATCTCATAATAAAAATCCTATTGTGTGTCCTGGAATTTGGACAGGTGTAAGAAAACGAGGCTGCGGTACTTGGCCTTTATGACAGATTTTCAGAAAATAACACAGGGAAATTAAGAAAATAGCTGACAATCATTACGAAAGATATTTAACCCCTTAGCAATTGTAAAATTTTCAAGAAGATGGTTAAAATTGCCAATTTTTTATTCAAGAAAATTGTATAAAAAATGATATCCAGTTTGAAACAAACTGGCCATCATTAGCTGGGCGATGGCCAAATGGTAAGGTGCTGCTCTTTGGAATTCGAGTCCGCAGGTTCGAATCTCACTGCAGGCATAAATGTTCGGAATCATCTTTAAGCAGTAGATAACGGTCTCATTAACCCACGTGTAGTGAAACAGCAGAACATAGCTCACCAAACCCAACTATTACTAATTAATTTGTACACAGCCTTGTATTGCAACGTGGTATGAAAAGCCAAAAATAAACATTTTCGGGGTGTAAGAAATGGATTGTTTTTAATCTTTTTGGTGCATTACTTTAAAACACTTCGTCCCGGAAATATCAAATGCACGTTAATAGACTACAAAACATTTTCCCGTAACTTTGAAGGGAAGGAGAAGAGGAAAGCGACAATTTTTGGTGTTAAGGCAACACCTGATTCAAACACATATACTAAGCCCTGGGAATGGGACGTGGCGTAAAAAAAAAATGAGTGTACTGAACTTGGTATTACTAAAATACATATAAAAAAAGGAAATTTTAAAAAAACTCACTGTGAAAATAATTTATAAAGTCATTACGAAAACTTTTTACTCCTTAACACACTGTATGCGGGACACGTACTGGTACTTTTCTGACGATTGATACTTGAGCTAGGGTCACGTACTATTACGGGTTAGTGTAACAACATTTTTTTTATGGGTACAAAAATAACGGTATATACAGGTAAACGAAGCCGAATGTTCTTGTCTACTACATAGATTCTGGAAAAATTTAGACAAATAAAAACTAGTTACATAACTAGTTAATAGAACATCAGTCGATGCGGAACCACAGAACTGGAAGGTTGATTAAAAAAATCAATTTAGATTTAAAATTAACTTTTTATTTATCCTTGTGAAAATGATATTATATATATGTATATATATATATATATATATATATATATATATATATATATATATATATATTTGTATATTTATATATTTATATATATTTGTATTTACATATTATATATATTTGTTTATTTGTCTATTTATATATTTGTTTATATACTTCAATATAAAATACAAAAATTGGTTAAAAAAATTAAATAATTTTCGATTATTGTGATTTAATTAAGTAACTAAATTTAAGCTCAAAACGCCCGCTCCCGGTACATTTCTGCTGTGTAATGTACCCGCACACAATGTGTTAACAATCGAATAATTTTCAAGAAACAGTAAAAAAGTGCCTATATTTTATTCAATAAAATTGTATAAAATCTGACATCTAATTTTAAATAAACCAACTATCGCCAATTACATTATACACATTCTTGTATTGGCATGTGATGTAAAATACAAGAAATAAAAAAATTTCCGGGTGTAAGAAATAGATAGTTTTTTTTTTAATCTTTTTGGTGCGTTACTTTCGAACACTCCAACCCAGAAATGTCACGGTTTTGAAGTGAACGTGAAGAGGGAGTCAGTTTTTTGGTATCAAAGCAGACCCTAATAAACACATATAATGTGCGTTGGAAATGGAAAAGAGCTTAGGAAAACATGAATCTACCGTATTGCCATTTCTGATGACGTTTGTACGATAATAGGAGAAAAAAGATATTTAAAAAATTTTTAAAAAAGGATTTTTAAAAAAAGGGTATTTAAAACTACTCATGTTTACATATAAATCTTTACTACATTCCATTTTAGAGATAACTGTCTAAATATTAAGTACTATGCCATTTTTAGGATCACACACATTAGAAGAATTGTGTAATGAATTCGTGTAACAAAAGTTTTACCATTGCGGGCATTATAATAAGAAGGACGAAAACGGATCCTGTTAGTCTCTTCGCGTTGACTATGAATGCTAGTAAAATCAGAAAAGACCAAATTGACCAGATTCATGTAGAAATAAATTAATGACTATGTTATATTTAATAATCCGTCTTTATCGGATTGTGTCATCGACTCATGTAAATAAATAGCCAGTATCTTATTAAAAAAATAATTAAGTATTAACTCGTGTAAATGTTAAGTTTTGGGATTCTAATTGTATATCTTAATCCAATTGAATATTTACTTACATAATCTGTAGGTATGGTACTAAATCCATTGCATTTTAACAAATTATTAATAAAGTGCTGTTATTAAATTATACTGTTTATATTTTTGTTGATAGCTAATTTTAAACCCATGAATTAACATTAATGTGTAGAAGACAGTGCCCGAAAAAACTGAGCATTGCCTTTCGGTACATTAAGTCCATCGGTTCGAAATCCGCTAAAAAGATGGATATTCCTTGCCATTTGGTGTCAGCTTTAAGCAACAGAAGGACTGTAGCACTCCGACACTTACTTGCCTTTATTTCTTGTACTTGGTTGGCAGTACTAAAGTCAATGTTTTCATATTACTTCTTAAAGCATATCTTTAGTTCAACTATCTCTATTTATACTTTCAGTTTCCTATAGCTCTTAAATTTAGAGAAATGAAAGATATTTAATAGAAGTTAAATTTAGAGAAATGAAAGATATTTAATAGAAGTGTGAAATTGCTGTAACATGCCAAAAAATTTCCGATCTTCGGGATGAACTTGGTATTATTATATACGATAACTAATTTGTATTTCAAACTAACTTAATATTTAAGAAACTCTTCTATGTCGTTTAACAAAATATTATATTTTGCCTTCAATTTCTAGGGCCTATACCAGACTCGATGCCTAGAACAAAAGCATTCACATACCTACTTCTCATTATTTTCACGGCCATACTAATGATATTGTATAATTACTCTTTCAAATTTGATAACTGGACTTACAAGAATGCTGATGAAGCCCCAGACTATTTGACAACATTACACTTTGAAATAACCAGTGACTTCGAATATGATTCATCCTATGAGAATACCTATAAACAGTCGGAATTACTAAAGAAGCTTGTCTATAAGCTAAGAACGTTCAATAGATCATCAAGAACTGTAAAGCCAACTCCAGATAAAACGTCAACATTTACCGAAAGGTTTTATAATCTTTCCGGATCATACTCCAATAAATCCTCAGCTGAATTGGGGAAAAATAAAAGTGAAAATGCTGGGAACTTTACAACAAATGCTAAACATTTCGAGAGACCAATTACAGAAAAAGCAAAAAGTTTTAATGAAACGTCTGTTAACCAAATTACAAAAGGTGAGCAATTGGGCATTAGAATTGGTTTACCTTCCACAAGCAAACCATTATTAAACAACAAGGATTCAAAAATAGAAGTAACTACTGATAAAAACTTTTCAATTCCCCCAATGAATAAGACATCTACTTCAGAGACTACGACTACAGACTTTTCTACCACAAGGAGTAAGATATCTACTACAGTCAATATTTCTACTACAATAAACAAGACATCCTTGATAGCAAATATATCCCAGAAAGGATATCTGGTGCATTCACCCCATTGTAAAATTCCTGACATAGATCCCATGCATCCGAGTATTCGACATATGATAGAGAAAAGTCCGCCATTGGACTGTTCCGTAAGTATTATAACTTAATTCTAAGTGTATCTGAAAATCATACTTTTCAAATTTTAAGACATATTTTGCAGACTGTACAAGATAATCTTAAAAGAAGAAAATATAACTACTAGGGTAGGTACAGATAATGATATGAAAAATAATGCAAAATAAGCTTAATTATTTAATTCATTTTCAGCAATTTGCTTGGAGCCATTTTCTTTTTAAACTACTAAAACACTTAAATGTCTTATATTCGACCAACATAAAAAATTAAGCCAACAGTTCCACAAACACAAATGAAAAGATGAAAAATACAAAAAGCTTTTTAAATGAAATATTCTGGATTTCTCTTTTATTCTCTACAACCAATTGCATCTTTCTATATTCGCTATATTCGGCGATACTACTTAGCACACTGACAGCTATTTTACCTCGGCTTTCAAATTTTTATAAAATACAGTCCGTTCCATAAGATATATATACCACTTCGTTAATAGATAGCGCTTAGATACAGGCTTAACTGCACGTGTTTCTAAAACATTAGAGAAGAATGCTTTATGGTTATATTCTTTATTCGATTTGTTTTGCTGTGTTTAAATGAACAATTCCAAAATGAGTGCCGCGTATGAGAGTCGTTTTGAGGAAGTGTTTCTGCATAACCATCGAAAAGGACCAAAAATGTCTTGTACAGCTGCAGCCCGGTACATGAGAAAGTCGGAGTTGGTCGTCAAAAAGTGGGTAGCTCATTATAAAGCGGTAGAAAATGTTGACGACCTACCAGTACGAGGTAAACGCCGCTCAACGTCAAATCGAATGATAAAGTGATTCTTGCATAATCGATAATAATGGAGACTGGACAACTTATTAGGTGAAATGCATTTTAGTTTAATATGTATATTACACGGTACAAATGTATTTTTAACTAATTCGTTTGTATTTTTAGAGAAATAGACGACATACTCTTATGTAACTGACTGTATTCGCAGTGACATAAATTACAAAATTTTCACGCTGCATTTTTCCTTCATTTAGTCTTATTCATTCCTCTTTTTGGACTATATTAATTTCTTTTTTTTATTATAGCGTACATTAAAGTCAAAAGAGTAAAAGATGGTCAACCAAAAAGAAAATCTACTTAAAAACATGAAAACTACTTGTCTCACAAAAATGCCCATTCTTTTAGAACTTTTGAGATCTATTCACTTAATAAGTAGAACTTCGCCCAAGATTTCTTTTTGTTGTGCTTTACTCATAAGACTCAATATCCAGTAAAAAAATTATTTAAGTTCGGTTTTCGTTGCATTGAGTGATATTTGTGATTAAAAAAAGTAGTTAAATGTCAATAAATAATTAACTGTAGCTTCTGATTCTTAATCTTTTATGAAAAATATTAAAAACTTCGTTTGAGAAATTAAACCTAACAACTTTAGTTCCACATTTTTCATTACAAAACGACATTTAATCACCCAATGAGAAAAAATGGGGACCAAATGGTAGCATGTGGAATGAAGCATGTGGACCGCTCGCATGCGATCCACATGCAGTCCGGAGAGGAATTCATGAAATTTATAATCAAACAAATAATAATCTATTATAGTCTTATGATATTATTCGATTGATTAACTTATTATAATTATTACAACCATTTCTACACATTCATAAATTTTTAATAACTCTACTGTTAATTTATAAATAATAATAATTTTAAATATAAAAATATATATATATATATATATATATATATATATATATATATATATATATATATATATATATATATATATATATATAGTATATATATATATATATATATATATATATATGTGTGTGTGTGTGTGTGTGTGTGTGTGTATGTCAGGCATAAGAAAATCACAGATCTGATGATTACTTAGTAATGGCTTTATTCATGTATATTGCGATCAACCATCAAATATGGTTTCAAGTGGCTATCTTCCACCCTCTAACAAAGGAGCCACACTCAACAACGGTTCATGCAGCAACCCTTTCTCAAGACACTCTCTCTCTCAATCCTTACGCGTTCAGTACTTTTATAGTGGGTTATTAAAGATTCATGTGCCTAAATTAAAAGAGTGAGATTTTACTCTCAAACTCCTAATTTAATAATTTTACGTTTTCAAACCTGACATACATATATACTGACATGGACGAGTAGTTAAGGCATGGATGACACATTTGATTTCATATATAAAAATATAAAACTTCTTTATTGTAATTATTCTGTCCATTGAGATGTCCTTTGTTCTCATCTTGGAGCAACAGGCGTGGCGGGTATTATCAGCCCAAGTTCCCGCTCATAACTGTTTTTTTTTTTTTTTTTTTTTTTCTACCTAAGCAAAATTCCAATGTCTACTTCCGCATCAGCTCTTTTACTCTATATAGTTCCACTCGAGGGTGAGTCTTTCTCCTATTAAGTTATCGTTAATGAGTTCTAACTATTTTTAATTATAACTCGCTTAATTATTAACCCCCATTTTTAAATCTGACATACATATATACCAGTGGCGGGAGGTAGGTTTTCATGCAGGGTATGCAGAGAACATAGATTTTCCAATAAATCTTTAATTATTGAGACATCTGAGTTCTCCATTCTGAAACGGGTTATTTATTATGAATATAAATTTAAAGAATACAATAAATAAACTATTTACTTACAAGTAGTCGAGTTATAGCTATAAAAACAGCTTAACTTGTGAGAATTCTACTAGCACTGAAGCAAAAATCATGCCTTTTGTTGTATGGTGTACTATGGGCTTCGAAAAAGAAACACTTCGGGCTTCCATGAAAAACTTATATGTTCAACAAACTTAGCACCACAGGGCGCCCTCCGCTGCTGTGCCTCATCCGGATGCTCATTGGTGCCGACAAACCGAACGTCTATTCCATGTGCAGACGATTTCACTGCAAGCTGGCACAATAGAGATAACTGTTTCTTGTTCGGTCAGTGGATTAAATTATATTTATTAATTGTTTTTAACATTTGGAAATCATATATTCTGCGAAAAACATCTTGACAATTTTTAAAAACAAAACCAGGGATATGGTATTACAGATATCACTTATATACTGTCTGTAAGACACAATGAATGATAAAATTTGGACTGTTCTGTTAAAATTCCATTCTTTAAAATAAAACAACATTGTTTTTCAGTTATTTATTTCAATAAAAATAAAACTTCACCGAAATTAATTTACCACACTAAAACATTTCACTTTATATTGATGAAATATTTCTTTTATATTTCCATGAAAACAAAATCTTACAATATATAAATTTAAACATTAACCGTCTGCAAAATCGTATGGACAGTTAATCAGTTAAAAAACCAAAATCGCTCCAGCACGTAAGTCACCGCTCTAATACAACGGTTAATAAACCGTACCTTCAGAATACCAAATGCAGTAGCTGCACTTGCCTCATTGCCATAGTATGTTGTTCTTCTCCAGTAACCCATACATATAAAGTGGGATTTTCAATTTAGTGCGCAGTGCGTACACATCAGAACTCCCTATGTTCGTTTGCGAGCTACGTGGTGCAGCACCTAGTACCGCACGCACTGCGGGAATACAAGCAAGGAAATCAACATAATATTTGAATATATTATAAATAATATTTATTATATACCATATAAAGATAGGTAGACATAGGTGCAGAAAATTATTGTCCCTCATAATCTTGCCAGGGTGTTTAGTGCACACCCTGCACATATGGACCGCACGCCACTGATATATACATACAAAGAACAAATATACAGTTCTGCCTACCGGCATAACTTGTACTTCAAATGCGATTCATGAAGTTTTTTAGATTGGCTAGTCCTGATTTAACTGAAGTTTTACAGGCAAATTTGTAAGAATATATTATTTACCACAGATCATACTCAACTACATTGTTTGAAAGGAATTCATTGCTATAAAGTCTTCAGCCCTCGAGGATGCAGCTACTCGCAGTTACACGAGATCGAGTGCCGCCTAGGAGACCCGGTGCAACATTTTTCATCCAAATACCAATAAAATTGCTTTTGGTGATAAATAGAAAATTTTTATTACCAAAATTACTTTATTAAAAGTTTAAAATATATTTGGATTATTTGAAACATTAATTTTTAAAAGTATTTTGGACTGTACATTTTCCTCATTAGCATACCAAAAGCAAAAACATAAAGCACATACAAGTTAACAACTTAAATCTCATTTTTATATTTCATCATTTTAATCAAATAACGATGCATTTTTGACAGCATCATTCCTCTGACCACAAACGCTAAATAAATATATGCGCATGCTCTGTGTCTCTGAAACCCGAATAATTTTAAAGTATCTCTTTCTGAGAAAAATATTCAGAGAAAATTGCGGAAATGCATGTTATTGGTGTCTAGAAGACCTATAAGTCAGCTGCTGAAAATTTGGGAAGTTTATATATATTGGGAGATTTTTTATGGATTGTTTTTTTATAACGCTCGGATAACGTTACAGAGGCCCGGCGCCCGTCCTCGTAGATTAAAGAGAAATAGTTTAGTCCAAAAAGTTGCTGTATATCTGATTTTCAAAATTGGATGTTATCCCACAGTTGAAAAAACATGAAACTGGAATTTAAAACCTGGCTTTGGAATATCCAAAATCATTACATATTAACGATTTCCTCGGGAAGTATAGAGAACCATAAGCCCGTTTTACAGCCTTGAACAGAACATTAAATTTAATTGACAATAAATCTGCTCAAGTATAAACGCCTACTACCGCAAAGAGTGGTGATTTCCTTTCTGAGATGTTCCCACAATTACCCGTACATGTACATAATTATACAATACCCTCCTACTTGTTTTTGATTTGTAAATGTTAACGATATAGCCTATATAAAAGAATGAACACTATGTCTGGTGGAATCAGTTATAACAGATTTCAACAAAGGAATAGTGTTCCTACACGCATATATATGACTCCTTTTAAAACAATCTCTCTTGAACGATCGACCGTTTATTTTCATCTTTCATATTTTTGCCGGAGTTTTTAAATTCGAATCCCTTAAAAAATATGAATGGCCGTAGATTTGATATGGGTTCTAAAAAGTAGAACCCCGTCGAACTAGACCTTCTGTTTTTTAATAATATTTATAAAAAAATCTTTCTGTAAATTTATAATAATCTTCCTATATAAATATCCTTCTCTAAATTTAAAATAATGTTATTTTATATATTTTATCCTAAAAAATAATATATTACATATATATATATATGTAAATATGTTTGTGTGTGTGTGCAATGCATCAAAATTATTTCTACTATAATAGGTATCTAAAATTCTCCTTTTTACGCTTCTCATTTTTAATATCTAATTTCCTAGTCGTAAAATGTTGGATAAAGGAATATTCTCCGACTTAAATTATTTTTACCCATCTCTTAAAACTAACAATAAAATAAATGGTAATTTTTTACACTGGCCACATTTTTTAATCTACTCCAATAACATGGTATTACTTCTGTGATAACTAAATTGTTGCCTTTGTATATTAGAGTTAATTTTAATGATCAAGGTTCACTCTTAGCCACAATAAAATGCTGAATAATCTTTAGACTCATGGGAACAAAATCATGTCTATTTGGGTTCGACACAGATGAAGAATGTTTATTCTTGGGTATTCTATGCAGTGAAGATTCCCTGTAATTACGATCAGTTGATAAGTGCTTTTTAAACTCCAGTTAATTTGAAATTCCACAGTTCTGGACTTGTGTTTCTGATGGAGTCATGATTGCAACTTGAAAAGTAATTCTTTTTGTTCAGCAAACTCGGATAAACCAAATGTATAAAGTAATGAACTCATAAAATTTAGAGGAGATAGCACGACCTTAAAATTGAGAGCGTCTTCTTGGAATAGTTTTTACATAACCAGAAAATTTTAATTCATAAACTCTATATGTTCACTTTATTTATTTACAACCCTCATACAAAAAAGGATATTTTTATCATAAAAACATACATTTCATTTTCGCTAATTGTTGCGTTATGCCACTTGGTGAAACTAAACACGATTAAGCTGGAAGTTATTTGTTTTAAGGCAAAGGGGTGCGCCTTTCGTTTATAACGAGCACCACAAGGGTGAAAGTACGACTTATGCTCAAGTAGGTCCTCGTAATTTTGAATCAGGAACCAAGCAGAAGACCCATAGGCTTGGCCTGCCACCCCCAAAGGTATTGATTGAGAACTTGGAGGACATTGTGACCACAAACCTATTTTACGTGCCCCAGTCACCTTTAACGAACACGGCGGATCTTAGGCCGGCTCGGGTTCCGAACCCGCAACCTCTCAGTTACGAGATCGTTGCCTTTACCGACTGAGATACCGCAGCTCATTTTTGCTAATAACATGTACGATGCTACAATATAATTAATGATCAGTTGAATTAGGTCTAGATAGAAAATTAAGAGTTACAATATATACATTTTCTTTTTTATGTTCCGCAATATACATAAAACTCATACTGGGGATGAATTTTAATACGACCATGCTTAAACGGTAAATTCCTACATATATAAAATTTGGTACAAGTGTTGCTCATGACACCGTGCAAGACTCTGCGAAGCCTCTTTTCTAATACTAAATAGTTAATTGATTTGTTATTAAGTCCAGTGGAGTTGGAGTAGCGCTTCGTACTCCCAAACGTCTGATCCAAGGTTCGATTATCGAGCTGGGCAAGGTTGACTCAGCCTTTCATCCCTGCTGTGACAAATTGAGGTTGTGCTTGGTAATCTTTTAATATTTAGGAAATCTAGTAATTCATTTAAATTTCCGGCGTATAGAGTCGTTTAACCCCTTGAGGACCAGTACTTAAATTCTATAGAGCAATTTGTCGCAACTACTATACGTCACGAACTACTATAATGCCCTTCCCATACATTTTCATGTTTACAACAGCCAATAGACAAACATTAAACTGCACTTCCGTTTGAAACTAAAGACAGTATTGCCATAAGTTGAGATATGCCCTACTGTGTGAAATCGCCTTATACGAATCGACTGTTGTGAAAACCGCAGCCGTTTAACGCCATCTAGTAATTAAATCTAGCATTTAAAAATTAATATAAAACGTTCAGACTTCCTATTACACATACGCGACGCTGGTCTCTCAATATCAACCTGGGATCATCGTGTGGAGGCGACACAGGACTGATAAGAGTGAAATCGCTTCGTCGTGTATACGAAACGTTGGTCTCGAAGGGGTTGATAGATTCTTGAGAATTTAAACTTAACAGTTTCTAACAGCAGACCTACTTTTTCAAAAAATATTTTATTTTGTGTTTATGTTAGGTTCAAAGTTACAAATTCTTATGTATCTTCGAGAATTTTATTTATAATTTTTACTTTTATGATTTATTGAATTTATGTAAGATTTTAAAAATATCTTCATTCATCATTTTTTTGATATTGCATCAGTATTTTAGATTGTTTTTTTATGTTTTTCAACTAGTCAGATACATATTACACTTTATGTAAAAAACTTTATATAAGTAAACACGACTGTGTATAAATGGAGTGACTTACAACCAAAATAGCGTTTCCAGAGATTTTTGGTGTCACCGTACAAAACTTCTAGAATCCCTCTTTCAAAATTTTAATTTGATATTTATTTATTTATTGCTTAAAAGGTTTTCAAGCCTTATTTAAAAAATTGTAAATAATTTTTGCTTTACAGTTAGGAAAACAATACTTTTTTTAAATTTAAAACACACACCCCTAAAAAATTGTCTGAAATAATATTTTGAAAGTTACACGAGTTGAAGGTTGAAGTGGTTCTTCTCTTTTAAAAAAATATTTATTACGTGAATATTTTATAAATTTTTAATTCTAAAATTATCTAGATATATTACCTCATATAGGCTTTCTTAGGTCAAATGATCCAAAAGCTTAAAAATGAGTGCAGTGACATTATTTTCTTTAACTATGCGTGCTTTTCAAAATTTTATTTTTAAACTTCGAGATAGGCTAATGTGGAGTGTGTGAAGATGACAAGTGAAAATAAAAATTGGTACATAAGAAATACCTACAGTAAAAAGTTGTGAAATTTGTGCAAATTAAAAATTTCCGAATCCTTAATTATTTATTTATTTTGGCTGTTGCTTCAATATTTTAATATGTTTTTACATGCTTTTCAACGAATTGTCTGCCAAATTAACAATTTTAACCCTCTGACAGCTCAATTTGTAAACCAAAATCTCTTTAAAAATTGCATTTTTTTTTCTTTTTTTTTTCATAGTTTAAGTATATATATATATATATATATATATATATATATATATATATATATATATATATATATATATATATATATATATATATATATATATATATATATATATATATATATATATATATATATATATATATATATATATATATATATATATATATATATATATATATATATATATATTTATATATATATATATATATATATATATATATATATATATATATATATATATATATATATATATATATATATATATATATATATATTTATATATATATATATATATATATATATATATATATTTATATATATATATATATATATATATATATATATACATATATATATATATATATATATATATATATATAAATATATATATATATATATATATATATATATATATATATATATATATATATATATATATATATATATATATATATATAAATTGGATAACTGAAATACTAATTTTTTTCTAGAAAATATTTTTTATATTGACCTTTATCATGAGAAACTAAGCTTTCAGAAAAACTAATTACAGATGTTATTACATAAAAAATTTATTTTTTAATATATTTCAATTGAAATAGAGTTAATTTCTATTTATAACATACTATCCATAATTCTATTATCTAATAGAACTATAGTTCTAGTCATATAATTCCATTAAAAAATAAAAAGGAATTAAATAAAATAAGAAAAACACATGCCCGCGAAAATCGGGGGATGAGCAAATTTTGTTACATTAGAATTATCCTTGGAAATCGTGGGATGAGCAGTCAAAAAATTAATCAGTAACTTCTTGCATTATATCGTAACCTATACTTCTACAAAGTCGAAATACCTTTCCGATCTTCAACGTTTATGTTAGACCATTTTTCATCTATGTCCTGAAACATGTATACTGAGTAAACAAAACGAAAACATCTAGTTGTAGTAAAATATGCAAGAACATCCCGAAGTATTTCTCGTGTTCGTCACGCAATTAACAGTATTTCACTTCTCAGAAGAGAACAATGCATAAATTGTGTCACACATTTTCCCACCTGCTAGGACACGGAGACGGTATGAAAGAGAAATAAAATCGGCCGTTTCCAAGACAACTCGATCCTGCCGCTACACTACGAAGCGGGGAAATTGAGACACTAAGTGGAATAAAGCGAGAAAAGTTCTTTGCCGTCTACTATTTTTAAACCTGATGACATGATGGGGGGGGAGGTTATATTTATTTCGGAACTTTGACATTGCTTTGATCTATTGGTAACGAATACGAGGGTTACTCTGAAATATTTTGATACGCGCAGACTAGAATTTAGAAAATAAAAATAAAGGGTTAATTTTAAAATACAAAGTATTTTAAAACAGCAGACAGTTTTTTAATGACTTACTTCAATTTGTTTAACGTAAAATAAATTTTAAACATAAGAGAAAATGGGGTGATATGATTTTCTACGATTTTAAAGCAGGATTAAAACAAGAAGAATGTTTTCAACGGTTCCAATTAGCATTTGGTGATGAATCTCCAGCTAGTGCTACTGTATTCATATGGTTTAAAGAATTTAGCAGAGGTCTCCATTTTCTTCAGGATGAAGAACACACAGGAAGGCTGCCGTCGGCTGCAATCCCGAATAATGTGTCTGCCATACGAAAAATGTTAAACGATGATAATCGCTGTACCTATCAAATTATACAGAAGGAACTTAACAATTGATCCGCAGCCATACACAAAATTATTAATGAAGAATTACATATGAAAAAATAAGTTTGCCGTTGGTTTCCCCATAATCTAACTGAGCACCAAAAAGAGGAGCGTGTCCGAATCAGTAAAGAAACTCTTAAATTGCTAAATGATGGTGGCTACCGCATCATTTCTAAAACTGTAAAGGGGGATGAAAAGTACATACAATTTTTTGACTTTCCAACACGTCAAGAAAACAAAGTATGGGTATTTGAAGATGATCCCAGACTGACAATGGTGAAAAGACAACGCGCACTGAAAAAAGGGGTGTATGCCATTTTCTTCAGAAGTACGGGATTGGTCAAAACCATCAAGTTGGAAGGACAGAAGACAGTAACAGCAAACTGGTATACCACTAAATGTCTTCCACAAATTCTACAAGAAGTGAAGGGTAGGGGACTAATGCTTCACCATGACAATGCATCTTCACATACAGCCAGATTAACAGTTGAGTTTCTTAAACAAAAACAAATTAAAGTGATAGAACATCCAACATATTCACCTCATCTATCTATGTGTGACTTTTGGTTATTCTTTAATCTAAAAAAGAACTTACGTGGACGTCGTTTTCATTCAGAAGAAGAGATTGATGTGGCTATAAATGCATTTTTTTCATCTATTCCAAGAAATGAATGGCTTGAGGCATTTAATCTGTGGAAAATTCGTCTACAAAAGGGCATTGATGCTGGAGGACACTACTTTGAACACACCTAAAATTTTGTAAGCAACTTTAAAAACCTAGTTATATCTCAAATATTTCAGAGTGATCCTCGTATAATGCTTATTTTAAGGTAACACAATGGTTTGGTTAGGTTTCGTTAGGGCCACTACGGTTTACTTTTTTGCAACATGAGAGCTAAAGGTAAGACATTGGACTTCCATATGGGTGAAATTTAACAGAAAATTTGATACAGTGGACCTCGATCTATCGTTTACACCTTATTCGTTTCCCTTCATTGGTCGTTCATTTCGTTTGGTCATGAATTTGTCCCCGTAAAAATAATATTATATTTCCCGTATCCATCGTACATGGATTTTACGTTTTATTTTATCTATCGTCGAAATATATCAGTCCAGTAACTTTGTACTCCTGGAAGTGTCAATATCACAAATTTGGAGCAAGTAGGGAAATGATTTTTTTTCATTAATAAGATGTTTCAAGGTTATATGGAGGGCAAAAAATTTCTGACTCAAGATATTTCCTAGATCACAGGAGGATTAGTAGCTTTACAGTTTGTCGTGTGAACAGAAAACAAAATTCTGACTCATCAGGAGATTTCCTAGACCACCGGAGGGTAATAATTTAGCAATTAATGGGATTCCAGATGTGGGGAACTATGCGCAAATCAGAAATAAAATTAGGATAAAGGAGAGAAGAAAGATGAAAACGAAACTGAATCACTACTAATTTTTCTGAAGTATGCATATATTTGTCAAATTAAAAATAGTATATATATATATATATATATATATATATATATATGTGTGTGTGTGTGTGTGTGTGTGTGTGTGTGTGTGCGTGTGTGTGTAATTATCAAAATTATTTAACTTTAATATTTCCTTAAAAACCTCCTCCAATTCTAATTCCTTAAAATCTTTTTCCCAGCCTCTAAATGTCTTAACCAAAGGAGTGTTCTCGACTTAAAATTCTTTCGATCCATTTCCAAAAGCTTTCTATTCTATAGATGTAAGCTGAACGATGGCCGATTGGTTAGGGTGCTGGTCTTCAGTACCGGAGTTCGTGGGTTCGAATCCCACATTGGCATGGATATTCGTAGCCGTTCGGAATCAGATTTAAGCTGTAGGTTCCGGTCTCATTAGCCCTCGTGTTGCAAAAAGTAGACCGTAGCATTCCAAACCAAACCAAACCAAACCAAACCTATATATGTAAATTTTATGTCTATTCAACACATTTCCCAGCTGTCGCCGGCAAATGGCTCCTCATGTTTCCTGATCTTACACTTAAATTCGCGGAGTAAGTGAGAAAATTCTTTCTGTTTTCGCTCTTGGGTGCAGCTCTGTTCAAGCAGAGTGATTTTTGTGTCTTTCTCTTGTTTGTCGTTGACTAGCAAAGATGTCCGTTTTAGCAGCTCTGAAATAAAGTTTTAATTAGACTTGTGCCGTTCTCTTCAATGTCGCCCGACTGCATTTTTATTACTGCTAGCTGATTTAGGCTTCCTCCTTGCCTATTAGCCCGGGCAAGTAAAACAATAGGGGCTACATAACTATCGTGACTAGAGGAAGATATTTGTTATATATATATATATATATATATATATATATATATATATATATATATATATATATATATATTGTTGCAAAATTCTCGCTTAAAATTCGTTAATTGAATACACTTTAGCTAAGACAAAAACAATAACAACTTATTAACAAGCCAAATTAATCATAATTACAACGGATGGCGATCAAACTTGGCAGCCTTTTGTCGAACATTTTCAGGGCAATATGGAGAATATTAACGGATCCTACCACCAGATTTGAGCATGATCTAACTTTTTATGAGAACTCACGACCCCTTCATATAGCTTTCAGGTTTCTGGGATTTTCCACAAGCTTCTAGTAAAATCCAGAGAAAGGGAACCGACAATAAATGTCACTAACTCGCTAAATTTGGAGGTATGTCGCCAAATTTATCGCCAAAAATGAGACTCACAAAACTTCGCCAAGGAGCCAATATCTTGTCAATTTGGCGAGATACCTCAGAAATTACATGTTTACAGCATTTTTAACACACACACACACATATATATATATTATATATATATATGTGTGTGTGTATACAGTACACTAATAAAGTGCCAGCTAAAGTACACTCATGTCCATAAATTAAGGATAATGAAGTTCAGGCAATGAAAGAGACAAAAGCACAACAAATTTGACTTATTTGTAAAGTCTATTTATTAAACAAAAGGTAAAGAGCAAAAAAGATACTATATGTTTGACATAATTAATAAAAATTGCGATTTTTACTCCCTGGAGCAAATTTCAAAAAAGAACCTATTTACAGAAAACAGTATAACATGGTTAGTATGATGGTTAATACGGAGTATGTCTCCCTGACGATGCAATACAAGCGTTACAACGCCTATGCATGCTGAGTATCAGATTATCAATCTGATCTTGGGGAAAATTACAGCAGTCATCATGCAATACCCTCCGAAGTTCCGGTAGACAGTTGGGAGGGTGTTGACAGGCTGCAATTCGTCGACCAAGCATGTCCCACACTTGCTCTATTGGATTCAAGTCCGGTGAGTATGCTGGCCAATCCATACGGGTGATATCCTCCGATTGAAGGCATTCGTCTACAGTGTTTGCACGGTGAGGTCGAGCATTGTCATCCATATACAGAAATTCAGGACCAATGGCGCCCCGAAACGAACGTACATGTTCCAGAATGACATCCCGATAGATGTGGCCTGTCAACGTTACACTCTGAACATGCAGGTCAGTTCTGGAACCAAGAATATTTCCTCCCCAAACGAGCCATCCTGCACCACCGTAACGGTGTCGTTCAATGGTGTTCTCTTGGTGGTAACGGGTACCTGGCGCTCTCCATATGAAAGTCCGGTGAGAATCAGAATGTAAACTGAACCTGGACTCGACGGAAAACATCACACAAGACCACTGTTGCGGTGTCCGCAATGCATGCTCTCTAGCCCAGCATAATCGCAGGCGACAGTGAGTTGCGGTAAGGGGAACACATCTGACAGGCCTACGAGCATATAGACCAATGTTCCCTAAGCATCTGTACACGGTCTGCCTTGAAACTGTCGTACCGGTAGCTGAAGAGAGCTGACGAGACAGGTCTGATGCTGTGCTCCGTCTGTTTCTTTTGGCAGTAACTGCCAAATACCGGCCATCATTCGGCGTAGTAACTCGGGGGCGACCTGTGCTGTAACATCTACTCACATTACCATCATGTTTGAATCGTTGCCAAAGCCTGGAGATGACACTCTGGGCTCCAAGTTGCTCGGATACTTCCAGCTGGGTACGTCCACATTCCAGTCATCCGATAATTCTACCACGTAAAAAAATCATTCAAATGGTTCCTTTGTGCCATAACTATGCGGTTATTGCACTGAAAGGCTTTTAAAGCGCTTGTGAACAATTTTACTTCTTTGCTACTATTCCTTATATACCCCTTTCATACACTCTCGTCATTGTGACGTACTATCCGCGCCATCTGGTGGTTTCCTGCAATTTTCATATTCTTCTTCAAGATGTGTGTGATAATTCTACAGGTGAAATTTTTATTTTAGAGCTCAATTTCTGTGTGATTCTGAATTATCCTTAATTTATATACATGAGTGTAGAATCAATAGACCATTCATTCTGTTTAGTCAGGGATCCCCTTCTTCAAATCGGGCATCAATTACAAAATAAATGTTAAGTATTATTCTAAATGTAATTTACATATTATAAAACGTTATTTACTTCTAATTAGTGTTGTAAATACTCTATGCATATATCCGTTCCTTTGAAAAACGATGGATCAAAATTCTACTGTACTTCTGTATTTTTATCTCGTAAAAGCAGAGATTATTTTAATAGTCACAACTTTATAATAAATGTAACCATAATCAAAACAAACAATTAAGTTATTGCCATTAGCAATTTTCCCCATAATTTAACACGGAGCTGGAGGCATCCAATATGGCGTTACCCAACCACGTTAAATGAAATACCACTCCGACAAATAGTGATTCATGAACTCTTTAACCCGTCAAATGTGAGTCAACTCCATTAACAGGTAGTTTGTATAGCAATGCCACCCACAAAGACACACAAAAGAAAATGTCTCCTACTACATGAGGAAATAGCATGCTTGGAAGGAATCTTAATTATGATTTTTCCTGCCAGCGACAGACAAGTCGGAGCAAGGTCATCAGAGATGAGTTCCTCGTCCCTGACAGCGGAACATTGTACACGGAGGTGTATAAATAATGCAATTAAGACGCCCAACTTGTTTAATGAAGCAGTTCTGTTACAATACCGAGAAAGAACTTTCTCATCCGAAACGGTATAGGCCTCAAAGAGGAAGTGAGGTAATGTTGAAAATCGACGTAGGGCTTCTTTAAGGTGATATTGCATCTTTCGAATCAATGATGTAAACCCTTATTCTGGACGTTGCTTTTCCTTTCAAACCTCCGTTGTAACATCATTTTGACGTCAGCTTACAGACATTACGTGAGCAAATGATCAAGCTGACGTCAAAGTGACGTCACAACGAACGTTCGACCCGACTCGCATTGTCCAGAGTAAGCCCCGTAGCCAGAAATTTTGTAGGAAAGGGTCCAAAGTTTTGATCTGAAATATAGTGAACTTTGAATCTCATTGAAAAAATATTCATTGCACATGCAAAGTACATATATGCATAAACATACGTCTTATACATATATACATAGTTTTGCATGCATACATAAAATACGTCCTAAAACGGAGCACCAACTCTGAACGTAATTTCATTGTATGTTATAAAATATTAGCAGTCACATTTTGTCCATTATTTTAAGCTAAATTTTTAACCACGTTTAAATTTGCCTGGACGCATTTGAGCATATATAATTTATGCTTTAGCATCTACCTTGGGACTTTAAACTAAAGTAATTTTATCAATAAGTAGCAAAATAAAAAAATATTGAGAAGGAATTATGACACACTCTTTTATTTTTCTTTTACAAAAGTACATACATTTTATGACAAAAAGAAATCGAAAACAGTTGCTATAATCAGTAATCTATTAACTACTATTTTATAGCAGTAAATTCATTCTTCTGGCTTTAGGCCAGCTCGTTCGCTTCTATATTTATAGACATGCCTCTATGCACTGTAATCAATGCTAAATTTGTCAACATTCTATAGCTAATTCTATTGAGAAGAAAGGGTTTTACACTTTACATGGTTGAAAGTTTTCAACACTTTCATACTAGTAATGTACTCGAATTTCAATACGTTTAAATCTTATCATGCACACAATGAAAATACTTCAGAGGGTCCAAACCCCTCTTAGACCCCCTCCATAATAAATACATTCTTGTTTCAAATTTAAAATATTATTTGTCTTAGGCACCCATCATTTCTTGGATCCTTTATGCTTAATGCTTCCCAGTATTAATCACATTTCATACAGAGCAACAAAAAGAAAGTAAAAAAAACTATGAATATTTTTGCTATGGCTACAAATTAACAGTATACATGTCATACATTTACGATACTTGATTACTTTCGAAAATACATATTTCTTTGTGTTTTAAGCTACAATACAAACTATACCTTATTGCTTTCGTATATGCAATATTATTAGCTCTTCTATGAAGACCATAGAGACAAACTGTATTAACTGTATTAACTGTATTTTATATACATGAAAACAAACACTCTCTTATATAAACAAATATTAAATCCAATTTTTTTTTAAGAATAAAACAGTTTAACGTTCCTAATATGAAAAAATAAAACATTATTACGAATTTTTTCATAAAATAAAAAAAATGTTCTTTTTAGTTATTTTATTAATATTGCTGGAAGAAAAAAAACTCGTATATTCTTTCTTTCAAAGCTTATTTAATTACTTTGTCAGAGTCCTAAATTCGAAAGTAGTTTAAAACGACCAAGTTATGAAGATATTTTCATCTAACTATTAACATCATTGTAAAAGTTAGCGATAAAATCATAAACAGCGATACCATTGTTCTTCCTTTATTCTATAATAAAAGTTGCTGAAAATGAAATTTAAAACTAGTAAATATTATATAGTTAAGCAATCTGATAACAATTTCAATGATTCTCGACATATACAGTACATAAAAACTCGGGGAATATATTATTTTAAAGAAAAGGATGCATGATATATTAAAGAATATAGAATAAGTTCTAAAGTTATTTTAATTTCGGCTGAATTATGATCTTCTAAATTGTCCCCAAGAAATTTATCGCCAGCGATTGAAGGTAAAAATAAAGTTTCAAGTAACAGAGCAAAAAAGTTTAACCTTTGCAAATTCCTTCTACATTTGAAAATAAAAAAGAGCTCCGAGAAATTTTTATGCGTCTTTGTAATCACAGTCAGATTTTGGAACCCTTATTCTGGAAGTTCTTTGCTTTTTTATATTGTCAAATATATCGAAATATAGTACTCTTGTGATATATATTTATAGTCATGCTTATATGAACTAAAAATAATGCTAAATTTGTCAACATTCTATGTCTAGTTTTATTGCAAAGAAAGGGTTTTACACTTCACATGGTTGAAAGTTTTCAACACTTTCATACTAGTAATGTACACAAATTTCAATAAGTTTGAATCTTATCATGCACACATTGAAAATATTTCAGGAAAGGTCCAAACCCCCCTTAGACCTCTTCCACTATAAATACATTCTTGTTTCAAGTCTAAAATGCTACCTGTCTTATGCACCCATCGTTACTTGGGTTTTTTATGCTTCCCAGTATTAATCAAATTCCGCATAGAGCAACAAAAAGGAAATGAAAAAACTGTGAATATTTTTACTGTGCCTACAAATTAACAGTATACACGACATACATCTACAATACTCGATGACTTTCGAAAATGCAAATTACTTTGTGTTTTAAGCTACATAACAAAATATACTTTATTGCTTTCGTGTATATAATATTATTAACTCTCCTATGAAGACCATAGAGACAAACTGTATTTTATTTGCATGAAAATAAATCCTCTCTTATATAAACGAATATTAAATTCAATTTTTTAAAGAATAAAACAGTTTAACGTTCCTAATATGTAAAAAACAAATTATTAGGAAGTTTTTCATAAAACAAAAAAATGCTCGTCTATCGTTATTTTATTAATATTGCTGGAAGAAAAATGCTCTTATATTCTATCCTTCAAAGTGTGTTTAATTACTCTGCCAAAGTCCTAAATACGAAAGTAATTTTAAAACGACCAAGGATATTAAGGTATTTTCATCTAACTAATAACATTCTTGAAAAATGTTAGCCATAAAATCATAAACAGTGACAGCGTTGTTCTTCTCTTATTCCATAATAAAAGTTGCTGAAGATGAAATTTAAAACTAGTAAATATTACATAGTAAAGCAATCTGATAATAATTTCAATAATTCTCGGCATATACAATAGATAAAATCTCGCGAAATGTATTATTTTAAAGAAATGAATGCTTATGATATTAAAAAATATAGAATAAATTCTAAAGTTATTTTACTTTCGGTTTAAAGTTATTTTATTTTATTATGATCTTCTAAATTGTCCCCAAGAAATTTATCGCCAGCGATTGATGGTATAAATAAAGTTTCTAGTAACAAAGTAAAAATGCTTACTTTAACATTTGCAAATTTCTTCTACATTTGAAAATAAAAAGAGCTCCGAAAAATTTTTATGCATCTTTATAATGATATTCAAATTTTGGAAGCCTTATTTTGATAGTTCTTTGATTTTTTATATTGCCATATGTATCCAAATATAGTACTCTTATAACGTTGTGATATATCTGAAATTGAAAGAACCTGTAAAAGTGTTTCCAGAAAACTACATGATGCCAGAAATTATAATTTACCATATGTATAATAATAGTAATTATATAAGAATAATAAATTAACCGAGAGACGGCAGAATGGTAGAGCACTGCTCTTACGTACCGGAATTCGCGGGTTTGAATCCCGTTGCTGATATGGATGTCAGCTTTAAGTAGTAGGTCTCATTAAACAGTAGACCTTAGCACTCTAAGCCAAACTAAACATAATAGATAAATGGTTAATGTCTCTCATGAAAAGAATAGACGAGTGAGTCACAATTGTCATTCATTGTTATCTTTAATGAGATATAATCTTAAGCTTACTCTACTTGCTTTCTTTTCTCATGTGTGTATCGGGGTTGTTTTCGAGTACTTTTGGATAGATTATCTCTCTCAAACACATACATGTACCTAAAATTCAAACTTGTAACTTAAAAAGAAAAAAACTAGGCCTACTTTGGTTTGCTGGAACTAGACACAGCAATTTAGACTAATCTCAGGCCTTCATTAAAATGCCACGCAAAGTTGAATAAAACTTTGGACAGAAGACGGTTAAAAGTTCGTATATATCATCAACGACAAAAATAGAACGCTTTCACAACTCTAGATCTACCACCTAAGTGCCTTAAACTAGTGCTAGGAATGGCAGATGGTCGATAAAAAGAGGTACCAACAGGGATAAAAGTGAGTCCCCAAAATCTCATGAGAACCAAATGAAATTCATGAGAGTTTGTTCATGAGAAATGTAAGTAATCGAGCTTTCTGAATTGTGACTCTTTTTCTAACACGGTGTGATGTTAAAATTGGAAAAAATTATTTAGTTACATACCAGGTTGGTTGGTTGGTTGAAATTTAGTGGCTCTAATTCCTCTTGGGACATTAGTTACTTACTAGAATAAATCTTTTAATGAATTACATATATGTATATGCATGTGTTTGTGTACATATAAATTCATAGAAATAAAACAAAATCAAAAGCGAAATCTAAAATTTAAAAATAAAATGGTTGTCGGATATTAGAGAAAAAAGATTAGAATGAAAACTATGTTTGTTGATATTACCTTTACAGAATTTGGATTCCAGTTTGAGCTCAAAATATTTTTGTGTGGTCACAACCCTCACCCATGGTATATAATAAATATAGGTAAAACAAACCAAAGTAACTTACAAAAATGAGAAATATACCAACTACCATACCGTAATTGACGAAAGAATGAAACTAGCTCCATCCACATAAGCAGCTATACCATAACGGAAACCGATTTATACATGTATAGAGAAAAATTGAATGCCTTTCAACATCATAACATCACTACAGGACAAATGCAGATATCTTTATTCGAAAAAAATATAGAATCTTTACAAGCGATTAAATTAATCGGCCAATCGTATAATGCTTTTGAGAGGGTTCGAACTGTTTCCATGTCTACTTGTGATACGATTAGTTCAAATCGAAGGACAGATCCGAAGACTGTCAAGTGCCAGTAGGGCAAAAAAGATAGTATTGTTTCTAAATGAGATTTTTTTAACTCAATCTAATTAACTAGAGCTTGTTCTTTAGAAGAGAATGAAGCTTTAGATAAGCCTTTTATACACATCGGGGTACATGCTAATTTATGTATGCATACACCAAAGACATGCCTTTCTGGATAGGCAAGTGAGGTGATTCGTTATGTTATCAAAACATTTCAGAAGCCACAATTTTCCCTGCGTGACCTATTATACCACTAATCTGACAAGTAAGATCAGTTCGATTATTATGCCCGGAATCCAAAAGATAACTTTTTATGTACGAGGGCTTTTAGTAAGTAATGAGATTATATTTGTATAGAAAACAGATTACCATTTAATGGTGACTGGGAAACGTAAAATATGTTCGTGGTCGCAGTATCCTCCAAGTTAGCAAACGATACCTCTGGGGGTGACAGACCAAATCTGGGGGGGTCTTCTGCTTGGTCCCTGCTTCTAAATTACGAGAACCCACTTAAGCTAAGATGTTCTTTCTCTTTAGCGTTACTCATCAAACGAAAGCTGCACTCCCTTCTCTTTAATTCGTGTGGCCTGTGGCCCACGTGCTTGGTTCGTCCAAGTGGCATTGGCTACAACAACAACAAAAGATTAATAGATTAATAGTCATTATTTATATGATATTTTTCAAAGTAACTACCGTGAGACACAGATGCCCCAGCATTATTATTATATACAAATGCCAGGCATTTGGCAACTATGCCAGCCTTCTAGCTTAAAAATATTTTTGAACAACAGAAGTAAAATTGTACAATGAGGTGCATGTCTCTAAATGGTCCTAGTATAAGGTTGATTTATAATCAGCCTCTTGAAATTTAGATGTTAAGAAAGAGTTCTTAATTAGAAACACAAAGATGTATTATAGTTGGTAAAGCAGCTGCGTAAGTTACAACCATGGCGGACATCGACAATATACATATGTTGCCAACAATTGTTTTCACGAGTTAATATAAACTAAACAATTACGATTCTTTCATCGATACACAAAAGTGAACCTTACACTAGTCCACAGATCGTCTAGAATTACATAAACCACAATTAGAAGGGTCATTAAGTCCAATTCTAAACAAATGATCACTAAGCCACTAATGTCCAGTAAGAAGATGAAACATTGCAACATCAGAAGCAGAGGAAAACTCAGGATAGTGGAAGCAAGGCCCTCCAACGTTCCAGCATTCTATTCTCTTCTTGAGCAGTTGTGTTAGTCCGTTATTTGCGAGTTATATCAAAACCATTTCCGAAGCATTGTTTTCGAAACGGCTTTCTGTTTGGTTTTATAAACGAAGGAAAGATACACAAATCGGACGCCTCCAGATAGGACTATATGAAAGGCATGGTGTATGTCTGCTTTATTTTTCAGCAAAACCTATAGTAAGGAACTAGCAATATGTGGTATTGCATTATCGTGACGACAGTCCAAGAGTAGTGGGCAACGCGAAATAGACTTGCGTTTAGTAACGTGACACTGGATTTGGTTTAGTTTGGAGCACTATAGTCTGCTTTTTTGCAACGTGAGGGCTAGTGAGACTACTGTTTAAAGCCAATTCCGAACGACTACGAACAACCATGCTACAGTGGGATTCGAATCCATGAACTCCGCTGAATGGCGTCATAATGCTAGAAAAAATATTATTTTGAGGGCTGGTCTCACCAAAGTCATTTAACGCTAACTGCGATTAATCCCTGTTTAAACGGAGAATTGAATCCCACCATTGGTTGGCGCCATGTGTTAATCGCGGTTAGCCGTTAAACGACTTTGGTGAGACAGGCCCTTACCTATTTATTATGAATTAATTGATAAATTTAATCGCCTGCTCTTAATTGGGGAAAGTAGGGTTTGAAATAATGGCATTAAACGTTCGAAAAGGGAGGAAGGGGTGGATTTCGAACGATTTAAAGACGACAGTATTTTTTGCTGTGATATGAAACATATTTATACGAATTTATTTTAGAATCAGATTGTTAGTTTAGACTTTAATATTTAAACTTTGATAACTTTGAATTTTGCTAAATCTAACTTATCAAGAATCTAATATGGATGCCTCTATCCATTCCAGGTCCAACCGCTTTATAAATTCGAGGACAGATAGACAGATAATTTAGGCTATTATTATATAGGGAATTCTAGAACAAAGCGAGAAGTGTTATACTCGTTTATAATTTCTTAAATTAAAAACACTTAAAATAATTGATCTGATCTCAATAAATTACACTTTATTTCTGTTTACTCATATACTGTGAAATATCCTATTTTTGTCTGTGGTAAAAATATATGTCAGTTAAACTAACTTCAAGTAGTATTTATAAATCAACATTTTTATTTGATCGAGATTAGAACTAATTTTCCCATCCGCATGTTAACTGTTTTTCGCCTTTCTTTCTATCAGATAATTTACATTTCCTGGAGGTTTTTCACCCGGAACTCGCAGAATCAAAAGACATCGGAAAAAATTAGCTTTCTTTGAAAATTATCAGGACGATTCAAATTAATTGATTACCATCGAAATTTAACTAAAAAAATATGGCGGGTTGAAGTCTTGATTCGTAGAACATCGTTCTTTCAAATCACCGAAGATCGTACGTCGCTCGATAGAGGTTAATTTCCTCTAAACTGGGATCAATAAAACTTTCAACAGGAAACGCTCATCAACCACTCAGCTTTCATTCATTAGATGGCGGTTCCAGTTCACTACTCGTTAAGCGAAAATGCAAACTGCATCACCTTCCATTTCGTTGCGGGATAATTTATTGTTTTAGACCAGGGATGGGGAAACGACGGCCCGCCGGAAGGTTTTATCCGGCCTGCGGATAGAATTTTAAGTTGCCGGTCCGAGGCAAATTAAAAGAAATATATATTTATACATTATATATCCATCTCCTTTTCTACTTTGCTTAAATATTATATCCCAAATTTATTATCTCACTCCCAGAAGATCAGCGGTATATTTGTTTCTTATATGTGAACAAGTGTTTTCAACTTTGAACCTTAGAAAGAATAATTTCAGAAGTAGACTGACAGATGAGCATTTAGCATCGTTCCTTAAAATCAGTACATCTCACTTCGAACCTCAGTATAAGGAACTTTTAAAAATAAAATCGCAATTTCATTCATCTCATTAACGTATTTAAACCGTTAGGTACTTGTATATTGTTTTTAAAATTTTAGAAAAATTTATCTTGGCCCGCCAAACTTATTTTCTTTCGATTTTTGGCCCGCGGCCTAAAAAGTTTGTCCATCCCTGTTTTAGACTGTATGCGGTAACCCACTTTGTAAGCCGAGAAAAAAAACTATAGAGCAATTTGTCGCAACGTCACGAACTACTATAATGCCCTTCCCATTCATTTTCAGGTTTACAACAGCCAATAGACAAACAATAAACTGCCCTTCCGTTTGAAACTAATGTCAGAATTGTCATAAATTGAGATTTGCCCTACTGCGTGAAATTGCCTTATTGAGTTTTCACTAATTACAAACACAGTTAAAAAGTATTTGAATTATATAGGAATGTTGAGAATGGAATTTCCTGGGGATGTTGTTAGTATTCTAATTGAGGAGTATACTTTTACTAGCATATAACCCGTCATATGACGGGATCAGTAAAATTTTTAATTTTCCAGAATTGTAAAATACCCTATGAGGACTTTAAAAAAATGGTTTGCTTTTTGGCTGAGAATTATCCTGCAACAAAAAATAATCGATGATTAAATTTAAAATTATCACATATATACCTAGTCTATTATTGAAGACAAATATAAAAGAAAATTATTTACTTAATATCTAAGTTCAGGGATAAAACATATGAAAATAATGCCGACGATATTTAAATAATTTATAAGAGATTTGAAAAAAAATTTTCAATTTTACAACTCCTCTTCAACCTCCACTCAAAATACGTGTTCTGCAAAGATCGGTCGATTTACTTAAAAATTGGAAAAAGAATTTACCAAGTATCTAAAAATTTATTATTTAATTTTATTTAATTTAATTTATTAAAAATTTATTATTAAAAGTATTTAAAATAATCAAATTTTGAAAATTTTTTCCTCAAAATGTTGTTTTTGATTAAGAATCAATTTGTTGAGTTACGATCCCCTCGCCAGATTTCAAACGCCACGCTGCAAGCACGCCACGCACGCAAGCTGCAAGCACGCCAATTTCGCCAAATGTGGTTGAAGCACCAACAAGATCCATGATTAGAAACAGGAGAGTGGGCTAAGAAGAGGAGTTGAAAAATAAGAAATGGTTAAATGAAATGGTTAAAGGAATGACGTCATAATGCTAGAAAAAATGTTATTTTTACCTATTTATTATGTGATACATTGATAAAATTAATCGCCTGCTCTTAGCCGGAGAAAATAGTACTTGAAATAATGGCATTAAACGCTCGAAAAGGGGGGGGAGGTTGGATTTCGAACGTTTTAAAGACAACAGTATTTTGTGCTTTGATTGGAAGCATTTACCAATTTATTTTAGAATGGGATCGATAGTTTAGGAGAAGATGAAATTTACTCACTTTGAATTTTGCTAACACTAACTCATCAAGAATCCTATATGGATGGCTCTATTCATTCCAGCCGCTTCATAAATTCGAGGACAGACGGACAGATAGCTTAGGTTGTTATTATATGGGGGATTTCACTGAGCACAACTCTTCTTGTGTTTGCGTAGTTTCAGTTAAGTTCAAAACGATAGCTGTCAGATAAAAGTTTTAAATTTCGTGAACAGTGACCTATTAAAAGGGCCTTTTCAACAAAATTTTTAAATATATTTATGTTAAGTGATTTGTTTCAAGGGTCAGTCGATATTACAAAACACTTTTTGCAAAATATTAACTTAGTTTATATGCTTCGTATTGAGGTTTAGTCTTCAGCCTTCGTAGTTCCTCGCTCAAGGGAAGCTGCATGTTACTCTTAGCCATGAACCACTCGCATATTGCGACGGACCGGGTGTCAGTGGATATTACAAAGCACTTTTTGCAAAATATTAACTTAGTTTATATGCTTCGTATTGAGGTTTAGTCTTCAGCCTTCGTAGTTCCTCGCTCAAGGGAAGCTGCATGTTACTCTTAGCCATGAACCACTCGCATATTGCGACGGACCGGGTGTCAGTGGATATTACAAAGCACTTTTTGCAAAATATTAACTTAGTTTATATGCTTCGTATTGAGGTTTAGTCTTCAGCCTTCGTAGTTCCTCGTTCAAGGGAAGCTGCATATTACTCTTAGCCATGAACCACTCGCATATTGCGACGGACCGGGTGTCAGTGGATATTACAAAGCACTTTTTGCAAAATATTAACTTAGCTTATATGCTTAGTATTGAGGTTTAGTCAGTCTTCAGCCCTCGTAGTTCCTCGTTCAAGTGAAGCTGCATATTACCCTTAGCCATGAACCAGTCGCATATTGCGACGGACTTGGTATTGACTTTTCTTGCACCGGGAGAAAAGTCAACAATAATACTATAAATCACTAATTATATCAACCTTCCTTTTAATTGTAACTGTAAAAATAGAAAGATACTTTAAATACCTGCTGAAAATGCTTACGTCATTTCAAAGGCATATTGATTTAGAAAATAAATATATTTTTATCTGCATCACATATCTACGTGTATTCCCTTCCCGCCCCAGATCGCGCATCGTGAGGGGATGCGACTTTTCACAGCTGCAGAGCCGTCATATGTAAGGAACTGGGGCAAAGCGTGCGTTGTAGGCAATACATACTAACGAGTAGGAAGGCAAATTGAGTTGGAAAATTGTCTTATCTTTGCAAATGATAGGTTCTCACAGTCTGTGGCCCGACGAGATAGACTCACCCACTCGTTATACACATATTCGCTATCTTGTTATCGGATGATGACGTCTGATAAGCTCGTGAGATTTACAAAAGTATAGGTTCTTGGAATAGTCAGAGAAAAGGTTAGTTATACGTGAGCATAGCAATGATCATATACATGATTTCTGCATGATTGTCAGTCATATGTAACGTGACCATTTATTTTTTGACTCAAAACGGGACATTGGTTTATTTAGGTCAAATCATAGGTATTCAATGAAAAAAAACAACACTTTTTTAAAGTTATTTATTCAGAAAAAATTAGTTGGCTTAAAAGTTACGAATCACAAAATATAGGTACCCAAAATGTTTAGATTTATCAGAAGAACAAATTTATTTTAATATAGCTGGTGACGATTTCAAGTAATAATGAAACTCTTGGTACGTTTTTTTATATTCACCTTAATTATCAACATCGCCTTTAGAACTGAAATTTGTAACTGGGTTTTCTCGGATGTCCATAATTTGTTCATAACAGAAAATATTCTTTCTACTGGAGCATTTGTAGCAGGCAAACATAAAATACATCCAATTACAATAGAAAAGTTTTATGCTGAGGATTGTTAGCGCGAAACTGTTTGAATATTCCAACCAACGGGTTTCCGTGGAAATATTTAAATTATTCCATTCCGTTATTTTTTTTTTGCGATGTGATGCAATTAGAAACTAATAAAGATTCGTCAAAAACTACAGTATCTTAATTACAGTCATTATATTGCTTTTCATTTAATACATCCAGAGATTTTTCGAGCGGTTTCTGAAAACGGGACAATTTTGCGTCCCACAGTCCATTTCGGGGACACCGGGACTCGTAATTCTAAAAATTGACAGTCCCGTTCAAAACGGGACGTCTGGTCACGTTAGCCATATGTGACATTTTGTAACAGAGCGTGGTTATAGGTGTGATTAACAAAACCAATATAACTCTTAAAAAACATCAGGGTAATTTAAAAATATTAAAATAAATAATATCACATAAATTAACACATCACCTCACTTGCTGTTTAACGCTATACAGCAACTGCCACATAATAAAACAACTTCAGTATTTTATACAATTCTGGACTGGGCTAAGCCCAAGAAGAATAAAAAGTTAAATAAAATAAAAATAAGGTAAGGAGAAATGTAAAAATACTATATACGCACTCGAATAAAGAATAAATAAGTAGGTTCCTTCAACCAGTATATTTAAAGTGTATTTACTAGTATATTTTTAAAATGTCAAAAATTGAACATATAATAGTTGTATATTTAACCGCTGGTTAAGTACACACCAAGCCCAAGTATTCTAACAATGATTACATCTGCATGATTCTGTATGATCATATACACTTTTCCTGTAATAGACGATTCCTATTGCAGGTCTACTATAAAAGCAATCTTAAGATTACAATGAACGGAAAATTTAAATGTTAACGGAAAGTTTGATATTTCTATCTCAATTAGTTATGGAATATAAGAATAAAAATAAAAAAAAAATTATTTTTATAATCATCACCGTATAGTTACATAATTATTACTACAATAAAATTTAGTTTTTACTATTACTTACTTTAAAAAATTTTCAAACAAAAGGTTTCTAATTTTATAAGTATATGAAATACTTTAGATAAATTTCTAACGGCCAGGTAATTTTTAAAATTTGTCTATAATTTACTTTATAAAATGTCGAGCGATGAGTAGGGAGCTTTTTATGATACCAGAGTTCGAGTGTTCGAATCCCGCTGTTGGGTGGGATGTTCGAAGCCGTTCAGAATCGGCTTTAAGCGGTAGATCCCAGTTTCCAAAACAGTAGACCGTATCGTCCAAATAACGCTAAACCTTATCAAGTATAAATAAAAAATGGTTAAAAGTAATAAATTTAGAACATCGTAAATGTTTTTCAATGCAAAGAATTAATATACATATTTTGATATTTTGAACTATACAAACGGATGTTTAAACTATTATTAATTTTTAACTGTGTTTCCTGCGAAGTCTTACAATAACAGCTAGGTATTATTTTAAGACGCATGGAACATGCAATAATACTCATTTTGAAACAATTATTAATTAGTAAAATTTTAAATTAATTTTTTTACTTTGAAAATGTAAACACATTCTTATAAATATATTTCTAATAACACATTAAGTTTTCAAGCAGATTGGTTAAAAACAGAATAAATTAGTTTTGAAAATCCTCAGTTCACATAGAAAATGAACTGTCAAAAAAAAGAAAATTTCTCGGGTAAAAGGCGAACTGCAATTTAAGTCTATAAATATCGAAAATCAACTAAAAAATTTAAAATTTCCATAAATCATTGAACCGCTGTTGCCCTTCGTCTTTGTATAATTATTATTGACTAGCATATAGCCCGTCATATGACGGGATCATTAAAATTTTTAATTTTCCAGAATTGTAAAGTACCCTATGAGGCAGGTAAAAAAATTGCTTGTTTTTCTGCTGAGAATTATCTGGTACACGCTCAATAATTTATCTTTACTGACCGTATGTTAGTCACCAACTTTAATTTTTCTTGTCATATTACGTAATTTGATGAACAGCAGAGGTTTTAATATTAACAATGATCATTTGAAGGCATATATGAATGATGTCCAAAATTCAGAGAATCGATTGCAAGCTGTGTGGTTATGTATAAAAAACGAACACACGAACAAACTTCTTAATTTTCAAAGATATATAACTTAAACGCTAGATATTTATAAGTCCATGAAATAGACATTTATGAAAAGAATTTGTTGTTAATATCGGTGATAAAATTTTCGTTGAAACAAAAAATAGTTGTTGATTAAATTTAAAATTATCACATATGTGCCAAATCTATTATTTAAGCCAAATATGAAAGAAAAGTATTTATGTAATATCTAAATTCAGTTATAAAACGTATGAAAATAATGCAGACTATATTTAAATAATTTAAAATGAGATATGATTAAATGAGATGGTGAAAGGTATGACGTCATAATGCTAGAAAAAATGTTATTTTCTAGGATGAATTTATATATATATATATATATATATATATATATATATATATATATATATATATATATATATATATATGTCAGGATTTAAATTGAAGGTTAATTTTCAAAGATTTTAATTAGAATTACTTACTGAGAGTGACGCGGCGTGAGGAGTTAGCCACATAAATACGGCTCACGCGCAGTGATCTAGATAGAGAGCAGTGTGCACATTCCACGGACAGAGCTGTCGCTACCCGAAGCAGCTAAGTCTGCCTTTGTTAATTGAAGATGATTGATGAGTAGTGTGCTGAGATTTGAATAAAGCTATGAAAATGTATTCAGAACTCTAGTGTCATTTAGTGGGAGCCTGACATATATGTGTGTGTGTGTGTGCTACACATATGACAATTCATACAGCAATGATGTCTTTATAACGTCTTTATTCGTGTTTATTGCAAAGTTTTAACACTCAACCATCAAACATGGCAGCGAGTTTCTAGCTTCTGCATTTCTAACAAAGAAACCACATTTAGCCAGATTTTATGCAGCAACTCTTTCTCAAGACGCTCTCTCTGAAACCTTACTTGTTAACTGCTTTTATAATGGGTTATTAAAGATTTGCACTTGCATTAAAAAGAGTGCTCCGTGTTTTGTCCTCTCAAACCTCTAAATTATTAATTTTACATATTAAAATGTGGTATATATATATATATATATATATATATATATATATATATATATATATATATAAAGTTTTAAATACATAAAGAAGAACTAATAATAAGTTTATAAAAAATGTTAACAGTTTGTTAAAAATATTAAATTCTATTAATCTTGAATGATTGTTATCCTTCTTTTTTATCCTTACATGTACATGAGAAGATAATTTTTTTTTTTTTGCCGAAATATAACATAAAATGCAAAGATAACGTATGTAAGCAGAAAATAAAGAAAGTACTAGAAAAGAAAGCTACTGTTTCGTTGCTTCGAGCATTCAAGAGCATTCAGTAGCTACTCGAAGGGACGAAATAGCTGTCGCATGCTTTCCTTTGTGCCTTTCTCACAGTGACTTTGCATTTTATACTACCTCATATTGTACGTTGGGGGTTTAATGGTTAAAGAAATCATCATCATAAACAATCGACTTACAAATATCTTGATTTTTTTTATCTTGAATTTCCGTCTATCCTAAACTTTTAGGTTCTAAATTTAACTCAAAGTAATTCAATACGCTATCTCGAAGTTCCCTCCTTATTTTGATGCTTCAGGCAGAATTTTCATGTAGCATTTTTTCCTCGTGCTTTGCCAAGTTACCTTGCTTTATCCTAATATTTGGTGAAATGACATTGTTTTGAAAAATTTCTCATTGTTTCATAAAATTAGGATTTTTCAACGTGTGTCAGGGTTGAGCTATTTAAATCAACCCGATTTAAATCACTATTAAATCAGTTGATTTTTTTTTTAAATCATTAATTTAAATCGGTTTTTAAAGATTGAATTTTTAAAAGAAAGCTGTTAGTAATAAGCGCAGTAAGAAAATATTGACAACCCAGAGTTGCTCCCAGAGGATTTCAGGAGGCTACTGCACCCAGCCTGTCCTTGTATTATTAAAATAGCATCCTACCTGCTATTCATAACTTTTCCTCTATCACTTTCTTATGTCTCAGTCAAATGCTGTTTTTGTCTTTTGTATTAAAAAATTACTGACACAGTAAAAAATTCATTATCAGACCTTGAAAAGAATGCCCTGACTTTTTAAATATTAAGTGCCTCAAAAAAATAAAACAAATGCACCCAAAAATGTAATAAGTATTTTCCCCCTCCTGCTTTTATTTATTTATTTTTATGAACCTGGGAAAAATTCTGGAATTTATCTAGCTTTACCGATTTATAAACCTTGTTTGGATGGACCATGTAGCAAGTTTTTCTCAAACTCAGATATGCACCTGCAGTCCGGAGCTGCTTCTATCAAGACGATTTTTCTACATATGGATCAGTGCAATCTCACCTTCCAAACAGACTTGAAAACGACAGAGTACCTAAACTTGTTTTTGTTTATAAATCATTTAACATTTAACCACTTTCACAAAATAAAAAATTGGTTGTAAAATTTTCATAAAAAATAAAAAGTATTGTGATTACTTAGCCCTTAGTCTACCCTCTTTTTTCTAATAATTCTATGGTTGAAATAGTAAAATGCATAAATTAACATGAAGCATCATTTATTTAAATTGTGATATAGATAATTAAAACAAGCAAAAAACCCTATATTGCAAGTAATTATTTTCTACTGAGTTATGAATTTTTCTTATATATTAAATTTATTTTTTTAGTTATATGTATTTTTTTATATATAAAGAAAGAATTAATTGATTTAAACATCTAACTTGAACAATTTAATTTGCTTGTATCAAATATCTTCATCAAATATACTTAAATATATTTAAACTAGCATTAACACGGGATCAGTAAAATTTTTAATTTTCCAGCATTGTAAAGTACCCTATGAAGCAGGAAATAAAATGGTTTGTGTTTTGGCTGAGAATTTTCTAGTACACGCTCAATAATGTGTTTATTTTCAAACTACTCTAAAGGCTCCCTACATAAGGCAATTTGTCGCAACGTCACGAACTACTGTAATGCCCTTCCCATTCATTTTCATGTTTACAACAGCCAATAGACAAACAATAAACTGCCTTCCGTTTGAAACTAAAGCCAGAATTGTCATAATTTGAGAATTTGCCCTACTGCGTGAAATCGCCTTATTGTGAATGCAGTTTAGAATCACGCTGAATTCATTTAGTCAAACCGTGTGGTTATGTATAAAAAACAAACACACAAACAAACAAACTTCTTAGGATGCTACCATATTACAGTCGACATATGCCACTGTTGACTTCTGCGTCATAATGATGTCAGTGAAGGAAATCCATGGTACAAAATTCCCATCCTTGGTGATTTATGACGTCATCATGACGTAGAAGTCACCAGTGACATATGTCGACTGTAATATGGTAGCAGCCTTAATTTTCAAAGATATATAACTTAAACTTTAGATGTTTATTAGTCCGTAAAATAGACTCCTAGACTTTTAGGAAAATAATTGGTTGTTAATACCGGTGATAAAATTTTCATTGCAATAAAAAATAATCGATGATTAAATTTAAAATTATCACTTATATACTTAATCTATTACTTAATACAAATATAAAAGAAAATTATTTGCTTAATATGTAAGTTCAGTCATAAAACGTATGAAAATAATGCACGCGATATTTAAAATATTTAAAATAAGAAATGATTAAAGGATGGTTAAAGGAATGACGTCATAATGCTAGAAAAATTGTAATTTTTACCTATTTATTATGTGAATAAATTGATAAATTTAATCGTCTGCCCTTAGCCGGAGAATCCATTCCAGGTCCAACCGCTTCATAAATTGGTGGACAGACAGACAGATAACTTAGGCTATTATTATATAGGAGATTTCAAAAATCCTATTTAAATCAAAAACATCTGATTTAAATCCAAAAAATATCCGATTTAAATAAAAATATCGACTTTTTTATTTAAAAAAAATCATGATTTTTATCAACCCTGACGTGTGTGAACTCTGTGAAATAGGTCGATAAATTTTTCTGGAAGAAAACAATTTATTGGGTTACACTGTTCTTACATTACTTAATTTTTTAATTTTTAATTTTAATTCCTCGGTATAATGTACTGTAAAAAACAGTTCTATAAAAGTTTTTATATTTTGTGGTCCTCATATAGTTAGATCTTTTGTATTCAGGCGTATTAGCATTTGAGTTTAACCTATTTTCTCTATAATAACAAAAACAATAAATCATAGTGCACAACAACCCAAACCGAACAACTGTAGACCTCTGCTATGCGGAAAAACAAAGTGGAAACAAAATGGCACGTACTATCGGAGATAAGACTGAATGAACGCCGACACAAAAAACTACACATTTTGGCAAAAAGCCGAGGTTTAAACGCCGTCACGCATCTCATGGCTTTTCGAAAGCTCTCTCTCTCTCTTTTTTTGTAGAAGGTAAGGAAGGATGCCGGATCTGAACGCAGTTTGTTGAACTGCAACACGTGTGAGAATGTGCCGACATTATAGTAGTGGCCAAAACATAAAAGGATTTCGATCGCGCACACACAATTATCGCTTCTATTTCTGTGGTGTCCCAGAGGACGTGGTTGGGCAGGGAGAACGATCCGCTAGTGTAAAAGAGGTCTCTCAAGGCTGAAAACGGTCTAGATGCTATTTTTTCCGGAGGTTATAAATTAGTTGTTGCATTTAAACAAAAATAACTGGTCACTGAACGCCAGAAAATTACTCATTTGCAGTACCGTTTGATCACTTTTTACAACTCTCTGGTGACAATGAACTTTTTAAAGTGGTTTCTTTCACTTTCAACTACTTGAGAACGTATACCTAGTTGAAAATTTATTTTGTTCAGAATATATTTATATAAAAGTGACTAAAATTCCGAGGTAAAATCTTAGCTATTTTAAAATTTTCTAAGTATTGATATTTTTTTAAATGTTCTGCATCAAAAATGCCCCATTTTTTCTCGAATAATATCACTTATAAAATACTTTTTATTTCTTAGAATAAAACATAGTTTTTGTTATATGAACTCCCGTAAAAGGTAAAAAATAAAATGCCATAATAATATCCATTTGTCTAGCAGAAAATGTGTTTGGAATTTCTTTTAAATACAGAATTGACAAATTTTGTGTGTTGAAATGAATTGATTTTAACTAATTTTCACATTATAGCTTTAATGTAACAGACCACGTTCAAATAGCGATTTTCGTGAAAAATATCGCAAAAAAAATTTATTCGTTTATTTTAATGATCAGTCTTTTAGCTTTCGAAAACAGCTTTCAGCTTGTTTCTAGAGTCATTAGAAGTCATGATACAGCTGTTTAATCATCACCGGAAGTGTCGAAAAGATACGGGAAGTGAGCCGTTAAAGGGCTTGACTTTGAGGGTTAGCATGAAAAAAGTCATAAATAGCGTATTATAGCTTCTAAATAAATAAATAAATTACTCCACCATATTTCTGAATGGTTATCAAATTATAAAACACTTAATGAATTTATCCAATAAAATCTTGAAATTGAATTTCTGGAAAACTGTGATTTTTGCTACACCAACACACCTCAAGTCATAACTGCTAGAATAATTTTTAGAATTTAATTAGAATTTAACTGTATGTTTTTAATGATTTACTGTACTACATATATCCTCTGTGAATTTTAAAAATTGAAGGCTGAAAAAATGAATATATCATATTCACTCTTTTTGTGAAGTCAGTGAAAAACTCTTAGGCAAAATATAAACAGTGCAATAAAATTATATATACAGTAGTTTTACCGATTAAACAATAAGCTACGGATCGTACAATTAAATGCCACCAACTTTTTTGATTCAATATTCTTACATTCGTGGTGTACAAAGATTAGAAGGCCATGGTATTATGAAAAATCCTAAATTGATCCTAAATTTAAATGCCAATTGTTAAATGCAAAAACGACGTCTACTAGAAAATCGCTTCTAAAGTGTTGTCATAAACATTGAACTTACAACCAGTCTTGTCTCTTTCAGGTATGAAAATTTCTATTTTAAACACGAATAATTTAACACAATGTATGCGGAACACATACTAGTACTTTTTCTGACAATTGATACTTGAGCGGGGTACACGACTAGTACGGGTTAGTGCAACACCTCCTATATCGGAGGTGTTGGTTAGTGTAACAACATGATTTGTTTGTGGGTACAAAAATAACGGTATATACAGAAAAACGAAGCCGAATGTTCTTGTTTTTCATTTTTTTAATAATGTAAAAGTGTTTTTATGTAACATAATTCGAAAATAATTAAAACTATATACTACTATTTCTATTTTATTTTTCCTATTTACCATACTATTATAAATTTATCCACTAAAATATATATTTTTTGTTTACAAAAATCTTATGGTTGTAATTTATATATTTCTATTTATATATTTGTTTATATATTTCAATGTAAAATACCAAAGGTTGGTTAAAAAATTAAATAATTTTCGATCTATTGAGTTTTAACTGAATAACTAAATTTACGAGCAAAACGCCCGCTCCCGGTACAATTCCGCTGAGAAATGTACCCGCACACAATGTGTTATGAAAACCTGTTTCAATATCCTAATTAGACAACTTCAATTAACGTTAAGTAGTTTTAACTTTTCTATAACAAGGGTTTTTTATAACAAGGATAACAAGAGTAAAATATTGCTAAAAACTCTTCACACGAACAGTGAGACAAGTGAGATAGATCGCTTGTGTAACTGATAAGACTCGTGAAAATGGTGAACTATTGCCAGTGAGTAATACAATACTAACTGTCTGACACTTTTAGGTACTAACGGTGTGACAAGGAAAATCACAGTCATGACTGATAAGAATAGAGAAAAAAATGAACTACTGTCTGTGAGTAATACAATACAAACTGCAGGAAAGAGTGAATAGCTTTGAACATTATTCACTGCTTACGTACTTTGAAGATGATTACGTTCAATTAACGGCGGCTCGTTTTGATTAGTATATAGCGGAGTCTGCTAGCTACAATCCAATAAAGTTAACTACAAAGTCATTAACACTCAGTATTAAACAGACTTAAACAATGATTCTCCTTAACCGGAATATTTAACTTTTGTTTGACAGCAGCTTTTTTTCAAAAAATATTAAACTTTTTAATCTTGTCTATTTTAAAACAAATTAAATGATTTCAAAAAGATATTTTTTTAACCCCTCTAAGCGGTTCGCACGTACAATTCCACGGTTGTCACGTACAATTTTCGACCTCCAAAAACGTTCCGAAAATGGATGTATGTACATTTCTGCCAGTGCTTAGAGTTTTGAGGTAGGAGGGTCATGTCGATTGTTTAGGAACTGCACCCTCTTTACATTTATTGAGGATGCACCCCTACTCTGAGGCACAAAGACGCTGATAGCTCTCATGGCTTTGTCAATCTCTATTTCGAAGTATTTCGTTTGTGTAACACATGTATCTCTAATTGCACCACTTAAATATCTTTATGACTTTCGTAAAAAATATAAATAATTCTCTTAAAAAATTTTTATTTGTACTTTTAGAATCCATTATTTCTTATGGGATGATCTTCGAGACTTGACGAGCTTTATGTGTAAAAATTAACAATCTATAATCTATTTATAAATCTATTTATAACCGGAAGTAAAGGGACAATAACGAGGGTGGGTTTCCCGTATTCCAATCTAGTCGACAAAGGGTGAAGTAAAAAATCATAGAAACGCTTTGAAATTGACAATAAACTTTACTTATTTTTGGAGAATTTTTTTCCTCGGTGATTACTCGGATTTAATTATCGTTTAAATTGCCACTACTTTTCTCTTGTTTTAAACATGTTATTTCATAATTATTTTTTTTTAAATCAATTTTTTATTATATTAAAAAGACAATCAAAAATCTAAAAATATTTGAATTTTAAAAAATATTTAAAAATATTATAAATATAAAAAGAACCAAAAATACTTCGTAAATAATATGCATTGATAAATTTTTTAAAAATATTTTTAAAAATATTTTGTTTATACTAGGTAAATTTTTTTTGTAGCACGAGATTAAAAATTATTAGTTAAATATTTATCTGTTTCAGTTGTATTGGTATATTAACAAGAAATCTAAATTCATTTATTCTTAAAAACACAAATGGAGTAATAATAAAATTCAAACAAACTAATATCACAGCTTTATAACATTAAGAAAAAACTTATTAATAATGCTATGAACACTTATTCTATTTAAAAAACTATTTGCCCGAATATTAGTCCATTATGTCATTAACCCAAAAACTATATACTTTCTGATTAATTACATTTATAAAAAAAAATTCAAATTGTCATGATTAAGGTGTTTTAAGTTACCAACTAACATTAAATTCCAAAGAATTATAGTAAGTGACCTTTTGGCTGATTTGGTTTAGTCATGTTAATTGCAACAAGAGCTTTGAAGCCCTACAGTAAATATTAAACTTTTGTAAACATCCATGTCTATGGGTTTTGAAACATCGAACTCCGGTATTAAAGGCCAAAAAAGGTATTTAATTTTTAAAATTACACATCACATTTTCTCTTATAATACTTTTCTGACGATATAACTTATTATGTACGTTAGTCTAAAAAACATGGTTTTTTTTGGTAAAAAATAAAGACAACAGGAAAACTAAAAATTTAATAGATTTAAAAAATTTGACAAATAAAAACTAGTTTTAAATAGTCGATAAAAACAATGATAAAAAAATATTAGATTGAATATAATATTTATTAAAATAAGGAATAACGAAGATAATTAGCCTGGAATATTTATAATTTCTACTACATAAATTCTGGAAAAATTTAGAAATACGTGTTTTTTATATCATTGGGGCTGATTAAAATTAAAATAATATTTTATCTATTCAGATTTAAAAGAATAACTAAATTTACGCAGCAAAATCAGTGTTAAATTGCTGACCGAAATGTATCACACACGTTTAATAACATTAAGTGTAAAATAATATAATGATACTATAGTTAATGAAACTCGATTATATGTCTAAAAGCGTATTTCAGCTTTAGATTCGAAAGAAAACTGCAATATATTCTGTCTGAATTAATTACAGTTAGATACGAAGGCATACATAAATTGTCAAATTGTCATGACTTATGATCTTTAGGGGTGACCAACCTGACATTAGTCCAAATACAAAAATATAGGGGCAGCACTTTGGCTGAGAGATATTAACACATTATATGCGAGACAAGTACTAGTACGTTTTCTGACGATTGATATATGAGCGCGGGTCACGTACTAGTACGCTTTCAACATTGATACTTAAAGTGGTCACGTACATAGTACGGAATTTAGTGTAACAACTGTTATTAGTTATGTTACAAAAAATAACGATATAATTTTGATCTATTTGAGATTTACTTGAATAACTAAATTTACGCGTAAAACTTCCACTCCCGATACAATTCCACTGAGAAATGTACTCGCACACAATGTGTTATAATAATTAAATATCAAATTGATCAAGATTTATAAATCAACTTCTTTCTAAAAAATTGTAGTTCTTAGTTTAGTTTTATTAGCTATACTGTTTATGTCTAAAAGCAAAATGTATTTGCAACTTTAATTCAAAATAAAAACACACCTTTTAAATCGGTATATTAATTAATTTACCAAAAGGGATATACTTATGTATTTTATATACATCTCACGCGAGAATGGAAAATCCATCTATTTTGTGAGATTGTTTTCATAAATATTTAAAGTGCCAGGAATGTGGAGAATTATTATTTCCTTTTATAATAGGTAATTTGTGAAATTTATTCTGTAGTAATTTAAGAAAAATTTTGATTAAAGTAACGTCTGATCCGCTATTTTATCATTATGAATTAATTATACATTTAAGCAAGCGTGATATAATTTATGATGAATATTCCCATAGTCATACTTTTTTATTAACACATTGTTTGCTGATACATTTCGCAGCGGAATTGTAACCGTCTCGTAAATTTAGTTTTTCAGTAAATCTCAAAAGATCGAAAATTATTTAATTTTTAACCAATTTTTCGTATTTTTTATTGAAATATATAAACAGATATAAATAGAAATTATAAATAGCAACCAAAGATTTTTGTAAACAAAAACTATATTTTTAGTGAATAAATTTATAATAGTATAGTAAATAGGAAAAATCAATAGAAATAGTATATACGTTTTAAGTTTTTCGAATTATGTTATATATATACATTTTTACATTCCAGAATCTACGTAGAAGACACGAAACATTCGACTTCGTTTTCTTACGACTTCGTAACACATTGTTTTCCGGTACATTTCTCAGCCGGATTGTACCTGGAGTGAGTGTTTTTCTCGTAAATTTAGTTACTCAGTTAATGCTCAATAGATCGAAAATTATTTAATTTTTTTCAACTTTCCTTATTTTATATTGAAATATATAAACAAATATATAAATAGACAAATAAACAATATATATAATACAAAATATATATAATATATAAATTCAAATATATATATAAATATATATATATATATATATATATATATATATATATATAATATATATAATATATATAAATATTTATAATATATAATATACATATATATAAAATCATTTCACAGGATAAAAAAAAAGTTTTAATTTTATATCTAAAATTATTCAAACTTCCAGTTATGTGTTCCGCATCGACTGATGTTTTATTAACTAGTTTATAACTAGTTTTATTTGTCTAAATTTTTTCTAGAATCTATTAGTAGACAAGAACATTCGGCTTCGTTTCCTGGTATACCGTTATTTTTATATCACAAACAAATATGTTTTACACTAACCCATACTAGTACGTGACCAGCGCTCAAGTATCAATCTTCAGAAAACGTACTAGTACGTGTCCGTAGAGTGTTTAAGTATTTTGTTTTTGCTATTTTCACCAAAAATGTGTACATGTCAGATTTATTTTACAGTACACAATAACGCTATTCTACTAACTGATATTAAAATTAGTTTTTTTTTCTTTAAAATTTCTGATTAATTCATGATTTTCTTAGCATACGACTTGAACAACCGTCTTCTATTTACAGTATAACAGCAAAACTAAGAGTGACAAATGATTAAAAATTTTATTTTGTCAATTTAAAATATAGTAATATATTTTAATTAGAACTCATTTTATTATTTCACCTGTAGTATCCCCAAATCCACATCTTAGTATGTAGTCACACCACAATAGTAGTATATACTTTGTATAATTACGAATATGAGTGAACCTAAGATAGTCTCAATTTAAAATATTTGCCTTGCAGAGAAGAAAATTAAGGGAACATAGTTCATTTATTAAGTATATTGTATTAAGTATATATATTTATTATTTATTATTCATAGTAAATTTTTACAAAATATTTAATACCACTGTAACATTAAAGTAATTGTGTATTTTTGCCATTTTATGTAGTATATTTGTAAAAAATATAGACAATATAAAATGAATGCAACCCATTTACACAAAATAACATTTGAAATAGGTATATTAGACACTATATTTTTAAATAAAACTGAATTAGAATGTCTGTTTTATTCTGTAAACCAAAACATTAAAGATTTCTGGCATTTATAATTTATTAAAATTTGAAAAATCTTAAAATAATGAAAATTTAAAAAAATAACCGTTAACAGGTTTTAAAATGTATATATTGTTCATATCAATATAATTGGAGTTTGTAGAATTTTTAAAAAATTACCTGGCAATTCATATAAAAATTAGCTTCTTATTTACAAATTTCAAAACTTATTTTGAAGTGTGATTTTCTATTAGTTTCCCCTTGGTGCATAACTTATATGTTTTTTAAAAATACATTGCTTTCCATAGCAAAACTAAATATTTTTTTTATAAAGTTAGCCCCTTATTAATGATCCGGAAATTATATGTTTTTTAGAAATGCATTGCTTTCCATAGCAAAACTAAATATTTTTTTATAAAGTTAGACCCTTATTAATGATCTGGAAATTATATGTTTTTCAGAAATACATTGCTTTCCATAGCAAAACTAAATATTTTTTTATAAAGTTAGACCCTTATTAATGATCCGGAAATTATATGTTTTTTAAAAATGCATTGCTTTCCATAGCAAAACTAAATATTTTTTTTATAAAGTTAGACCCTTATTAATGATCTGGAAATTATATGTTTTCTAAAAATGCATTGCTTCCCATAGCAAAGCTAAATATTTTTTTATAGTTTTACCCCTATTAATGATCTAAAAAATATTTTATTTTAAAAATAGCAAAAATTTTTATTTTATATATAATTAAAAATTAGATGTTTTGATGAAGATTTTTTTCAGGTCGAACGGTGCAATTTCTCCTTATGTCTGAAGTGTAGGTAAAAGACCAGAAAAAACACGAAAGATTCTTTAAGTACGAGCAGAAATAAAAAGCTATTATAAGCAGAGAAAGGTGAATTGCTGGGTTTTATTTAATTTTGTTTCTCTAAAAAGAAGATGAGAAGGTCGTATAAAAAGCGAAAATTGTTTTGGAGAACGCTGCTAAAGTTAACGGCAGAGAAATCAAAAATAAAAGACTCGAAATGGGGTCACAAAGGGAAGCCTCTGTAAGAAAAAACAGCGCTTAATTAAATCACCACGTACTGACAAACACTAACGGAAGCAGTTCAAGGCCATGAAGGATTAACACATCAGCGTTAACTTTTACACACAAAATATACTACTTTTCAGACTTGTGTTAAATCCTTAGAGGATGTTAGAAGTTACAAATAGCAGGGCCGTAACTAGATCATTTAGTGCCATGGCAAAAAAAATGGTCTACGCCCCTACCACCAAATGTAGTGAGAAAATATATAACCTGATTTTTTATATTTTATATATTCTGAATGAACTCAAAATAATTTGTTAATTCTTAAAATGCTCCCAGTGTATTAATTTTTAACTTTTTCTTCTACTTTTACCTTAATAATACTTAAAAAAAATTTTTGGCCGAACGATGGGCGATTGGTTAGGGTGCTGGCCTTCGGTACCGGAGTTTGTGGGTTCGAATCCCACAGTGGCATGGATGTTCGTAGCCGTTCGGAATCGGCTTTAAGCTGTAGGTCCCGGTCTCATTAGCCCTCGTGTTGCAAAAAGTAGACCGTAGCACTCCAACCAAACCAAACCTAAAGATATTTTTGAACCTTTTTGGGGATATTATTTTGCTGATAAATTGAATAGCTTATTGGGGTAATATTTTTTATTTAAATGTTGAATTTTTATAAAAAAAAATTGGCGAAATTTTTTTAAATAAATTTAAATTTAGTTTTAATAACTTTAATGAATTCAAACTTTAAAACGAATACCCACATTTATATTAAAGCATTTTAGTGATGTTAGGTAAACAATTTGTAAGAATCTATAACAAGTTTAGTTTCTAGAATCATTTTTAAAAATAAAAAAAATTCATAAAAAAAGTAATTTTTAAACACAGTGGATTTTATAATCAAAAAAATTATTTTTTAAATTTTCCTTACTTCTACACTGGGCGAATTGTCTTCTTTTGGACCCCATTTTCCTCTCTGTGCGGTGCCCCTAAGGCTGATGCGCCTGTGGCAAATGCCACCTTTGCCACGCCCTAGTTACGACCCTGACAAATATTCTTTGTAAATTGTTAAATCAAGAGCTGTGAATCTGTAAACAGATTAATATATAAATATATAATATATATATATATATATATATATATATATATATATATATATATATATATATATATATATATACATATATATATATATATATTTAAATGCGCAAACAGCATAGGGGGGCAAGGCTTACGGTGCAATTTGCGTGACCAAAGGCCCTGGGTGCGAAGTTTTAGGTGGTCAATCTTATTTAATATATATATGGATCACATTAATATTCTTTAATTAAATCATCTTAAAATTATTTTTTTTTAATTTTCAAAAATATATTGATTTGATTTTACTTTTTTATTAACATATTTGATTTAGTGCGCTATAGTGAGCTTTTTACTACACGAGAGATAATTAAACCACAACATACATCTCAATAATACACAAGCTGAACGCTAGCCGATTGATTAGGACGCTGATCGTCGGTACCGGAGTTCGTGGGTTCCAATCCCACTATAGCATGGATGTTCGCAGCCGTTCGGAATCGGCTTTAATCAGTAGGTCCCGGTCTCATTAGCCCTCCTGTGCAAAACAGTAGACCGTAGTGCTCCAGACCAAACCAATAATACACAATAAGTAGTCAAAACACTAGAAATATCTATATCAAAACGCCGCTGCAAAGTGAATTGACATATTGCTTTATATGGCAGGCAAAATTCATCTTTAACCATGCTTAACAAAATTAACTTTTAATGCTAGTTAATTCGTTTTTTTTTTATTGATTACCTTGCTAGCCATTAAGTGTATTCTTTTTAACAATACAGTTTTTCTACTGTCGTACAAATCGTTATCAGTTGAGGGAAAAACTGTTCCAGTCGAACATACGCATTTACCCCAGTAAAACGACAGAAGTGAATGATTCGTTACTAAATGCATTTACTAAAATTTTATTATTCAACGGAGAAAATGAAGAAAAGAGCAATCCCATCAATTATTCTGCTTTTTCAAATTTTAAAATCGAAAAAAAACAGAGCGCTGTTCTGGATTATTGCATATAAGAATTTAGTTCCTACTGCATTTTCCAGGTATCAGTGGATGTAACAAAATGACAAAAAAATGTCTGATTAACGCACATACCCCCTTTCTCATATCCATAAGTACTACACGTACAAATATGAATCATCCATAAAATAACCATAAATTCATCAATTTTTTTCTACACTCTACAAATATAAATACACTCTTGTGTCTCACGACACATGTCCATACCGCTGTTAAACTTGTTCTACATATATCGTAGTATACAGTCAATGGTCATCGCTGCAAAATTAATTCTTTCTCTGTGCTCCTCCATTTTTAGTAGTCGAATCTATAAACAAAATCTATATTGTGACCTCAAAGGAAGGCGTTACGAGCCATTAAGTAATCTGCAGTAAAAGTCAAAAGGGAAACACGAGATCGTAGTCAACAACACGTCCAATTCATTAACAAGAAGTCAATAGTTCAAATATTTCCTGAACATAGAACACAATGAACAAGACTACTGTATAACATTTGTAAATGTGTAGAAAACTTGAGGAGTTTGCGGTTATTTTCATATACGATGGAGATCCAATATTAAAGGTACAGGTAGCTGCTATACAAAGCACACATGCGCAATATTGACGGAATCATCACTCCCTGTTACACCACTCATTTCATTTTAGAAGTGTGTCAGGTCGTTTTATTAAAGACGCAAAAGACCCAATTCCGATTCCCGGAAGGAAAGAAAAATGGCGTGTTTCGTTCTGCAAAATATGCAATGTTTGAGGCACATACAGTTATCAGATTTTTGCAAGCCGAAGGAAATAATCAGAGTGAGATTCATTGCAGATTGCAAAATTGTTATGGTTCCAAAATTTTAACCCGAAAGGAAGCTCAAGTTTGATGCCCAAAAATTTAAAGGTGAACCCATATGTTGCATTAGATTTGTTTGTTTTGTTCTAAAAGGACACGGTCAGTTTTTTTAAACTTGAGAGCTAATCAGACCAAAATACATATTAAAAATTTCTTGTTGAATAGCTTGTAGATACACAGGAAAAATTTAGCTGAGAGGAGTATTTTAAAAATTAACAAAAAACCAGTTAAATTTAAAAGTTTGATTAAAATTTTCTTTTGTAATGTGATTATTTAGTTATACTTTAATTCATACATGTACAATTTAGAACATCCATCAAACTCTTAAACCTAGGTAACTGAATGCAAATTTAATAAGTACAAATCACTGAATTCTTAATTACATCTTCCTTTGTAAAAACTTACTGGCCTAAATAGTTTCAAATCCTTTTGGAAAAAAAATTGTACACTTTTTATAAAACATATAATTCACTGTTAGAGGTTAGAAATGTTTTTAAGAGAGGAAAATTGAACAGGGTAGAAAAAATTTCAAGCTATATAAAAATTAATTTTATGTGAACGTAATGTTTTTCCAAATTTGTCCGGAAGACATCAAAACTTATTTAATGAACTATTTTTTTATATGGAATGGAGAATGATCGATCATTCTAACTGGGCCTTATCTAAAAAGGCAGCATGAATCAGTAATTTTCCCGAGTATAACTTTTTTCTAAGTTAATGAATACCTTAAATTAACTTTGGAAATATGCATCAAAGCTTCAATACGGAAAAAATTCAGACAAAAAAAAATGATATATGAACAAAAATTCTTCCATTATATACAAAATAATATAGATTTGCTCATTATTAGCATGGAATTCTCTAGTTACGCATGAATATTGTTAGACCCCAAGGTTAAATCTTATCCCTTGCAGTGTTTCTTCCCTGAAGCGTCATTCCAGGACATTCCTAGTTTAAATACAGTGTTTTGTTAGCTTAGGTGAGTGGGTGGTCAGTTCATTTGTCTATCGTGGAGATAGTATTATTTTTGTCTCATGGCTGGTTCGTTGCTTTTAAGTTGATTTAAGTTTTGTTGACCATTCTTCTTCTTTTAAAGCACTACAGCCTGTTACAGGCCAAGGTTGTCCCAATCAGTTTTTTCCAACCGTTCCTATCTGCTGCAAGACTCCTCCACTTTCCCCTTTTGACAGTAGTTAAGTCCCTCTCTACTGAGTCAAGCCACCTAATTGGTGGTCTTCCTCGTTTCCTCTGCCCCATGGGATTAGTGAAAGTGAGTTGTTTTACTGGGTTTATGTCATCGAGTCGGAATAGGTGTCCAAGCCATCGCAGTCTATTGATTTTTATGACTTTAACAACATGAGGTTGCTTATATTTTTTCAAATATTCTTTGTAAATTGTTAAATCAAGAGCTGTGAATCTGTAAACAGATTAATATATAAATCTATCTCATTAATAATATTTAATTAAATCATTTTTAAGTTTATTTTTTTAATTTTCAAAATGATATTAGAGTCCTGATTTTACTTTTTTATTAATATATTTGATTTAGTGCGCTATAGTGAGCTTTTTACTACACGAGAGATAATTAAACCACAACATACATCTCAATAATACACAAGCCGAACGCTGGCCGATTGGTTAGGACGATGATCTCGGTACCGGAGTTCGTGGGTTCGAATCCCACTATAGCATGGATGTTCGTAGCCGTTCGGATCTGCACGAGTGCCCTCTGACACACGACTTACACGATCATCGTGTTCTATATTAGTCAATACTTGAACGACTCACTTATTAGACGTATTGTTGACCATGATCTCGTGTTCCCCCTTGTCTCATCCGCAGATCACTTAATGGCTTGTAACGTCTTACTTTGGGGTCACAAATGAAAATAACCGCAAGCTCACTAAGTTTTCTACACACTCTACAAATGTTGTACAGTAGCCTAGTTCATCGTGTTTTATGTTCGTCACACTTGAACGACTGATTTATGTATTGGACGTGTTGTTGACTCTGATCTCGTGTTCCAATACATAAATCAGTGTGCGGTGATGCAGGATGGCTCGTTTGGGGAGGAATTATTCTTGGTTCCCGAACTGACCTGCATGTTCAGAGTGTAACGATGACAGGCCACATCTATCGGGATGTCATTCTGGAACAATATTCGTTTGTTTCGGGGCGCCATGGGTCCTGAATTTCTGTATATGGATGACAACTGCCGACCTCACCGTGCAAACATTGTAGACGAATGCCTTCAATCGGAGGATATCACCCTTATGGATTGGCCAGCATACTCACCGGACTTGAATCCAATAGAGCATGTGTGGGACATGCTTGGCCGACGAATTGCAGCCCGTCAACCCCCTCCCAACTGTCTATCGGAACTTCGGAATGCATTGCTTGATGAGTGGTGTAATTTTCCCCAAGATCAGATTGATAATCTGATACTCAGCATGCGTAGGCGTTGTAACGTTTGTATTGCATCGTCCGGGAGACATACTCCGTATTAACCATCATACTAACCATGTTATACTGTTTTCTGTAAATAGGTTCTTTTTTTAAAATTTGCTCCAGGGTGTAAAAATCGCAATTTTTATTAATTATGTCAAACATATAGCATCTTTTTTGCTCTTCATTAAGTAACAAATATTCTGTACTTTTGTAACATGAACTCTGAATTCAATTAAACAAGTCTAGCGTAAAAAAGAAAAGAAAAGAAAAAAAATAAAGTAAAAAATTCTTTTCTTATTTTTCTTATTAATTTTTTATTCTTAGCAACACTAACATGTATCTCATCAACACTAAATAAAATACTCTCCCTTCTTAATAAGAAGTTGGAGATATGCTTGATAAGACAACGAGAGATTTCTATCAGCAGATAATATTCTTCCAGAACCTGTAAAAAAACTCAGATAAACAGATAGAAATTCTCCAAAAGAATTTGCCATAAAAGCAGTAATGCATATCACTAATTAACAAATAGAATAGGTTGACTCCTATTTCGTATGATTCGCTCATTCGCACTACTCAAGGTTGTCTTTATTGATTTTGTATTTATCTCTGGAGCCTGACGTTATGCAATTCTCTATTTTCTCAACTTTGATGTCAAAAGGATTATTTTTTTCCTCTTAGGCATTATTCACGGTCAAGGTCAGATGTTTTTTGTATTGTCATTGAATGCGATGCCTGTCGAGCGTGTACAGAATACGAGCATTAAAAAAATTTCTTCATCAGAGAACATGCAAAGCACCAGGAAATAATACCAAATTTGGAGAGAGAGCTTTTAGCGACTTCTATTTTATTAACGAAAAAAGTAAACAGAAAAAAAATATTTTTGCTTGAAATTTCCTTCTTATTGCAATTATTTCAGGCAATAATTTATTTGAGTTTGGAAACAAGAAAACTTGCTTGACAGGCAGGAAAAGGATTTGGGGAATCTTGAAGTTATATTTGTTGGACCGTTTTGCTCAGCGAGGAGCAAGTCAACAAAATGGCGTTCGTATTTCAAAAGACGTTGTTCTTATCTACGGTTCAGTAGATTCCTTTTAGTGAAAGAGAAAAGTAAAAGTTTATCAGTCACCTAAAAGAACAAATGGACAGAAAAACTAACACTGATTTAAAATGTTTTATATTGGATTCTTTCATGGGGAGATTTTCTTATATGGGCTAAATTCTGATGTTTGGATTAAACAACTTACAACACATTGAAACTATCACTCTAACACCTCGATTCTCAACTTTTGCTCCCCGTTGCATTTTGCAAGGGTTCCATGACAATTCCAGAAAATGAAATTAATAAAAAGTGACTACAGTCATCAAAATCATAAATAAAAAAACTATCAAAATGAGAAGACTGTAAATTGTATTCTGGGTGAAAATATGTGGAAATTGAACATATTCCAAGTAAACAAAAAAAAAACCACCCAGCTTAATCTCAGTCTTAATCCCTCTCTGTTATAAATAAAATATTTCCTAGATCGATAATGAAGTTCTAACCTTCTAAAAGTTATTTAGTTTTGTCATAGAAAACAATACATTTTTATAAAACATAAAATACGTACCTCGAGTGAAAAAAGTACAAATCCACTGCAAAGCAGCTTTTGAAATTTGTAAATTAGAAACTAAATTTTTATACCAAAGAAACTAATAACATTTTCTTTTTTTGTTACGATTAATAGTAAAAATATATCAAATATATCTTATTTATTACCATAATAAAGTCTAATCTTTATTAAATTTTCATATTTTAAGTTTTTAATAATTTTAAAATATCTGATAGTGTTACAGTTTTAAATTTACAGAATAAAACAATTATATTGCTCCAATATCATATAAAAATTTAATTACTAATATAGATATGTCAAAAGTTATGTTAAGGTAAGTAAATTTAATTTTTTTTTCATTTCATCGTGTTTTTTTTTTTGTTGTTATTTAAAAAACTACTTGAAAAGACAAAATTTAATACTTTTTAAAGTAAGAACTTTTTAATAACACTTGTAAATTTTTTTTTCCTAAATGCATTTTTTTGTAATGAAATGAATCGAAATATTTATATTATAACGAAGTTTTTAAGTTTCGAAAAATAATATGTCCCCTTCGTAAGATATTGTTAAACAAATTATTTTTTCGAAGTAATCTAAAATATAAGTAAAACAAGTCACAAAATATTTTTTCCTTAGATTTTTATTTAATAAGTGAGCGCGAAGGTTAGAAAAATAACCATTGAGCCTAAATCACATCCAGTAACAAAAATCAATTAGTTTTTTACAAAATAATGTAGTCTTAAGCTTACAAAAAGGATTCTTTAAATTTAGAGCTGCAAGAAAAGGCCTGTTTCTCAAATTGAATAATAACAATGAAAAGTGCTTTTCTAACAAGGGTATTTCATTAAAACTAATCATGTTTTTCTAACCATGTTAGAAATGGTAAGAAAAACAACAATCGCACCCAAATTATAAATCACATCCAGTAATAAAAAAGCGATTACTTTTTAGTAAAATAATATATTCTTAGGCTTAGTAAAAGGATTCTTTTGATTTAGAGCTGAAAGAAACGGCCTGTTTCTCAAACTGAATAACAATGAAAAGTGAAATGATTAGAAAAATAACAATCGTATCAAAACTATAAATCACATCCTATAATAAAAAAATCGATTACTTTTTTGTTAGATAATATATTCTTAGGCTCAGTAAAAGGATTCTCTTGATTTAGAGCTGCAAGAAAAGACCTGTTTTTCAAACTGAAAAATAATGATGGTTAGAAATGGTTAAAAAACTAACAATCACGCCAAAACTATAAATCACATTCAGTAATAAAAAATTGATTTCTTTTTAGTAAAATAATATATTCTTAAGCTTATTGAAAGGATTCTGTTGACTTAGAGCTGCAAGAAACGGCCTGTTTCTCAAACTGAAAATTAACGATAATTAGAAATGGTTAGAAAAATAACAATCGCATTGAACTATAAATCACATCCAGTAATAAAAAATTGATTACTTTATAGTAAAATAAAATATTCTTAGTCTTAATAAAAGGATTCTTTTGATTTAGAGCTGAAAGAAACGACCTGTTTTCAAACTGAAAAATAAAGATGTTAGAAATGGTTAGAAAAATAACAATCGCACCCAAACTATAAACCACATCCTGTAATAAAAAAAATCGATTACTTTTTAGTAAAATAATATATTCTTAGGCTTAGTAAAAGGATTCTGTTGATTTATAGCTGCAAGAAACGGCCTGTTTCTCAAACTGAAAAATAACGATGGTTAGAAACGGTTAGAAAAATAACAATGGCACCGAAACTATAAATCACATCATATAATAAAAAATCGATTACTTTATTAAAATAATATATACTTAGGCTTAGTAAAAGGGGTCTTTTGATTTAGAGCTGAAAGAAACGGACTGTTTCTCAAACTGAAAAATAATGATTAGAATTGGTTAAAAAAATAACAATCGCGCCAAAACTATAAATCACATCCTGTAATAAAAAATCGATTACATTTTTTCAAAATAATGTAATCTTGAAGCTAATAAAAAAATTCTTCGGATTTCGAGCTTCAGGAAACGGCCTGTTTTTCTCAGGGCCTTTCTCGCACGTCTCATTTCCTCCACACCTGAACAAGCGCTAAGAATCTGTAACAGTGCTCTCCGAAAACGTCCTTGGAATACCTTTTTTATTTATTATTCCCTCTTTCTTACCGTTCTAGAATGCTAATCTTATTATCCATGTATCCATGTCAATAAGCGATATTCCGCGAAGTTTGTATGGATATAGGACAGGTTAAAATTATTATATATCCAAAACTAACAAGTCCTTGATTGATTAAAAAAAATACGTAAAGGAGATTACCAATCTATAAATCAAAAATACATGAATTTGTTCATATGATAAAACACCATATGAGTAAAATATTTATTGAAGTTATACACTTAATTTCTACTATTGTACATGAGTGATTTATATTTTTAAAAACAAACAATATAAATGCATAATTTGCAGTCTATGTAGAAAAAATGTGCTGTGTCTCGAATTAAGGGAGTCAAATTTCTAACACCGCGTTTACACGAGTCAAGTAGATGATCAAGTCAAGCTAAAAAGGAAAGAATTTTTGTTGCTTTTCGGCTTACCAAACTTTTTTTTATTATTATCTCAAGTTGCTTGAAATTTTCAACATTTGATCTATATACCACGTTAAACATTTTCTTAAGTTTACTTTATGATATCAGCCATATTCTTTCCTAAACATTCCACACACGGAACATCTGCTAAATTGAACACCTGCGTAATAAAAAGAATAAATTTTACACCAGAAGAGTAAGTATTCAAATAAAGCTAAAATAGTATGTGAAAATTGCATTTTAAATTCTATAAATACCAAATTAATTTTTAAAAAATAGAATTAATTAGATACTCTCAAAACTGTATAAAATTTCCTTATCACTTTGACTGCCAAGCCAAAATTGCAAATGTTCACAACGGGGCCAAACTTTTTTTTTGTGTAATTTGTATTTTTTCAACATAAAACTATATATAAAAACACTATTTCAAAACAAACAATATTTTAAAACAAACTCTCTCTATTTATATATATTCCCTTTTTTGTTGCATGTTCCAAATATTTAATTTTTCATAAAACTTAGCTCATAAAATCGTCACATATACCAATTTGCGCAAACCACGTATACCTAACACATCGTAGGGAGCCCAACAATCAAACTCCAATACGATTTTCATGCAACTGATAACATCTTTGATAGCCATGGCCTGAAGTGTTAAAACACCATGGCTATCATATCGGATAGCCAGTGTTTCAACGGAAATATCACTGGATATCACATATGATAGCCATGGCAGTCAAAGTGATATATCATTACAGAATATTTTAGCAAAAATTTGAAATCGCGAAAATATCCTGTTAATAGTCTGCAATAGTTCTTGTTTAGAGGCAAGTTACTTGACTCGCAACTTGACTACGCGTAAACGCATGCATTCAATCTGTAGGTGAGTCAAGTAAACTAAGAAAAACTACGCATGCGCGGAGTTACTTGACTTGATCGTCTACTTGACTCGTGTAAACGCGGTGTAATTGCTCTATTTTTGAAATTATAACGTTAATAAAATAAAATATTAAAAGACTGTTGTAGACTACACAAATTTTGAAAAGCCTAGCTCTAGCAATAAAGAAAAGAAAAAATGGGGGGACTAGTTTTTTCCGGGTAATTTTTAATGTCTACTAGTAGATTGGGAGACCTACGTCCTTTTATACCTTCAGAGTTCATCTCTGATCCCTTAGTGGCAAAACATAAATATATTTTCTTAATCTGAAATGTTTTCATGTCGCGTTGAATTTTGTTTTAAAGGTAAATTGTACATATACAATGAATTTTCTTATAAACTAAACGCTATATGTAACGTTAATTAACTATTTAGTAAAAATTTGTTAGGATTTTCGTAATTACAAGAACCTGATGTTGTCAAAGTTCCTTTCATATAAAGTAAAAAAATAAAAATCACAAATTATCTCTGTTAGCAGTTTTAAAAGTAAAATCGATCTAAAAGTTCCTAGGGACCTACTTGTATTGCTATTTACGACTTTAAAATATTCTTTCTGTACAAGAATTTCCAGTTTAAGTTATCTTCTTTAAGCAATTTCGATTACTGAAACTGTTCCATTTTAAAGTATTTGAGGTTATATGTTGTTCATGGAAAACACCATAGACCATATTCGAGGTTATTTAATTTTTCCAGTTAAAAGAATATATAATTGGCAACATGAACACACATCTTTAAAGTCCTGATAACTGAGGGCTATTTTCACCAATAATTCACTGAAAGATGAATAACACCAAAATAATTTGTTAGAACAGATTTAGTGCTAAGTTCAACAACCAGATACGGAGGGAGTGACTACCGCACCCATTTCTGACTTCCAAAAATGGGCCAACGTCAAACGAGTTTGAATATTTTGAAGTTTTATTTACTCTCAACGAACAGGTTTTAAGTAAGGATTAATTGATAGTTCAGAAATACATGAATATACCACTATACATAAATGAATATTTCAATCTAGAAATCCCGCTTGCAAAAATTTCTACCAAATGATATTTTAATTTGACAATCATTAAAGCTATCTCTATGCATGAGCATAAGGAATAAAAAGTGCAAGAAATTTGACATGAAAATAAAGTTCTTTAAAAAATATTCAATCTGTAATCTTTACATCCTTATTAGTTCCCTTTATTCTCATTATCGTTAATTGTAAATTGGCTTTAGACAATGTCTAGACTCTTTGTAAGTCCTTTTCATGCCATGTTAAAGTTAATCATCGATTAATTACTATATAACTATATGAGAGTTAGATTAATCTTACAAATCTATAGGAAATCGTTATTTTATTTCTGAGGAATTTCAAAACGTTATCGATTAAAGGAACAATATCCAGAAGCCTGTGTTTGCAGGACATATAAAAATACCTGAAAGAAGCTAACTTTATTGAGATTATTCTTAAGCATTGTTTTTTAACATGTACTGTTAAACAAAAATAGCAGTTCAATTCCGGAAGAGTGAGTGCTAAAAACCTAGGATTTAAAAATAAAAATATTTTAATAAAGTAAACAAAAGAGGTTTTTAGTTTTGGAGCGCTACGGTCTGCTTTTTGTAGTACGAGGGCTAATGAGACCGGGACCTACTGCTTAAAACCTATTCCGAACGGCTACGAACATCCATGCCATAGTGGAATTCGAACCCATGAACTCCGGTTCCGAAAGCCAGCACCCTAACCATTCAACCATCATTCGGAGTAATCAAAAGAGGAGATATGCTCAATTGAACTCCAAAATTTCAAAGAGAATGAATGGTAATGACTCAGGAATGACAACTGAAGCAGCGATAGTCTCATTATGTACATTTGATACAAGCATAAATTTGCAGAAGATACAAAATTATTTGAAAATAGCTAACTTTATTACAATTATTCTTGGTTATTCTTCTTTAACATGTACTTTAAAAAATGATAGAAAGTGAAACTTGTAAGTTTTACCTAGAAGAGTAACTGCTAAAGATATAGAATTTTAAATTTAAGATATTCTTTATTTAAGTAAAAATATTCTGAAATGAAGATATATTTAATTCAACTTGAAGAATCCCAAGTCAATGAATGTGAGCGACTCGGGTAAGATCAATTCAAGTTCGATACTCGTATTTTTTACAATAGATAGCTTTTTTAAATCTCAATCTCAAAATACATGGAAAATCATGAAATAATCATGCTGATCAGTTACAAAACTATTTTTGAATCGCCTTTCTAAAAATTTAATTCTTATGTAGATTTTTTCTTTTAATACTCAAACTTTTATATAAAAATGGTGAACTATGACACTGATGATTGTGCAAGCATCGCTTAAACCAACTGTAGCAAAATGTTTAGTGTGGATGTCAAACTTAACTTATCAAGCTATTTGCAGGGTGTTTCAAAAATGACCGATATATTTGAAAAATTAATAAAAACTAAACGGACAGTGATAGAAACACATAGTTTGTTGCAATATGCTTGGGATAATAGTGAATTTTCAGGCAGGCACACTTTCAAAATTAGTTATAATATTCCACAACAGATGGCGCTGAAGTCTGGAAAAATCTAAACTACGATATTATTCTATGGGGACTCTTAAAAGATCAAGTGTACCACCACTATCCAGAAACAATTGAATAACTGGAACTGTACATCTGTTCTGCATGTGAAGCCATCCCTCCTGAGACGTTTACACGGGTTTCTGACAATTTCGTTCTGAGAATACGCCATATTATTATTGCGCATGGTAGATATCTGGAAAATATCATAGTTTAGATTTTTCAAAACTGTAGTGCCATCTGTTGTGGTACGTTGTAACTAATTTTGAAAGTTTGTCTCCCTGAAAATATACTATTGTTCCAAGCATATTACAATAAACTGTGTATTTCTATCACTGTCCGTTTACTTTTTATTGATTTTTCAAATATAGAGGTCATTTTTCAAACACCCTATATTTGGATATATTATTGGAGGAGGGTCTCAATTGGTAAAATAATACTTATTGAGACACGATAAGAAATCTCAAATTATTAAAAATAAAAGAGACATTGCAAATGCATCACAGATCTATCTCAATAATTCAGTTTTTTTCTTTTTTTTTAATCTTCAAAGAACCAAAGTAGCTACACTCAAAGAAAGTTACTTGCTCTCTAATTTCAATTTTTTTATGTGAATCCACTATGAATTTCATAAAATCAAAATATGGTTCCCAATTGGCTAGTTATCAATATACAGAACTTCTGCGGACGGTTTTAATATATTTTGGCTACAAATTTTTATTTTTGACCATAGGTCTTAATTAAATATTTTACATTTTACAAATACCTTTTTTATTTAACTTCATGAATAAAGTTTTCAAACAATTATGTTGTAAAATTCTTAATTTTACTATGCATTTTTCTGTATATTTTACACAGCACTTAAGTCTTGTGCACCATTTTAAGTAAAGGAAAAATTCCCTTTATGTATTTAAAGCTTTGTAAATGTTATATTGTTCTTTATAAAGTATACATAAAATTAAAATGCGGTCTTTTTTGACCTCATGCGTGCTCACTCGTATTATAGAACAAGCAGGATTGTCAACTTATAAGAGCTCCTGAGCCTAATTGGAAACTTCAAGCATGATCGAAGATCATACTATGATATTGTTGTAAAACTCTGCTGATACCATAAAGGTACAAGTATAAAATAATATGAATTGTTTAGTTAAAAGCCAAGGTTTAATCATTTTGATGGTGTAAAATAGTTTAGTTTGAGACTCAGTTTTATGAGATTAATTTCCTGGGCTAATGACTATTTGTACATTTTAAATCTAAGAGTAAGCATGAGAATGCAGGAAATTAAAAGTAAGTTAAAGTTTAAACAAAGTAATTAAAGCTGTTATAACATTAAGTATTTTCTTAAAACATTGAATGTATAATAAACAAAGAGCTGTGTCCGAACAATTGAATTTTCAAAACGATCACTTAAGGAATCCGTCTATGTTCAGAGAACTTTTTTCTTTGAACGTAGAAACTAGTTCATGTTTTTACATTTTTAGATTTATTTTTTATATTATCATAGAGAATTGCACTTAAAAAATTTATTCCTAGAGATGTTTTTATAAAATTTTTAACAAATGAAAAAAATTTAGTAAAATAATCGGGTTTTTTCAAAAGGTCGAATTTTTTAACAAATTAAATTATTTCAATATTTTTTGATTAACAGCATTTGTTATACACTGGACTAGTGAATCACCTAAAATCTTTGATCAATTTACATTTGGTAAAAAAATTTTGGTTCTTCAAAATCCTACACTTTGAATTTTTAACGAACTTTCATTACCTTTATATCTAAAAATGAGTGTAACATCATTAAATATCATCCAAATTTAAAGCTTTTAGGTCATTTACTAGTAAATATTATCAAAAGCATTCATAATAATTTTCAATAAAATATTTTAAAAACTTTTAGAGAAATCACATTTCAAGTTTCAACATTTTATTAAAAATATCGTTCTAAGAAAATCGCATTTGAAGTTCATGAAAGCTACTTTAACTGTTAAAAAATTAAAATACATATTTAAAATTCCCCACACTTCCTTGTTTCAAAACTTTCTAATTGCCAAGTTGCTAATTATTAAAAATTCTATAAAAATGTTTAAACTAATCTTCATGAAAATTTAAAAAGTTTTGTCCAAAAAAATGCTCTTAAAAGGCTTTAAATTCCCAACTTCCGGTTCCGAAGTCGCTACTTCCGTTTTGTCTTGACAGCTGTCACTGATGTTTAAAGAGCTGTAACTTTTCTTTAAAATGTCGTAGAGACAAAACAAAAACAGATTTAGAAGCCTAAAAGTTGACATTTTACAATAGAGAAATAAAAATAATTATGATTTTTTTCAAAAAATGACGTTTTCAACGTAGATGGATACCTTCAGCAGTAGGGTCTCATTAGTCTTAGTGAGCAAAACAGTAGGCCGCAGCGCTCCAAACCAAATCGAAACAGAGTCAGTTTGTTTGAAACATACTGGCAAATGCCGAAATGAAAAAAAAATACCTAAAAACGAACCAAAATCAATAACAAAATTCAAATCAAAATAAATTTAAAAAAAAAAGATAATTTAGTGGTTGCATTGTGAATAGTCACGTCAAACAATGGGCGGATTTCTATGATTAGTTTCGTTACTATTAACCGTTAATTTGACAAGATGCTTTTTCGCCGAAAGATTTCCGAATGGTAGAGAGCTGCTCTTCGTTACCGGAGTCGCGGGTTCGAATCCCGCTGATGGCATGGATATTCGTAGCCGTTCGGAACCGACTTTAAACAGTAGGTCCCGTTCTCATTAGCTCCCGTGAGCAAAACAGTAGACCGTAGCTCTCCAAACCAAACCAAAATGTTTTTTCAAATATTTTTTAATTTATGTTATTTTCCCATGTCTGTATAGACATTGGGATCTCTGTAAAATAAACAAAAAAATATATCATTTTCTATTTTTGAGATAATTAATGTCCGCTGTGATGAACACTGACAATTATGTTATATAGTAGTTATAAATGTACATGTCCAGTGTAGCGGCCAGACTTAGCCAAATTAAGGGCTAATGTCATATAAAACAAAGAAGTATGTGAAAGTCAAGTTTTGTACAGATTTTTTGGTGAATTTTATCGATAAAAATCTGCACAGCTTTAAATTTTTTTCAAAAAGATTTCGCTGGATGCAGAATTTACCTCTCGGGCCGCCTATTTGAATCCCCTGTTATAGAATAATGGCTGAAGAAAAAGTTGGAATAGGAAAGATTTTCGTTGTCTGTCTGTCTTCCTAACACGACATGGTCGAAGCGCCTCCCCGGAGGAACTACGCAATCCTGGGCCGATGACTTCAGTGATCACGGCGCGTGGGTATTTCACGCCAGCAGATAAAATATTTCTGGAAAAAAAGGACTACCAGAGCTCCATTCCTTCACTACAGGCACGCACCGCTGACGACACTGTATCGGAATGAGTTCGATTACTCCCTTGTTCTCGCGTGAGCCTCCGGAAGGTTTTTGACCCAAGGACGAATGGCTCGTTCATCAAAACTGCATTAAGGGGATGAGATAACTAGGGTATAAAAGTAAAGGCACTCAGATACTTTTTCACTGAGATAATTGGTAATGTGTACGTTGCAAAAACAAATTTTTAAAATAATGTTGATGATAGGCTGATTTTACGTTTTGCATGAAAAAACTTTAACTACAATTGAAACTTGATCCATCATTTTTTAAAGGAACGGAAATGAAAAACGATGGATGCTTGAACCACCCGTTAAATTAATCTTGGGCACAAAAGGCCTCCTAATACATTTTGAAACCTCAGGTAGGCAGTGCCACTGGCTCATTTCATAGTATGTTACACAAAAGTTTGCTTCACCACCGAGCAATTGGCACAGAGGAAAAATACTTTTAAAGGCAATAGATGAAAATAGGTAGATGTACTTAAAATTTTCTTCTCTAGAAAACTTTATACTTCCTCAAATACGAAATTAAGGGTGCACGACAGGGTTGATATTATAGATTCAAAGATGATAGGTGTACTCAGAAAATGTGCGGGATACATATATGAATCTTAATGCCCTTTCTCTGGGAGATCAACAGGTGGGGAAATGTTACAGAGTCAAGAACAAAAATTCTTTTTCTTGGGAAAACACATGTACTTAGGACCCTTTGGTTTGGAACTGTAAGGTCAATTTTTGAAAGACTATGGCTAAATATCAATACCACAGTTTATATATATAATATATATTATATATATATATATATGTGTGTGTATATATGTATGTGTATATATATATATATATATATATATTATATATATATTATATATATATATATATATATATCAAAATTATTTAACTTTAATATTTCCTTAAAAACCTCTTCTCTCCTATTCTAATTTTTTAAAATCTTTTTCCCAGCCTCTAAATGTCTTAATCAAAGGAGCGTCCTCCACTTAAAATTATTCCGATCCATTTCCCAAAGTTTTCTACCTCATATATGTACATTTTCTGTCTATTCAACGCTTTTCCCAGCTGTCGCCGGCAAGTGGCTCCGCGTTTTTCCTGATCTTACACTTAAATTAGCTGAGTAAGTGGGGAAATTCTTTCTGTCTTCGCTCTTGGGTGCACCTCTGTTCGAGCAGAGTAATTTTGGGTCTTTCTCTTGTCTGTCGTTGACTAGTAAAGATGTCCGTTTTAACAGATCTGAAATAAAGTTTTAATTAGACTTGTGCCGTTCTCTTCTATGGTGGCCAGACTACATCATCCTTATAACTGTTAGCTGATTGGGCTTTCCTCTTGCCCAGTAGCCCGGGCAAGTAAAAACAATAGGGACCACATAATTATTGTGACTAGAGGAAATAATTTATTACATATATATTACATCGTTAAACCTCCATCCATAGTTCCTGCATTGATTGTTTGATTCATTTGGTCCCGAATTCATTACCATAGAACCAATGTTATATCACGCACAAAGAGCAATCGAAGCTTTGTCAATATTTAGATTGTTTACATAACGTACAATGACAAGTGATAGTGTATTTTCAAAGGTAAAGATGCTGGAACGCTCAGTTTTATAGTCAGATGATCCACTTGTACAAAGCAGGCATGAATTAAAAATTACTTTTAAATGCTGACTATCATTCTAAATAAAAATTATAGTTTTTAAAATGTTAAATACCTCTCATCAATGCTTCAAAATATTCTTAATCTTACATTCTATCATAATTCTACATCTATTTACCACAGTCATTTTTCCGTATTCTTTTTTCAATTCCAGTCCCTTGAAAGCTATTGATAGATGTACCACTGCATGTATGTATATATATATATATATATATATATATATGTGTATATATATATATGTGTATATATATATATATATATATATATATATATATATGTCAGGAACGAGTGGTTAAGGCATGGAAGAAACATTTCATTTCATATATAAAAACTTCTTTATTGCAATCCTTCTGTCCATAGCTATGCCATTTGAGATATCCTTATCCTTTGTTCTCATCTTGGAGCAACAAGCGTGGACGATGTTATCAGCCCTACTTCACTCAGAACTGTCTGTTTTGACGTTGCTACCTAGCAAAATTCCTATATCTACCTGCGCGTCAGCTTTCTTACTCTGTATAGTTCCGCTCGAGGGTGTGTCTTTCTCCTATTACGTTGTTGTTAATGAGTTCTAACTATTTTTAATTATAACTCGACTAATTCTTATCCCTAATTTTTAAACATGACACATATAATATATATGTGTGTGTGTATGTCTATATGTAGTGGAAACCATTTATACGAAACTGACTTATACTCAGCTATACAAAGTACTTCCCGATTCCCAGTGAAACTCCTATAAGGTCTATGTAAGAAACTATTTACTTATATGACGGGATGTTCGATCCCCTAGATAAATTTACGAATGTATATTCAGTTATTCAAATGGAGCAAAACATTCTTTCAAATAATTTTGTATTGTGCATACTAACAACTCACTATGAGGTCATCTTCCTTTTTTTAGAGAATTTTTGTTGCATTATTCTTCAAAGAATTTTTAATTCCTCTTTTATATTTCTCTTAATATTAATATTATTTTAGTTTAAAAGGGTTCGATAAAAAGTATTTGTTGTAGATACTTTTATGTACTTATGTATGTGTTTAAGAAATATAGAAGTTTTCTGCATTTAATGTATACGAAAAAATTAATATTTATGTTATAGTTTACAGATATCAATAAATATAATTTTTACCTTTAACTACGTTATTTATTTCTTTAAAAAAAAGCTAAAAAACTATGATTAGGGTTTTGTTTTTATTATAAGCAAATACTAATTCTATTCATAAATAGGAAGTATTCACTTATGAAGAATTATCCTATCCCCTGGTTTTCGTATAAGGGAGTTGCGCTGTAATTCGATTTGAAAGTGTTTCATCATCAAGAGTGTAGTGAGGTGATTTAGATCATTAATATAAATTGATTAATTAATATAATTGCTATAAATAAAAAGAGAAGTGAAATGCTTGGGATCTGAATCTGACCTCATCACATCTTTTGTAAAGGTGAGAGAACCCATAAAAATTGATTGAATGGTTTTCGTAATGTTCGGCATTCTCGGGCAGGGTTCTGATCCCAGTCCCAGATTAGAATCAGGTCTCTGTACATGACACTAAATAAGAATGCATCTTTGTGGATCTATTTATGAGTCATTAAGGGACAGTGCCAAATTTGAAGGGGTAAGGTTTTCCCATGTTTGAGGTTTCAAGGCGGGGAAAAGGAGACCAATGTATTTATACAACTCTGCTGATTGGACGAAGAGAAGAAAGAAAGGACAAAGATGAAAATAATATAAAATAAAGAAAATTCAAGGCAGTTATTCGAGGATCAAAATGCAGATTTCGACTGTCAAAGTTCCGGGGTCGAGAAGCAGTTTTCGACAGCCTAAGTTCGGAAGTCGAATGCAGAGTTCGGAGATTTGGGTCCAAGAAAGACTTCGACATCGCACACCAACCAGAAGTGTTCCAGCGCATCAGCCTTTCAGAATCACCCCAATCTTTTAAAAGGTCCCAGACCAGTGGTGAGACTGAAGTAAGCACTGTCTATATCCGTTCACCAAGTGTTCCCAACCTGATTACCACCCTGGCACACCCAATAGATCCTCAAAGGTACTTATTATAAATATCTGAATTTGAAATTAGGTCCTCTCTCTTCTTTGTCTCTTTTTTTAACCTAAATGTTAGGAAATTATTAATGTTAAATCTTGAATAAGGTGGCACCTAGTAGAAAGTTTTGGAAAAGCAAATCTTATGAAGTTGAATCAAATTTTTGTATATTAGACATGTATATAGCATAATAATAAATTTGCTTAATTTTATTTTAAAATATCAACCTTGTATGTGTTTATTTTAAGAGTGTAATATTTGATTTTAATAACTCTTAATTTAGCTTATTAGTTTGTTTGTTTTTTTAATTTAAGTCTGTAGTCTCTCAGAACCTGTGGTTGAATTTAAATAAAACTTAAAGTTAAATAATCTACACAACGCAACCCAAATAAAATTTAATCTTTTTGACTAACAAAATAATAACCAGTATAAATTTGATCATAGATAAATACCTAAATTTAGATGAGAGCTACGCTACAAAGAACAATAATCTCAGAGTGTTAAAATATAGATTTTGATAGTTCACGTTACTTAAATTAAGTTCAGATTAAATTATTCTAGTGATTTCATTTCTGTTAAGTTTGCTTATAAAACTAAAAGAGAGTAACTCAAACCAACATATCGTTATGATCCAACGAAAATTAATTCCAGACTGCTAGGCTGACGCAGAGCAGCGGCATTTTCTCATTTCAAATTCCCCGATTTCATTTTCCCCCGACTTTACAACAGTAATTTAAAACGAGAAAACTTGTACGATTACAATTTAAATCTTTACCAGACGAATGGTTATTTCCAAACAGCCTCTTAATGGGTAATTATGGTTTAGTTTCCGTCTGCGATTTCATTCATTTGTTGCGCGACGAGATTGTCTCCGACAGCAAGAAAAACGTTCCGAAAGTTGTTTTTCCTCAATTTCACGGCCATGCGTGTAAAAAATGAGCGGGTTTTTTTTCTTCGTATTTCCACTTCCAACTGAATTGACAGCTATTAAATTATTGCTCAATATATCGATAAAAATTTAGCAATAGAAAACGAAGATTTAATAGAATCTATCGCGAAAGCGGTGTTTGTTAATATAAGTTGCAGATTTTAAAAAACTAAAAGACTCATGAGTTCAAAAGAGTCGCTTACGGGTATTTCATATACTGGAGCGCTGGATACTACTTATTTATTATACTTTTTTAAGAACACTTATTTATTGGTTTGTGGTTTTGGAGCGCTACGGTCTACTTGCAACGATTATAATGAGAATTATTTAAAGCGATTCCGAATGGCTACAAATTATGATAGTGGGATTCGAACCCACAATCTCCGGTTCCGAAGGCCAGCATCCTAACCATTCGGCCATCGTTCGGCCTTAGTTATTGGTCTTAGAAAATAATTAAAATTTTAAAAAGTATTGTGTTCACGCTGTAGAAGGGGATGTGTTTGTCGATCAAACCCCTTACCTCTCAATCCCTCTTATTTTATCCTTTAAGACAAACCCCTCTAAGAATTGTAAAACCACATAACGGGAAGGTTGATTAAAAAATCAATTTAGATTTAAAATTAACTATTTATTTATCCTTGCGAAAATGATATTATATGCATATATATATAAGTATATTTATAAATATATATCTTAGAAATATATATTAAATTTGTAAAATATGTATTTGTTTATCTATCTATTTATCTATTTGTTTATATATTTCAATATACGAAAAGTTGGTTAAAAATTAAATAATTTTCGATCACGAGAACGAGTTCAAAGAAAACCGTTATTTGGTTTTATATACCTTATACCCAGCGTGCATAGCTTTATATACATAAATTCATTTTATTTGAATTAAAATGGCACACCAATCTTAAGGGCTATGTAAAATACGTAGAAAATATAATTAAAGGTAAATTGTAATAAGTTAATTAAAATAACTAAATTAATAGTAATTAGTATATTTGTAATATTATTTTAATTAAAATAATAAAAGGTAACAATTTCACATAATAAAAGTTTAAAAACTTTATTTACAAAGTAAAAATATTATAAGAATGCATTGATAGAATGCAAAATATTTAACTAAGACTTTTGGTCAAACATTTTAAATGTCACCCAAAATTTATTAAAGCATCCGCAGAATTTCTGTTAGATAGTAATTAGTCAACTGCGAAAGATATTTCTGCTTTACGAAATCCCTCAAAGAGTACAAAGATTCACACCAATAAGTGTGCATTAAACAATGAAAATAAACGGCAAGTACAAGAATATGCAAAGGATAATTCTGATAAAGCATCTT
>CM063510.1:20778183-20783183 GCA_032207245.1 Pardosa pseudoannulata
TCAGAATGTAGTACTCCTAAACAAATAATTATACTTTTAAAAACATTTTAATAATTAATTTGAGAAGTAAAATCTACATTAAAAATAGTCAATATTTTGGGGGGGGGAAATTTATCAACTTACCTTACTAATCAAAGTACAGCACACGTACATACGTACATTCATGTTCAATGTATAAAAAAATAATGAGATATGTGTGAGAGTGCAGCTATGTTTGACATAAGGTTTGCGAAACTGATTTTCTCGCCGCACTCACACGTTGTGGGTTGAATGCCCAAGTTTTTTTTCACGACTCCAGGAAGAGTGTGGTGTGGCCAGAGAAAATGATTGCACTTAAACTTCACCAAGTTTTGGAGAGTTGCGATTAGTCTCCAGGAGGCGATTCAGGACCATCCTTAGAGTCCTGGTCCTTCTGGGAAGAGCCGGGAAAGGACGCATTGTAAAAAGGACAATGGAACAACGAACACATCAGCCCAGGATAATGGAAAAAGTCTAGGGTTGCCTGAGTAGAAAGAAGGAAGAAAAAGAATGCAGCGTTCTCTTGGACATTGGTAATTTTCTTTCAGGCGTAGCACGTGGAGTGCTTCTTTTAATTTTTAATTTTTTAAATATTTTTTTAGCATATTTCCTTGTTTTTTGTTCTGTATTTGAATGTTGTAATATAGATCAGCTGCATTTTACTATAATTAAAACCATATAAAGTAAACTTGGGTTTATTAATGGCTTTGAAATAACAACAGCAATATGTAAGTTTGCTCCCATTTGTTGGTTGTTAGTACAACTTTTTCTAAGTCCCTAATAGCTTTTAAATGATCATATGATGCTTCGGAATTAGTAAAGTAACAGCTGATGTCATGTATGAGAGAGATAACTTCAACCAATAAACAGACAGATATCCACTTGTTATCAATGAAGGTCGAGAACTGAGATAGGTGGAAAACTCCGACGATGAGTCTACACAAACAAGAAAGGGGGAAAGAGAGGAAAATAAATGCTTGAAGTCAGGTCCTTTCCGATTTCGCATTGACTTCTTAAAAAACGAAAAGAAAAAACGGAAACTCGTTGAAAACATCAAACTGACCATATAACCGGTAACAAGAAAAAGAAAATGACTGTATAAGCGGTGCGCTTTAACACATGTTCCCTATTAAGTTAGACGGGACTTCAGAAAACTGACCATATAAGAGGGGTGCAGTTATAAGCGGGGGACCATATAGCCGGTACTGACTGATCATTGAAATACGTATGGTCTATCAAAACAGACAAGCTTTCACCATGTAAGATTTCTTTAGAAGGTACGAAACCCTTATAAAAAGACAATAAAATTACACTTACTCAGTTCCATTATTTGCAAGCAACTGAATAAACTCGAGTATCAGTTGTGTAGTATACCTCGCACAGAACAAAACAACGATCCGGGATTATAACTGCGATGCGAACGCAAGAAAAACGAGGAGAGAAATTTACTACATCCACACTTATTCCGAACGAGGTTTTGCAGATGCGGTCACTTCCACACAGCACTACTTTTTTCCAGTATCTCACTCGCGAATCTTCCGTAAAACGAGTCCAGCCAGTCGGTGGTCAGAGGAAGAGTGTTTAAAACGAGAATAAGAAAAGGTAGACCGTCTCTGGGAAAAAATTAAAATTAACCGTGAAACCAGCCTTACGGAAAAGGTCTCACCTGGGAACACTTTCACTTGAACTAATATGTGCATTTAGAGATAAGCGGGATGGAAAGATGGGGATTCGTTCACCCCTTCAGCTGTTGAATTTTGAAAAAATTTCTTTGCTGGTTATACAGTGGACTCCGCTTAATGTGATCAGTTTGGGACACCGTGATTTTGATAGCAATAATCGATTAATATCATTAAACGATATACAAAATTAGATAAATTTACCCCCCCCTCTTTATTTTACACGTACTACATTTCAAAATAAATTGAAAAAATTCACCTTATATTTATGCACTGTATATTATCCTTTAAGACATAAGGATTGTTTACATAATAAAAATAATTGATCAATTGTTGACTGTCTACAATTTTTTCTAAGAAGCTCATTGATAAATCGTTCGTAATCATGATGATTTTTAAAGTCATCGGAGTGGTGTTGTACTCCACGGTTCAACAATTTCAATGTAATTCAGAAGCTGAGAAATGTTTAACTGCGCTGCAGCATTGGGCTGCAGCGCAGTTGAAAGTATGAAAACGCATTTGAAATTTAAAGAAAGAAAACGCATTTGAAGTTTATGAAAGCAACTTGAACGATTAAAAAATTAAAATACATGTTTAAAATTCCACACACTTTCTTACTTCAAAACTTTCTAATTGCCAAGTTGCTAATTATTATAAATACTAGAAAAATGTTTAACCCTTTAAAGGTCGTTTACATAAACTCTTTGATATTTAATAAAATTAGTTTATAAATATTACCTATGAACCTTATAAATAAAAAATGTATTAAAATTTTTATTTGCAATACTTCGAGGGGTTTGCATTAGAGGATAAATTAAGAGGGATTGAGGGGGGGGTTAACTGACAAACCCATCCCCTTGTACAGCATGAACATTATACTTCTATAAATTTTAATTATATTGGAAGAACAATAAATAAGTGTTCTTAAAAAGTATAATAAATAAATAGTTTAAAATTTATAAGTATTATTTGAATAGATATTTTTGTTTGGGATCCTAAGTGAAAAAATCGAATTACTAACTTTCCAGGTACATCAAGTTTAACTACATATATTTCGAAAGAAAAAATTAATTAAATGTAGTACTATCAATTATTGTAAGTTTTAAGTATCAAAAACATAAAAAGCCAAAAAAACATTCACATTTTTTTTTAATAGAGAAAAAAAGTTTTACCGGTGGTTTCACTGTGGAACCACTGCTCGCTAAAGGGTTAAACTAATCTTCATGAAAATTTAAAAAGTTTTGTCCAAAAAATGCCCTTTAAAAGGCTTTAAATTCACAACTTCCAGTTCCGAAGACGCTACTTCCGTTTTGTTTTGACAGCTGTCACTTTTTAAACAGATGTAACTTTTCTTTAAAATGCCCTAGAGACAAAACAAAAACAGATTTAGAAACCTAAAAGTTGAAATTTTACAATAGAGAAATAAAAAAAATTATGATTTTTGGCAAAAAATGTAGTTTTTAACGTAGACGGATATTTTAAATTAACAGTTTGGAGAGTGCACGATGTATTGGTGATTCTGTAACGGTATATTTAATTTAGAATTAATCCTTAACTGTAGATATTATTTTTGTAAATTATTATTTTTTGCTTCTAAAACTTTTCCTTTTGTATTTTGGCAACAGTAGTCAGTGTTGTTAGATTTTTAAAAACTAAACTAGAGTATGGTTAGAGAGAGTGAAAATAACATGTAAGAAAGATAATATGAGCGTAATCTATTTTTTATCCAAGTATTTTTGAGTGAAAATAAAACATGTAAGAAAGATATTATGAGCGTATTCTATTTTTTATCCAAGTATTTTTAACCGAGTTATATTATATCCTCTCCTGAAAAAGCTGAAAACCAACAATTCCATTTCAAAACACTTTATAACATCGCAAGAAAATTTTCGTTTTCTTACAACAAGGTCAATAGGACTCGAACGATTCCCTCAGTACGCATAGTATAAATACTTTATCGGGTGCTCAAGCATTACTCTGAGAGTACCCATATTTTAGGGAACAATAAAGTAAAAGAAGTATTAAAGTTAAATACCCTTTCTTTGCGCGAGCTTGAATTGGGCATCAATCGAATCTAAACAACCTTATAGCAAACGGTAAAACATAAAACTATCGTTGACACAGAATTTTCAAAACAAATTGACAAGCTGATTTGAAATTAAGTAAAGAAAGACAGAACTAAAATAAATGATGCGCTGACTCAAATTTGGTAACCTGTCATAACGATTTTAAATTCCGATATTTAGTTTTAATGCTGAATCATTTCTTTTTCTGGCTTCCATATCGGCGAACTGCATGTAAGCGAGCAAGGCATAAAATGTGAATACGCTCCTTCTCAATTCCGAATAGAATTTGTTACCTTCTGCTTATATAACAACTATTGACCACCAGCAAGGTATGCGTATTTCTGAAAAATTACAGGAACGTGTAATACTCCACTCCTTTGTTTTTCTCCTTTTTTCTAGGTGGAAGAGGGATAATTCTCGGAAATTAAAACAACAGCAAAGGGAAAAAAAGATTGGGTTCCTTCTGGATATATTGTGAATATTCCTTTGCCAGTTAAAAAGAGGTTCGAAAACTGATAACATTAACCGATGTAACGATCACATAAAGCGATAATTTTAACACACAAATGAATAGAGAAAATCGGGACCAAGTGATTTCGATAACAATAAGCGATTGAGAACATTATCCGTGATCACATTAAGCGGAATCCACTGTATTTTGTAGTAACCTGTATTTCGAATTCCTAGCTTTAATTGTTTTGAATCTGCAGGTTATGGATCTGCAATTTGTGAAAGTCGGTTTCTTCCTATATACATTTAGATTTTTTTTATTCACTTGCCTATTTAAAAAATATATGTAATATTTCTGCATTCGTTTTGAGTCAATTTCCCGGTGAATTTTTTACTTTTTCTGTAAAAATTGAGTTCATATATGAAAGATTTACAATTGAAGAATCTGATTTAAAAATATATTTATATATTGAATTCAAAGTGTACCTATGACCATAGTCATACAAATAGATACTTTGATCTAAGAAAAAAACATTGAAAAGCAATCATACCGTTCACGAGATGGAGTACTGGTACAACTTGAAAAATTAAGTTTCAATGTTTAACATGTTTTTAATGAAAAGGTGTTTAAAATTTTTGTTATTTTCAAAATGCAAGAACATTTATTGAATTAACCCTTTGAATAGCACTGATATATATAATATACCAGCTGTTAAATTTTTTTTCTCTGATTTATATAGAAAAAAAAATTTTCGATTTTCAATTTTTCATCAAACCACCGACACTT
>CM063510.1:20788183-20833183 GCA_032207245.1 Pardosa pseudoannulata
TTAGATAACTCTTGCTTATGAAAATCCTCTCGTTTGCAATATTTTATATCAATCCTGAGAGCTAATCCTTAAAATACTACTCCGTAAACTATAAAAGTTGTTTTTCTACGGAAAAAGCATTTTCGTACAAGACGTTACTTCAAAATCACAGTATGATCTATACTTAGGAGTTTCGACCATATTCGGTGACAGCAGGTTTAAACAAGTCTTTAAGTAAATTTATTTGACTAACTGCATAGATATATTTTTAAATTATTGTGAAATATGGAAATTGAACTATGAAAACGCTTATTTTTATTCAATTTTTGTTAAAAAGGGAAAAAGAGTACTTAGGAAAAGAGTAGTTGTAACACTACAGAATATAAAAAGGTATATTGTATATCATATTTATCGTCTCTAAAATGTTCAGTTTAAAATTTCAAAAGAATTTATTTAATATTGTAATAAACCACGTTACTTAAAATTCTTTAATTTTGTTCGATATATTTTCATTCAGTTTATTATATTTTTTTACTTTATAAGACCTTTAATTCTCTTTCGGATTCTGTTAAATCCTGATTTGAACATGCCAATATTTTACAACAACGTGGCATTTTTCCTCTCCAGTATTAAATTAACTCTCAGCAATCCATTCTAGTATTAATTTCTTCCTATTTATCTATTGATCACTAACTTTATAAGACGTTTAATTCTCTTTAGGATTCTGCTAAATCCTGATTTGTACGTGCTTTATAATAAAAAACAATGTTTTACAAAAAAGTGGCATTATTTCCCTCCAGTACTAAATTAACTCTCATCACTCAACTCTAGTATTAATTTCTTCCTATTTATCTATTAATCACTAACTTTATAAGACCTTTAATTCTTTTTCGGATTCTGTTAAATCCTGATTTGAACGTGCTTTATACTAAAAAACAATATTTTACAACAAATTGGCATTTTCCCCTCCAGTATTAAATTAACTCTCAGCACTAAACTCTAGTATTAATTTCTTCCTATTTATCTATTGATCACTAACTTTATAAGTGTGTGTGTGTGTACCAGATCTTATAACACTATTAGTCGATTGGGTCTTTATCAGCTTATACATGAAGGTCATCGATTTTTTAGTAACTACCGGAGTTTATATTACCTGGTAAAAAAAATGAATTCATGTAATAAAGGGAAATCAAAACAATGTTTTAAGCTTATATGTAAAAATTTGTTTACTTAGATAACTCTTGCTTATGAAAATCCTCTCGTTTGCAATATTTTATATCAACTCTTAGAGCTAATCCTTAAAATACTACTCCGTAAACTATAAAAGTTGTTTTTCTACTGAAAAAGCATTTTCGTATAAGACGTTACTTCAAAATCATACTATGATCTATTCTTAAGATTTCCGACCATAATCGGAGACAGCATGTTTAAACAAGTTTTTACGTAAATTTATTTGATTAACTGCATAGATTAGATATATTTTTAAATCATTGAAAAATATGGAAATTATACTATGAAAAAGCTTGTTTTCATTCATTTTTTGTTAAAAAAGAAAAAAGAGTAGTTGGAACACTACAAATTATAAAAAGGTGTATTGCATACCACATTTATCGTCTCTAAAATGTTCAGTTTAAAATTTTGAAAAGAACTTATTAAATATTGTAATAAACCACGTTACTTAAAATTCTCTAATTTTGTAAGATATATTTTCATTCGGTTTATTAAATTTGTTTACTTTATAAGAGTTTTAATTCTCTATCGGATTCTGTTAAATCCTGATTTGAACATGCCAATATATTACAACAACGTGGCATTTTTTCTCTCCAGTATTAAATTAACTCTCAGCAATCCATTCTAGTATTAATTTCTTCCTATTTATCTATTGATCACTAATTTTATAAGACATTTAATTCTCTTTAGGATTCTGCTAAATTCTGATTTGTACGTGCTTTATAATAAAAAACAATATTTTACAAAAAAGTGGCATTTTTTCCCTTCCATTATTAAATTAACTCTCAGCACTCAACTCTAGTATTAATTTCTTCCTATTTATCTATTAATCACTAACTTTACAAGATCTTTAATTCTCTTTCAGATTCAGTTACATCCGGATTTGAATGTGCTTTATACTAAAAAACAATATTTTACAAAAAAGTGGCATTTTTTCCCTTCCAGTATTAAATTAACTCTCAGCACTCAACTCTAGTATTAATTTCTTCCTATTTATCTATTGATCACTAACTTTATAAGACCTTTAATTCTCTTTCGGATTCTGTTAAATCTTGATTTGAACGTGCTTTATAACTAAAACACAATATTTTACAGCAAAGTGGCATTTTTTTCCTTTCCAGTATTAAGTTAACTCTCAGCACTCAACTCTAGTATTAATTTATTTATTTATTTATTGATCACAAACTTTATAAGACCTTTAATTCTCTTTTGGATTCTGTTAAATCCTGATTTGAATGTGCTTTATTCTAAAAAACAATATTTTACAACAAATTGACATTTTTTACCTGAAGTATTAAATTAATTCTCAGCACTTAACTCTAGTATTAATTTCTCCTTCTAGTATTACTTAGTAATACTATAATTTCTAGTATTAATTTATGTATTAATCACTAATTTTATAAGACCTTTTATTCTGTTTCGGATTCTGTGAAATCCTGATTTGAACGTGCTTTATACTAAAAAACAATATTTTACAACAAAGTTGCATTTTTTCCTTCCAGTATTAAATTAACTCTCAGCACTCAACTCTAGTATTAATTTCTTCATATTTATCTATTGATCACTACCTTTATGAGACCTTTAACTCTCTTTCGGATTCTGCTAAATCCTGAATTGAAAATGCTTTATACTAAAAAAAAATTATTTTACAACAAAGTGGCTTTTTTCCCCTCCAGTATTAAATTAACTCTCAGTACTCAACTCTAATAATAATTTCTTCCTATTTTTCTATTGATCACTAACTTTATAATACAATTAATTCTCTTTCTAATTCTGTTAAATCATGATTTGGAACGTGCCAATATTTTACAACAAAGTGGCATTTTCCCCTCCAGTATTAAATTAATTCTCAGCACTCAAATCTAGTATTAATTTCTTCCTATTTATCTATTGATCACTAACATTATAAGACTTTTAATTCTCTTTCGGATTCTGTTACATCCTGATTTGAACGTGATTTATACTAAAAAACAATATTTCACAACAAAGTGGTATTTTTTCTTCCTGTATTAAATTAACTCTCAGCACTCAACTCTAGTAATAATTTCTTCCTATTCATCTATTGATCATTAACATTATAAGTCTTTTAATTCTCATTCTGTTACATCCTGATTTGAACGTGCTTTATACTAAAAAACATTCACAACAAATTCATTTTTCCTTCCAGTATTAAATTAACTCTCAGCACTCAACTCTAGTAATAATTTCTTCCTATTCATCTATTGATCATTACAGTGATATAAATCTGTCATTTCACATTCCCAAATCTGTTTATTTAGAAACGAAAGAGTTGAAAGATTCGTCGAACAGTCTACAAACAAAACCAGTGGAATGTAAAACAAAAAAAAGAAAAGAGAAAACAGTTAATCTGGTTTCGGACTAATTACCCAAACGACCCCGTTTGCTGCTTTGGGTTATAGCGGCTGTCATCTAAACGATTATGTTTAAGTTGCTATTTGTTAACAACGCTAGCAGATAGTTGTCAGATTATTTTTAGCTAGATTTCATTACAAAATAAAGGCTATTACGGCATACTCACTTCCTTAAATTAGGAAATATGCGTTTAAGGTATCCATCTACGTTCGGAAAACCTTTTTTCTTTAAACGTAGAAAGTAGTTCATGTTTTTACATTTTTAGATTTATTTTTTTATATTATCATAGAGAACTGCACTTAAAAAATTTATTCCTGGAGAATTTTTTATAAAATTTCTAATAAACGAAGGAAATTTAGTAAAAAAAAGGGGGGTTTTCAAAAGGTCTAATTTTTTAATAAATTATATTATTTCAATATTTTTGACGCAACATGTTTCTTATACACTGGAATAGTGAATCACATATAATCCTTGCTTAATTTATATTTGGTAAAAAATTTTGGTCCTTCAAAATCATACATATTGAATTTTTAACGAATTTTCATTACCTTTATATCTAACTATGAGTGTAACATCATTAAAAATGATCCAAATTTAAAGCTTTTAGGTTATTTACTAATAAATACTATCAAAATCATTCATAATAATTTTCAACAAAACATTTTAAGAACTTGTAGAGAAATCACATTTCAAGTTTCAACATTTTATTAAAAATACCGTTCTGAGAAAAACGTATTTGAAGTTTATGAAAGCAAATTAAAATACATGTTTAAAATTCCCCACACTTTCTTGCTTCAAAACTTTCTCATTGCCAAGTTGCTAATTATTATAAATGCTAGAAAAATGTTTAAACTAATCTTCATGAAAATTTAAAAAGTTTTGTCCAAAAAATGCTCTATAAACGGCTTTAAATTCACAACTTCCGCTACTTTAACGGAAGTCGCTACTTCCGTTTTGTTTTGACAGCTGTCACTAATGTTTAAACAGCTGTAACTTTTCTTTAAAATGCCGTAGAGACAAAACAAAAACAGATTCAGAAGCCTAAAAGTTGAAATTTTACAAAAGAGAAATTTAAAAAATTAGGATTTTTGGCAAAAAAATAACGTTTTGACGATAAATTAACAGTTTGGAGAGTGCACTGTGTATTTGGCGTTGAGATTCCGTTTCAAAACACTTCTATAACATCTCTAGAAAATATTTGTTTTCTTACAACAAAGTCAATAGGACTTGAACGATTCCCTCGATATGAATAGGATAAATATTTTATCGGGTGTTCAAACATTACTCGGAGCGTACCCATATTTTATAGGAAAATAAAGTGAAAGAAGTATTAATGCTAAATACCCTTTCTAGGCACAAGCTTGAATTGGGCAGCAATCGAATCTAAACAACCAACGGTAAAACACAAACTAATATCAAGAGAGATGACAGGAAAAACATAAAAATATACTATTGTTACCAAAGAAGGTTCAAAACAAGTTGATGCGCTGATTTGAAATTAAATAAAGAAAGACGGAACTAAAATAAATGATAAATGGAAAAATGCAAGAAAATGATTTGGATTTTGGGAGTAATTTAGATTTTTATAAATGCTCATTGTTACAATTTAATTTCAGTCATCTAGAAATTCTGATCGGGATGGATGTTACCCACAAAACGTTTTTCATGCCATACAAAGTGAATGTATGTACTTAAAATGGATCCTAAAAGAAGACAGGAATTCCAAGGTGCAGTAAGGAAAATGATATGAATACCAGAATAAAAGAACATTTTACAACTTCAGTAGTTTTAGAACCACATAGTAATACATTGTATGCGGGACACGTACTAGTACATTTTCTGAAGATTGATACTTAAACGCGAGACACGTACTAGTACGTTTTCTGAAGATTGATACTTGAGCGCGGGACACGTACTAGTACGTTTTCTGAAGATTGATACTTGAGATCGGGACATGTACTAGTACGTTTTCTGAAGATTGATACTTGAGCGCGAGACACATACTAGCATGTTTTCTGACGATTGATACTTGAGAGCGGGACACGTACTAGTACGGGTTAGTGTAACAACATGGTTTGTTTGTGGGTACAAAAATAACAGTATATATATATAGGAAAATAATAATAACGGTATATAATAGGAAAAAGAATCCGAATGTTCTTGCCTACTGCATAGATTCTGGAAAAATTTAGACAAATAAAAACTAGTTTTTACATTAGTCCATGCGGAACCACAGAACGGGAAGGTTGATAAAAGAAATTGATTTAGATTTAAAATTAACTTTTTATCTATCCTTACGAAAAATTATATATATATATATATATATATATATATATATAATATATATATATAATATATATATATATGTATTTACATGTCTATCTATATATTTGTTTATATATTTCAAAATAAAATACGAAAAGTTAGTTAAAAAATTAAATAATTTTCGATCTATTGAGATTTAACTAAATAACTAAATTTACGCACAAAATGCCGAAATGTACCCGCAAACAATGTGTTAAAGAATAAAAACTTTAAAAGATTCTTATGGAGTTTGAAAGGTAAATAATAACAATGTCTCCAATAAAACTGTCCGAACCAAGGGACGATATAACCAAATGAATTTCAAAACTACTTCTACAAGAAGTCAAGAGGATAAATTTAAGCCTCTGTATAACGAAATTATTGCAATAAAATATGAGGAATTAACACATTAATCAGAATAGAAGGCATGCTGAAAATAATTTTTGAGTTTCCGGAGTCAAGAGAAAAGATGATATAATATGGAAACAGACCGGTAGGAAGAAGTCCTTTAGATAAGATGAAATCTTTAGATGATACTTCGGTCTCTGTAAACCGCTGTACCATTCAAAGAAAGACAACAAAAATTAAGGAAAAACTCGCACTAATCGTAAGAGAAAGCGTATTAAAAAGAATTTTGAGTTTAACGAATTTTGAGTTTCCCTCTACAAACTCCTGATCTTCGTAAAGCATGCCACTCACTCTCATTAACGAGCAAATATGCAGAAATAAATGCGCCCTACTCCACTTTCTCAGTAATATCATTAATTACCATTTTAGTTAAGGATTAACTTCTTTTTTATTAACTTCTTAATTATATCATGCGTTAAATTAGTAATAAACTATACCTTACATGTCAACTAATAATTATATGTTTTGTTATATGAATTGTGTGTCAACCAATAAAATACTGTAGGTTTTAATATTAATATTGTTGGGAAAGGGAACCGAATCATTTATGTTTTGCATAAATTTCCACGTATGGTGTAGCCCATATCTAAAATCATTCTGATTCGACAAAACAGAAGAGATATTTAAATACCTTGCGAAATGTTTATACCAGTCTCTCTAAGGTTTGTGTGCAAATATAAGATTTTTCTGCTTGAAGCTCATTTTTGTTATATCTTCAGAATTTTTTTTTATCTGTCCGAATGGTTAGAACACTGATCATCAGTATAAGAGTTCGTGGGATCGAATTCCACTATGTAATGGATGTTCGTAGCCGTTCAGAATTGGTTTTAAGTAGTAGGTCCCGGTCCCATTAGCCCTCGTGCACCGCAGTGTTTGTTTTGTTTTGGTTTGGAGCGCTACGTTCTACTGTTTTGCACACGAGGGCTGATGATACCAGCACCTACATCTTAAATCCGATTTTGAACGGCTACAAACATCCATGCCAGCAGCGGTATTTGAACCTGCGAACTGTTCAGAGGAGCAGCGCTCTACCATTTGTCCATCATTCGGCTAGTACACCGTAGTGATCCAACCGAACCAAATAAATCTGTTAGAATAAATAAAGTGTATTCTATCTGTAAAATCATTTTTTTTGTGTGTGTGTGTGATAGAGGAAACAGCAAATGGGTTATTTTCATACCATTGAAAGTATACCACATGCAGATTATTTTTATATTAAAGAGTAACCTTTTGTTATTGTTAATTATAAAAGGTTATCATTAACCTTTTATAAATGTTAATTAAATTTAGAGTACTTGATATCTTCTAAATTGACTAAGTCATGTGTACTCCCTCTCTCTATTTTAGGATGCTTAACTTTCTTTCTGCATTTTATTAGAGACAGCATAGGTTACAACTTCTCTCTTTATATTTATTAGGAGTGTTTAAGCACTAAATTTGTATTTTATCCACCATGATCAACATTACTTTCAATACAACCAAGAAAAAAGTCTCCTGTAAATACATGCTTTACACTCTAAATCTTCTGAAGCCACATATAAATATATCTTAATATGTTGACTTCATTTACACTAATTGACTTTTCCCTTTCCGAAATTTCAAGGAATAACTTGTTCATTAAACTTTTACTTTCTCCTATACGAAATACAGAGAAAGTAATCATTAAAAAAATTCGGCCTCGCTTAACATTTGGATCAATATCAACGTTCTAGAATAACCTCCCGCCCTTCCCCCGGTACTCTTTTCGAGTGCGATAAAATATTTTTGGAAAACTTGGCTATTAAAGTTTTATGGAAATGGCAATAAGAATCTAGAGGTAGTTTAATTAAATGAATTCATAACTACAAGTGAGGATATAGATTAACTGGAAGCAATTGCAGTTTTTTAAGTGCGCCTTCCATTAAAATTTTAAATCATTTTCTTTATTATTATTTCATATCTTTTTTCACTAATCTTTTCTCATGGTACGAGTAACGAATATTTCGTTAGACACATTTTATACTGCACGTACTGTAATATAAATACACTGTCTACAAATAAGTATTTGGACACCTGTGATAGGAAAGAAAAACTAACTTTATTCAAAATCAATAGTTGGTAGAGCCTTCACGAGAGGCAATTACAGCGTGAAACCTCCGGGGCATACTTTCCACAAGTCTTTGTATTACAACTAGTGGTATTATCTTCCACTCGGCTTGGAGTAGACATACAAGTTCCTTCACCGATTTTGGACGGGTAGTACGCCCCTGAATTCGATTATCCAAATCGTCTCAGAGGTTCTCGATAGGGTTCAGATCTGGGCTCTGAGCAGGCCAGTCCATTCGATGAACTCCATTGGCACCATACCAAGCTTTGGTTAACCTCGAAACATGACAACTAGCATTGTCGTCCTGGAAGTAACAGGGGTCCAACCCGTAATACTGCCACAACTTAGGAAGCACATTATCATCCAAAATAATGCAGTAGGCATCGGCGTTGAGCTTACCATGAATGGGGACCAAGGGTCCCAGTCCATATCAGGAGAAACACCTCCAGACCATAATTCCACCTCCTCCGAACTTGACTGTTGGCACAATGTATTCCGGCAGGAGACGTTCTCCAGGCAGACGCCAGACCCAGACCCTGCCATCCGAACGATAAAGGGTGAACCTTGATTCGTCGCTCCAAAGAACCCGTTTCCACTGATCTACGGTCCAATTTCGATGTGCTTTGCACCACATTAACCTAGCAGAGCGGTTGGACTTTGTGATCAAAGGCTTATGGGCAGCAGCACGACCATGAAAACCAAGCAGATGTGCTTCTTTACGGATGGTATTCATTGAAACAATACTCCCGGATGCCTGTTGAAACTCCTCGCAGATGAGGGCCATCGGTTGGTGCGGTTCTTCCGAATTTCTCTGGACAGCACTCGTCGGTCTCTATCTCCCAGTTTCGTTGGTCTGCCGACTCGGGGCACATTCCGACAATCACCGCTCACCTTCCACTTCTTAATCACATAGGCCACTGCCGATTTTGGGTACTTCAGATCGCTAGATATGTCCCTTAAGGATCGGCCACATTTGTGATACCCGATAATTATACCTTTCTCGAAATCAGAGAGCTCCGAACTGCGCGGCATCTTGCATGCGACTAATGCCGATGCTGTTTCCTATACGAAGTGTACCGGCGGAGGCCGTGACGTATCTCAGGACCGCAGATATCGTCATTTGCATAGGTGTTCAAATACTTATTGGTAGGCAGTATAGTAAGGATGCAACGGATGTCAATTCGGCCGGATAAAGGATACCGAATATCTGGCCAGAGTTTCAGCCAAATATCTGGCAGAATGTCAGTATCTTTCGCACTTTTCTTTTTAAATTTATTTTAAATAAATCAGTTTTATGTACTTTATTTTTTCAGCCAAATCGTAGTATTTTTCTCACCTTTTATATATTTTAATTAGTCAACTATTTGTACTATAATTTATTTTAATTTTTTTCCTTAAGTTTCAGTACTCAATATCTCAATTCAACATAATTTAATTAGAAAAATCAAATCTTAATAAAATCGTTTTTAATAGTCATTTGCCTTTCTTCTTTAATGGTTCTTATATTTGTGCGTTAAGAACTTATTCCCACTTTTTTATTAGTAAATTGTCTTTATTCTTCTATCCTCCAAAAAAGTAAGTTTTGTTTTTTGTGTTTCTCAGATGCAAGAACACAATTTTGAAATAAAGACTCATAAAATGAATGATTTATGAATTTTTTGTAGTGAAATGTATAAATAAACCTAATGTTTTTCCATAAAGCTTTTTTTTAAACATAGTTCTCCAAAATACTTATGCCGAACAATGGCCGATTGGTTAGGCTGCTGGCCTTCGGTAACGGAGTTCGTGGGTTCGAATCCCACTGTGACATGGATGTTCGTAGCCGTTCGGAATCGGCTTTAAGCTGTAGGTCCCGGTCTCAATAGCCCTCGTGTTGCAAAAAGTAGACCGTAACACTAAAAACCAAACCAAACCAACCCAAACCAAAATACTTATACAGGTTGTTTCATATAGTATATTATTTAACATTTTGCATTTTTTTGTTATATTTCTCTTATTTATCGATGTATAATTTTTGGTCAGATGTACTGCTGGATAATTGCAATATCCAGCTACTGCCAATTATTCGGAATAGTGGCCGGATATGCCAGATGCAGTATGTTAGTCGGATATCCGTTGCATCTCTAATAAATATAGATTATATATACCTTCCCTGACTATATTAATATGACCACTTGTAAATTTTAAAAGTGCGTTTTCCAATTTTTTTAATGTAAAAATATTAAGTGTCTCAATCATTTTTATGAACAGATTTTTGAGATTTTTATTTAAATGTAAATAAATTGTGATTACATATACAGACCCTGGCTTAAGTTGCACACCGACTATGACCATTATGACAATATATGACCACTTTTAAAATTTAAAAGTTTTTTTCTCATTTCTACTTTTTTAAAATAAAACTTTTAAGTATCTCATTCAATAGTTTATTTTGATTAGAGACAAGTGTTTCGTAAATATTTTGCCATTTTTTTTACTTGTATGGCAACATTAGTCGTGTAGTAGGTCATATAGTTTTAATAAGGGAAAATGGGTATAGTTTTATTATGAAGATATTGTGAATTAACACATTTAACGCGACGCCAGTCCCTAGAGACTGACAGTAGACTTTTGTACAGAAATTCCATTGTCAATCTACACGGGCTGATGTTGCCTAAAGGCAAGTCCATTGTCAGTCCCTTGGACAGCTCCCGTCGCGCTCAATGTATTAATTGGGATTTTTGAAAAAATAAGATATGTTCCGGTAAGTTTACTCATAATTTATTAGTTTTATCTTTTATTTTATTAATTTGAAATTTTTATTTCATAGTTTGGTGACCGGTACCGTTAATATAAATTGTATTGAAATTTCTAGTTATATAGATTGCAAATTACAATCAAAAACATGAGTACACAACTAGACGTTATAACAATCCTAAGAGCCGGTTTCACCAAAGTCGTTTGACGGTAACCGTGATCAACCCATGGCACCAACCAATGGTAGGCTCAATTCTCCTTTTAAACAGAGATTAATCGCGGTTAGCGTTAAACGACTTTGATGAGACCGGCCCTAAATACTGTTAATAATCTCTGTTTAATGTGGTTTAGTTCAATTAACTTTATCACTGAAATTTGAAACATTATAACTGTTTAAGTTTTATGATTTTGTAAATATAACTGCATATGTAGATTAAAAACAAGTTATTTGAGCTTCCAAATATGTAAGGAGAAAAATATTAAAAGCTAATCGGAGTTTAATCAACGAAAATATAAATAGTTAAATAAATATAGTTATAGTAAAAATATAGTAATAAAGTATAAATATAGTCATAATAGTCAATAGTTTTATTTGGTCTTCGAAGTAATAGATCATCGAATAACTACCTAAATAACATAACCGGGGTGCAAGTAGTGGTTTTTTCTAGAGTAATTTAAGTGGTGATTAAATATTGATAGCGTATTTAAAAAGATTAAAATGTAATGATTATGGTGTCACAAGGAAAATAAAATCTTCCCTGCAAAGAAATGTCAAATACAGTATTCTGAAATTGTATTTTATAGATGACAATTAAAATTATGTACATATTATAAATAATTAAATGTATGTAAAAATAACATATTTAATGTATTATTTAATAGGACGTCACTGTATGTGTTGTACTGATATTTATAACCTTTAACTGTGTAAACATCATTTTTAAATTTCTGAATAAAAAATCAGGACTTTTAAATAGGTTCTCCATACCCTCAGCAATTTTAAATTTTTTTATTAAAATGAACTGGGATATTGAACCATTTCAGTCATAAATACAAAATTACGATCTCCTAATCGTTTTAGAGTTATGCAAGATACGTATAGAAGTAAAGTTGAAAGTAATTAAAATGAACTTAGAGCATATTTAAGTTCCAATATTAAATTTTCCTTTACGTACAGATGTTAAGGCTAAACACCTCAAAATTTATACATGGTAAAAATGGGTATTTTCGTTGAAATCTGAATTTTTGCGATTACTGTACTCTCTTTACTTTGTACAAGGAAGTAAAAACATGAATGAAATGAACTTGAAATTAGCTCCTTGCGTGACATACAGTTTCAAAATGTTCGTACTATAATTACTAAGCCATTAGATTCTATTTTAAGACTTACAATAAATACACAAATAACAAATTCAATCACTTCGTGAGACAAAAAAAAAGATATTTGTTCAAGTCATAAACGAAATAGTAAGTGCAATGTTTTCATAGAAGATATAGTTCATATTGAAAGCGATTTTTACCAATTAAGGAAAAAAAGAACAAGAAGCGCCAGGTGTCATTCACTGTCAGTAAATTCTTTCTACAAGTGATCGTTTAGAATCTGTGACGTATTATTTTTGGGTGGAGTGATTTATTACGTCATGTCATCACTCCACCCATTCTTAATGGAAGTTTCAAAGATTAATTAAAGAAACCGTTAGAAGGATAAAAGAAAAATAACTTTGTGAGCTATATAAATTACTAGAGTCTAGAGGGACTTTATCGAGAAATTAATATTGTTGTTATTTTGTATTTAAATCCCCTATATAGTAATAGCCTAAGTTATCTGTCTGTCTGTCCTCGAATTTATGAACCGGTTGTACCTGGAATGGATAGGGGCATCCATTTTGAATTCTTGATGAGTTAGGGTTAGCAAAATTCAAAGCAAGCCTTTAAAACGTTCAAAATTCACCCCTTCCCCCCTTTTCGATCGTTTAATGCCATAATTTCAAGCCCTATTCTCGCCGGTTAAGATCAGGTGATTAAATTCGTCAATTTATCACATTATAAGTAGATGAAAATAACATCTTTTTAGCATTATGACGTCATTCCTTTTAACTATCTTCTTTAATCATCTCTTATTTTAAATTATTTAAATATTGCCTGCATTATTTTCATAGATTTTATCACGGAACTTAGATATTACGTAAATAATTTTCTTTTATATTTGGCTTAAATAATAGATTGGGTACATATGTGATAATTTTAAATTTAATTATCGATAACTTTTTGTTGCAATGAAAATTTTATCCCCGGTATTAACAACAAATTCTTGTCATAAAAGTCTAGGAGTCCATTTCACGAAATAATAAATATCTAGCTTTTAAGTTATATATCTTTGAAAATTAAGAAGTTTGTTCGTTAGTGCGTTTGCTTTTTATACATAACCACACGGTTTGACTAAATGAATTCAAAGTAATTCTAAATTGCATTCACAATATCGGGAGACTTTAGAGAAATATAAAGATAAACAAATTATTGATCATGTACCAGAGAATTCTCAGCCAAAAACTAACTGTATTTTTACCTTCTTCATAGGCTACTTTACAATTCTGGAAAATTAAAAATTTTACTAATCCCGTCATATGACGGGCTATATGCTAGTTATTAAGGAATGTCTTCATCATATTCATTAAATATTTAGAGTGAGTCAAATTAAAACTCATACATTATGTTTTTTCTATTCTATATGAGATTTTGAAAAGTGAATTCTACTAGAAAGCATGAAAAACACTTCAGGTTGATTTGGAGCGCTACCGTCTACTTTTGCTATACGAGAGTTAATGAAACGAGGACCTACTACTTTAAGCTGATTCCGAACGGCTACGAGTATCCATGCCAACAGGTTAGAAAACAGAGAATAAACAAAAATTACTAAACTGAAAATATCATGTTTTTAAGGTTTTTAAAACTGAGCATTTTTTTAGTGTATGAGTTTTGTTTTGACTTTTTTTTTATCTTATTCATCTAAATATGACATAGCTTAAAGTTCTTTGTGTAAAAATATTTATTAATAATCTTATTTGTGATTTCAGTAGAAAATCTCTTTTTAAATCTCAAATTTAACAGGAAAAGCTTAGGGAACGAGTTATAGTGTCACTGACTTTTGATACAAAACTAGCTATAGCTAAGTTTATGATGTATAAAGGCCTAATCACTTAGCAACATGTACGTCTTAGTTTATGATTCCTTTTACTGATGAAGAATATGCAGATTCCTTGTGTTACAAAGAAATAATTTTAACTGATTTATTTTAGTTCAGGTTAATTTGTGATAAGACCTTGAATCTGATGAAAATTTTTGCTTTCACACTAGAATTGAACATATTTTAAAAGAGTAAACCTAAACTCAATTTGTTTTTTTTTCCAATATGTATATGTTGACGTATGATAAGGCTTTAATAATAGATAGTTTCAAAAATAATTTCAGAATTATTTATTATTAATATTAATAACCCAAAAATAATTATTGTTATACTTTTAACTCTTTTGCTGTTGTTGCTAATGCCAGTTGGACGAGCCAAGCACGTGGTCCAGAGGCTACACGAATTAAGACGGAGGAATACGTCTTTCGTTGACAATCCCCACTAAGGGAAAAAAAACGTCTAAGCTCAAGTGGGTCCTCATAATTTGGAAGCAGGGACCTTGTAGAACACCCCACCACCCCCAGAGGTATCGTTTGAGAACTTGGAGGACATTGTGATCACGATCATATTTTACGTGCCCCAACCACCATTAACAAACACGATGTATCTTAGACCGGCTCTTTGACTTTTAATTCTAATCACTTTTACATATACATTTGTATTCTGATATTGATTTTCTACATGTTCAAGCAAATCGAATGAATTTACAAAATACTGCTGAAAGCCTATGATTGCCTTAATCTTTGAAACTGTCTGCTTCGCTTTCTCTACTTCAATTGTGTGCTTTTTACTTTGTCTTATTCTTTTAAAACAATTACGTTCTTTTTACTTCGATAACCGCCCACTTATCGGAGTGTTTAGAAACTCAAATTTATATGACATAGACTTAAACTCATTTCCGAAATGGCGTTTTTACGTCATCCCTTAAAGAAAGTAACATCAATTGTTTTCCCCAATTAATCTCTTTCTTTGCCGTATTTTTATGCTGCAAATGTGTTTCTGGAGTAGTTGCTCAGTACTATATGATGGCAAAAAGGTCTCTAATTTTGGGAGACTTGGTAAATCAGCAAAGGTGACAATGGCTCAACCGTAGTGTTTGGAGTACGAGGTTTGAGGTTGCAGAAAATTCGTCGTGTTTATTAATGATGGTTAGCCGAACGATGGCCGATTGGTTAGAGTGCTGTCCTTTGGTGCCGGAGTTCTTGGGTTCGAATCCCACAGTGACATGAATGTTCGTAGCCGTTCGGAATCAGCTTTTCACTATCTGCACGACTGCCCTCTGACACACGACTTGCATCTTAAGAAACCATCTGATACATCCAAGGAACTCTGGGCAGAGAGCCTAATCAAAAACCTGGTACTGATAAGGAAAGCCCGGAGCCTGGTTGACTGGCTCACCGCTAATCAAGGCGCCATCGTGCGGCCATGAAGATTTTAACTTAAAACCACACCGCAAGGGTCAAAGTACCCTTTCACGAATAGCCATCACAACTGCCCTGTGCAGATATTGCTTTCCTCCTGCTCAGAAAGCTCATGTCAGAAACCTCATGTAGTACACCGGGTCAACCGGACTTTTAACCTGAGCAGGACTCCTGCGGTGTATCCCCCGTACTTTCAGAAACAGATTGGTTGTACTTATTTGTCTAGATTGTCTACTTTTTTTTGTTATTTTCAATTATATGGGCGGAATGCTGACTTGGCCCCTGCGTAACGCATTGTTGCCGGATGGTCAAACCGAACCAGCAATTCAACATCCTCCACCCGACTTCGGGTGGTTGGCTGGTTACAGGTAGAACACTGCTTTAAGCTGTAGGTCCTGGTCTCATTAGCCCTCGTGTTGAAAAAAGTAGACCTTAGCACTCCAAACTCAAACCAAAATTAATGACGGCTAGGATACTTAAAATAGGTGTCATGGCTACAATGTCCTCAAAGATTAAACGATATCTAGCCAAGTATGGGGGTCTTCTGCTTGATCCCTGCTTTTAATTTACAAGAACCAATGTTATTTGAGTCCGTAGCATTCCTTAACCCCTTAATGCACAGATATTTTAAAAAAGGCCGGCCAAAGAAAACAATTTTTTAATGTAAAAACAAAATTTAGAAAGTTGTCTTGCCTAGAAAATTACAAAAATACAAAAATAATCACAATTTGAGTATATTGGATATTTATACAGTTGGCATAATTTCTAATTTTTAGAATATTATTATTATTATTGTCGAAAGAGTATATTGTTCAATTGGTAGGCAGTCTACCAATTGACATTATGATGTGTCATCCCTTGATGCGTAGGTGTCAAATAGGAAACCCTTATGTTTCATATCTCAAGAATAAAGAATATAAAGTGACGCCTCGAGTAAAGGATGTCTTTACAATCAGAGCTTAGTAATAAAATAGTTAACAATTATATTTTATTTTACATTATATTTTAGTAAAATATATATTGCAAAATGAGCGAATCACAATCTGAATATAAATACTCTGTCTTCCGACAGAGTATTCATATTAAGATTAAGACAAGACAGAGAAAGAGTTAAGAAAGACAAGAATGAGTTAAGTCGCAAGTGATAAGTAGAAAAAAATATATTTTTTTTATACTTGAATAAGTAAGTGTTATAGCTTACAATCCCATGTAAATGATAAATATCAATAAAACGATTGTTTCTTTTCTTTCACATTATTTTCAATTCTCGGTTGCATTCGAGTGTGAAAAATTATAGCAACATAAAGTACAATGCCGCTCGAATGATCTCGAGTTTGCACAGTTTTGCCAGTTTAGCACGCTCGAGTTAACTCGAGCCTGCATGTTAAGGGGTTAAGATACACATGCTTTCCGGGTGATATTAAATGAGTTGCAGCTTCGCAGCCGTTTTTTGGCATAAACTTATATGTCTGTATTTTCAGCTGCATTGGAAAGAAATGTCTCTTATTTTAAAAACTTAAATCTCAAAATGAAAAATTATTGGTAAAAAGTGTATTTTATACAAACAAAAAATGCATATTTCTTTTAAACATTTCAAATAATTTATTATAAAATTTACCTTTACATAAAGAGTTTGAATTTATCTTTGAGAGAAACATACTTCTGAGTATGATAATATTGGTGTTTTTGAAAGCGTTTATTCATTTAAATTATTCACTGTGATGAGATTTTTCAGAATTTTTAATGTTTTATTACTACTGCTTGATCAAAATCATTTGCCGTCCGATTCATTCCAGTACCTGTTTATAGTCTATTTACCTTATCTGTTTTCCTCTTGCAGGAGGATCACGAGGCATTGACGAGGACTGAAAATAACTTCCTAATTCTGGATGAAGAAGCTGTCCGTGAGAAAATCGGAAGCGATAATTACACATGCTGCTATAAATCCATTTTCAGAATCAACGATGGAACATCAGATAACGGCGTTGGGTAAGAATAAAAATGCTTTTTATTCTTTCCGGCTGTAGATTTTGAAATTGAATTTCATCAATTATTGCCCTAATTAATAGTCTATATCCATAAACAAACCAATCCAGAAAGAAGCAATATATTTTTAAATGTACGAGGGTTGGAACTTTAATAGTGGCAACACTGCTGTAAAAACGCTACGAAACAAAACCAAAGAATATCAGGTATACCACACGTGAGCTACATACCTACCTTACCTTTCAGCAAAAAGACTCGTCCTTCCTAAGTCATACGAATGTGGAGTGACGCAAAGAACTGATCCTAGTATTAGCTTGCGGTCTAAAGTAAGTGTTGTCAGGACGTTTTCAAAACAAGAACAACGAAGTTGGATAAAAATTGAATGTGCCGGAGGTCGTACATCCCGACAATATCATCTAGGGCTTCAAGAGGCTTGCAGGGAATCTGCATTGCCTAACAGAACTGTAGCAAAAAAGGTAAAAACCTTTAATGAAGAAGGCCAAAATGTGACAGACATGCATCGGCCAGGTCGTCCTAGTGTCAGCGATGCAGAAGTGCATGCTGTTTCCGCACTAATGGACAGTGATCGATGCCAAAAGATTTGTGAGCTGGCCCGAAAGACAGGATTTGCGCATACGACTGTGCTGCACATTCTAAAGGAATGCCTGAGCATGAGAAAAATTCTTCACTTTCTGCAGAACTCCCCTATCATTCTGTACGACAATGTTCGGCCACATACAGCGCAAGCTGTGACTAATTTGTTCGATCGATGTATCTGGGAAGTGCTTTACCATCCACTATATTCCCCATATCTAAGCCCTTGTGACTTTGTCTTAATTTCTATGATGAAGAAACTACTTTGTGGCTTTCTCTTCAAAATTATTCTAGATATTCTTGAGGCAATAGACCGGTCCATTCGAACTATCAACAGAACAGTCGCTACTACAGGTGTTCTTCGACTTCCACATTGTTGGAAATGGGTTATACACAATGCTGGCGACTATATTGAAGGACTGTAAAACATGGTGACATGAATCACTTTTGTATTTCATTTAAATAAATAGTTGCCACTATTAAAGTTCTAACCCTTGTATTTCTCTAAATTAACTGGTAAATAGCATTCATTTTAATACATCGCAATTCTTCTGTATCAGCAAATGTTGCAAATGATACCAACAAGCAATCTTTCCTTAAACGCATCGTGTTGCTTCAATATCAACAAAAAGGTTCGAAAGAACAATCTTCTCTCTTTAGTTAAAATGCGTTTTCTTAGTAATTAAAAGTTTTTTTTCTTCCTCCCTACCTCTTAATTCAGGATAAAAAAGAACCAGAGCTTGAACGCCTTGTTTCCCCGGAGATAAGCGAAAGGGATTTTAAGGCTTCTGTGAAAGAACCAATTACCTTGATACTTTTGAAGAACTGTATTCCAAACTGATTTTTGAAATCTCTCGATTAAATGATTGGTCTAAAGTTCAAAGATTAATAGCTCAATAGGCCATCAAATTATATCTATATTTTCAACTGTCAAACCACGGAGTAAATGATTTAGTTGGACGTTTAAAATGTAAAACTAGAAAATTTGCACATTCTTTTCCATACGATCGTCAAAAAGGTTGTTACTCACTTTTTTTTTCCGAAAAAATATTTCCCTTCCGAAAACAAATTGTCGAAAGCAAAAGGTAAGTCCAGTTTAGTATGCGCAATCCCACAAGTATTTCAAATACAAATTAACACATTGTATGCAGGACACGTACTAGTACGTTTTCTGACGATTGATACTTGAGCGCGGGACACGTACTAGTACGTTTTCTGACGATTGATACTTGAGCGCGGGTCACGTACTAGTACGGGTTAGTGTAACAACATGGTTTGTTTGTGAGTACAAAAATAACGATATATACAGGAAAACGAAGCCGAATGTTCTTGTCTACTACATAGATTCTGGAAAAATTTAGACAAATAAAAACTAGTTTTTACAACAGTCGATGCGGAACCACAGAACGGGAAGCTTGATTAAAAAAATCAATTTAGATTTAAAATTAACTTTTTATTTATCCTTGCGAAAATGATATTATATGTATATTTATATATTATATATATATATATTCGTATATATATATATATATATTATATATATATATATATATTATATATATTATATATATATATATATATATATATATATTTGTTTATTTGTCTATTTATATATTTGTTTATATATTTCAATATGAAATACGAAAAGTTGGTTAAAAAATTAAATAATTTTCGATCTATTGAGATTTAACTGAATAACTAAATTTAAGCGCAAAACTCTAGCTTCCGGTACAATTCTGCTGCAAAATGTATCCTCACACAATGTGGTAATATGGTTAAGGAATTTCGCTACTATAGTTGAGATCAGTGAACAGTTTTAAAATGGTTGTATTTCCAAAAATGTTTATTATTAAATACATACAATTTTTTAAAAAATACAAAAGAGAAATCATCGAGTTCTGAAAAATGTTATTGAATACTCAATAAGAAATTGGATATTAGTACAATTTAATGAAAACTAAAACCACTATTTGTTCTATAAGTTAAAATTTAGAATATGTGTTTGCGTACGCGATTGTAACTACATTTTGAATTGTAAATGCAAAATATCACATTTAACGTTATTTTTCAAAGTTCTAGTGTAGGTTGAAATCAAAATATATTGTTTTATGAGTTTTGATATATTTTTAAGAAATAATTAACTGAATAACTAAATTTACGAGCTAAACATCCGCTCCTGGTACAGTTCCGCTGTGAAATTGTCCTGCACACAATGTATTACACAGAACTTACCTCCGAGATAACCTAATTCAAACACATCTCATAACTTTTACAAATTTACCCTAATGTGGTAGGAATTTCAAATATCACTTTAAAAAAACTATTATCCCAGTTCACTGAACTTATTTAAACATGTATTCGTTAAATAAATGTCAAAGCAAACATAAATATAACAATGCGAGTACTAAATCCCCTATATAATAATAGCCTAAGTTATCTGTCCGTCTGTCCTCCAATTTATGAAGCGGTTGGACCTGGAATGAATAGAGGCATCCATTCAAAGAGAATAAAGTTTATCTTCTCCTAAACTATCGATCCGATTCTAAAATAAATTTGTATAAATATGCTTCATATCACAGCAAAAAATACTGTCGTCTTTAAAACGTTCGAAATCCAACCCTTCCCCCCTTTTCGAGAGTTTAATGCCATTATTTCAAGCCCTATTTTCCCCGGTTAAGAGCAGCCGATTAAATTTATCCATTTATCACTTAATAAATAGGTAAAAATAACAATTTTTCTAGCATTGTGACGTCATTCCTTTAAACATCTCATTTAATCATTTCATATTTTAAACTATTTAAATATCGTCTACACTATTTTAGTATCTTTTATCACTGAACTTAGATATTACGTAAATGATTTTCTTTTATATTTGGCTTAAATAATAGATTAGGTACATGTGTGATAATTTTAAATTGAATCATCGATTATTTTTTGTTGCAATGAAAATTTTATTACCGGTATTAACAATAAATTCTTTTCATATAAGTCTAGGAGTCTATTTCACGGACTAATAAATATCTAACTTTTAATTTATATATTTGGAAATTAAGAAGTTTGTTCTTTTGTGTGTTTGTTTATTATACATAACCACACGGTTTGACTAAATGAATTCAATGTGATTCTAAACTGCATTACAGGACGGGAGACTCTAGAGGAGTATGACGATAAATAAATTATTGAGAGTGAACCAGATAATTCTCAGTCAAAAAACAAACCATTTTTTACATGTCTCATTGGGTACTTAACAGTTCTGGAATATTAAAAATTTTACTAATCCCGTCATATGATGGGCTATATGCTAGTTATTAAGCAATAACTAAAAATCCTTGAATGATTCTTCAAAATGTCAAGCAAGATACTGTTCTCCTCTAGTGTCCATGTATTATTAAAATAAAAACAACCCTAGCAAACCAACGCAAGATGGTAATTTATTCGCAAACGATACGCTTTCTTTACCACAAGCGTGGAGTCATGAATCAACCAGATATGAGTGAAAGCGACAATAACAGCCCATACAACAGTCAGAGAAAGCTGCACCTGACTGTCAAAAGGAAAGAAAATAGGGATTTCGACAAGAGAGAATAAACAAACTGTATTGAAGTTTTCCATACGAGTTTTTTTTTTTTTTCATGAAATCTTTATTTATCCGTAGTATTACACTAAGAAAATACAATTCATTTGCAAAATAATGGAGAGTTGAAATACAACTTGTAGCAGGCCTTTTTTTCTTAAAATTCAAAGATTCGCCAATATTTATGTCTTTTTATTGAAAACATATAGAGACTTTCATAATTTTCCGCTCTTTCTTATAGCATTCTGGGATTTTTATGACGTTTTTATTATCTCAGTGTGCTTTCAAGTAGGTCTAAGGCAATATTAATGGTCAAAAGCATCTAGACGAGAAGATTATTTAATATGATATACCATTGTATAATACCAAAATATTTATAGACTTACAAACTGCAAAAGATTACATTCGATCAGCAAAACATAACATACTAAAGACCTATGGATAAATGTTAACGAAAGAGAGGTTTTCTCCAAAAAAAATCTATTTTTAACAACATTTAATTTTTGGTGTTCTTTAATAACTTACCGACAAACAACAAATGTGTTCATATGCTTTCTATTACAAAGAAATGTCTTTATATATGTAACGACATTGTAACAAATTATATATGACTGCACACTCGCTTATATACATATGCAAGTGTATATACCCAGATAGCATGCATACTTGCAGCAACTTTGAATTTTCCTGGATTAATAACTTGTCGTAACAAATTTGACTCTACAAACTTGTATATAAACTCCTGCAAGTAGACGAAACAAAAATCGACCACTCCTTTGCATAGCTATTTTGCTGCAAAACTGTAGAAACCTTTTCATGACAACCTTGAAGCAAGCGAAAATTCTTAGACTTGCTGCAGTCTTGTTTCAAACTTGCTGCAAGTTTGCAGGCTTGCAAAACAATACTGCTGGAAACTAAATTTGCTATCTGGGTATGTATATATGTGTGAGTAATATGTCAAAAAGTATTGCCTTTAAAGTTGCTTAAAAGTTTCGTAATTTACGTCTTATTTACCTAATCTTAACTTTCCCAGCAACCCAATTGTAAACTCGCCGAGCGGTTTGCGATGTTTCTATTTCCGATTGTAAGTCATTTGGGTATGACTTCGCATGGGTTTCGTATAGGGAGCAGGTATGGAGACGAAATAATCAGCCGTAGAGGATTAAACTTAACAATGTTGATTTATTACAACAAAAAACATTTAAAGAAAAATATATGTAAAGTCGTCCAGAGAGGAGATCACTCTAGGCAACCTGCTCATCTCAAAGTTCAGCCGGGAGTCACCTCCCGTTTCTTATTTTCCAAACAGGAAACCTCGGTTTTAAGGGAGATCGACCCCCCCTAGTTGACCTTTGTCCTTGGAGTAGCCGAAACGCCCTTTGGAGCCCTGCCGACGCCGTCACACAAAGAACAACTTCTTCTTTCTGTCGGTGCGTTGACAAAACGACAGATTTGACACCTTTAATCGTCCGTGCGTCAAAATGACCATTACTGGTACAATACTGCCGTTTTTCAATTGTTCGGCGTTTTGAAATGTTCGGCGCCTTACAATGAACCAAAAGTTCGCTTTAACCGACGCTCTTCTTGACCCCCGACAGAGACGGACGAGATACTTACACCCAGTGTTGCCAACCTTCAAAGGCAAAATTATGGATTCTAGGTCCTAAAATTATGGCATTGGCTTATAAATTATCGTACATTTTTGTAATAGTTAAAAATAGTGTTAATAGATGGCACTTGTACCATATATTTTTCTCGTTATACATTTCTCTCCCCCCCCCACTTTATTTTTTTTTGGGGGGGTGGCAAAAAATATATAAATATTTTAATATGATTCACTAAATATTTTTCTAGCATCCCGTATTTTACTTTAAATGAAACACCAGACATGTGATTTTTCTCTACAGATCTAAGCATAAAATTGTGTGTGTGTGTGTATATATATATATATATATATATATATATATATATATATATATATATATATATATATATACTTTTTAATAATGTTATAATTCATTATTTACTGTGGGTTTTTTTAATATGAAATATTCAGTTATAAGACCGATTATTATTTAATAATTGGTTTAATTACTAAAAATACCATATTTTAGTGAAAACTGCAATAGAAGAAGTAAAATGCAAAATTACTAATTATCCATAATTATGAAATCATTAAAGAAATATCTCCAGTATAATTGTGAATATTCGGTAATTTTGCATCTAACAATTTTATGTTTTAGACTGATTTAAATAATTTGAAATAACTAACAGATAAAAACACTGGACATAACAATTTTTAAAATTCTTTATTTTATATTCGTTTCAAAAAATATCAAGCATTAGTACCTAGGTCATATTCAATTTCACAAATATACATTTTTTTTATAATTGACACTTTCCTTTCTTTTGTTACACAGTATATATGGGCTTTCTCAACTTCTGTGTCAGGATTATTTACTTTCATTTAATGAAGAAGCACCTCAAAACATGCTCCTTAAGTTGCTCTAAAATCTACAACAACAATTATTTGATGGGAAAAAGTGATAAAAAAAATTAATTAGACATTCTCTATTTTTTGTTGTTAATATTTATAGAGTTACTGTTAAACTACCCGTTCTTTTAATTCTCCATTAGTCTAATTTATCGTACAAATCAGGAAATTATCGTATAGTTTTTCAGAATTATGTCACATAATTTTGAGATTATTTTTCATCGTACAGCGTCCTAAGTTATCGTACATATACGATAATTATCGTATGGTTGGCAACACTGCTTACACCAATTAAATCAAGGATAGGAATCAATGTATTCCTCTAAAACTAAAGCCTGCATTGATAATTACTACTTGCAGCCTTCTTACACCTTTCAAATTCAGATGTAAATTCTCCAGGAATAAATCATTGCTATCTTTATGCCGTTGTATGCACATTTTCTGCAACGTTTATTTTTACGGGCTACAGCAGAATCGCCGTTTTATTTTGGAATTAGATTTGTTTTGTCAGAGCAAGACTCAGCAAAGATGACGCAGTCAACAACCAAGTCCTTTAAAAAAGACTTCGTTTTATGGACGTTAAAACTTAAAAATATAGCTGTTCTGCTGCCCTTTCGGTAGCTAAGACACTTGCCGGAAAACGGACAGAAACTTTGCTCCTTCAAGCGAGAAAGAGCACATTTACTCCTATAGAATGCAAATTCAGTATTCCTGTGGTTTGATGCGGGCCATTTGGTCACTTTAAATTGCAAAGTAAGAACTCAGGTCCAAATTGCGCCGATTTAAAATATATACCTAGTTTTACCACACCCGTGAAATTGATGGATTTTTGATCATGGCTTTCATTTTAACTTTTGACTTAGTTAATGTAAATAAAAGAATATAATTTCAGAAAAACAATATTTAATATACTAATTCATTAATTATTAATAAAAAAAAACAAAAACAGTTTCTACTGACAACTACAGAAAATTACAACTTAAAATAAGCCATATTTCCCCTAAAATTCTTTGTGAATACTGGGCCCCCAAAATGAGCAAGGAATTCAAACAAACGATTATTTTCTAGAAATTTAACACCGATTAATCTAATATTTAGTCCTGAAAAGCAGTCCTTTCACGCAGTTAAAAAAAAATACAAGTTCATCTTATTAACACGAACAGAAAAAAACCAAAAAAAATGGAACAAGAACAACGGAAAATAAATCCTTCTTCCCCAACTTACCTACAGAGAGAAGGATGTTCTCTTTTTGTATCCTTTACTTCTACAACGCCGCTTGCCGTGATTTCGGAACAGCAAAAAATTCTCGTTACACGTGTCTCTGCAAGGCAAAACTAAAAGTTAAGCCTCCGTAGCAAATGCAGTTAAGTCGAGAAACAGTGAACGGCGTTCCGAACACAATGCATCGGTATTTGTGCTGAAAGCTCTCGGACAATAAAGAATGCGAGAGAATTGTATGGGAAACGCGATGAAAAGCAAAAGGTGAAGCAACCGGTGTTCACAGTAACAGCGATCAAACCGATAGCTTAAAGCGAAAACAAAGACGTGCTGGACAAGGTAATAACAGTGAATTTCTTTAAGAGGGTATCGTGTGGAACACTAGGTCGAGGTTAGTAGAATATTCATTTCGAGCTAGGGTCGATAACCTATCAACGATACATTTCTAACTGAAGTATGTTTATGCTATGCTGGGTTTGTGTACGGAATTTTTTTTATAAACAAATTATCATGAAAAATAAACATTTCGAAATATCGTCTGCATTAAAGAAACTAGTCTAAAAATTTATTTACACGCGATTTACAGATAAATATATGTTCGTCATTTTAAATTACAGCTTGGCTGCTAAGTATGGCATAAATTAGTCTTCGAAACATCCGTAACCTACGGTTACAGCTAAAAAATCGTAAAACAATATTTACTATTTTTATATCAACATAGAAATCGTAATTGACTATACATCAATTTGGATTTAATTCTTTTAGCTAAAAAACAAACGATATAATCATTATTTTAAATTAACATTTCTAAAAATTTTATCATTTATAAACATTTTTCCTTTTCTATCATGGAGATTTTTTTTTTTGCGACCGCAGAAATTAAATATAAAATAAAAGTATAAAATTAAACAATTCTGCATAAATAATTTATCTCTTTAATAAATAATACGTATTTAAAAGCAGTTGTTTTGGGATTTGCTTACACGGAAATTAAAGGTAGAAAATAATGTTTTGGGGTAACAGTGGCCATTACAAAGTGATTTTTAGTAAATTGTTAACATAGATTAAAAGAACTCTGTACACATATAAGGATGTATAACTAAATTAATCACATAAACAATTTTTATTAAAATTCAGATGAACTTTAGTTAATTTAAACTTTTAAAATTGTTGTTAACATTTAAAATAACATTTAAAAACTAGTTTAAATTTAGAAGAATCCTAATTTTCGATGCAAAATGAGCGTTTACACTTGAAAAATATTTCCTATAAATTAAATCTTCAATCAATCAATAAAACAATACCAGATATGTTTAAATATATTTTAAGTAACAATAAAACAAAATTGAGTTATTAAAAAAAATGGAAAATTGAAGAGCAAGAAAATTTTTTAAAACTACCCCTTTACCTGTCTTTGTATTTAACACTACGCGATATGGTATTTTGTGAACTGTGTTTTTGACGTAATATTACATTTAACACTTTTCCTGAAAATTTACTTTCAACCTTTTAAATACCATCATAATCAAAACAGGGAGATATAGCCCATATTAAAATTATAATGTTGGATTATATTAAATGGACCAATCCCCCTAAACGATACCTCTGAATATCATTTTTGATATTTGGCAACGTTTGTTAAACTTCATTGAAAGTTGTGAGATATCATGTGGTGTCAGAAAATTATAATTATTTTTACGAGTATCGACAGATATCGATGACAATTATTAAAATAATATCGATTTTGTGATATTGTTAACAACATTAAGAAAAAAACATTAAACAAAACATGTTTTTCGTAAAAACTGTCAAATTCATTAAATTTTATTTCTTAGTAATATTTTCTAATAAGTAGTAACAATCAATTCTTTTAAATGGTATCTTTTAAACAATTTCAAATTTTAATCTCAAGGCCCCTCCACAATATGGTCCACTGCAAGCCATTACCACCGTCTCGAGAGTGTATGGCTTATCGAGGTCGACAATGACAGACGATAAAATGGCATTGGCGGAGGATGGTGGAGGATGGCTTCGGAAGCGGTTTTTCTCCAAAGATCAAAGGCATCCAGATGGGCAACTAAAGTGCGCAGTAGACCCTATGGACGTATCCACGCACTCGGCTCATTTAGTTGCCAAGTGTGTGGATGCAACCCATAAACCATCATCCAAGGTCACCATCAGGAAGTGGTGAACAATTGACCATAGTGTGGAGGCGACATGACATTATGTCTTTCAACATCGGTAGATGTCCAAAATTTGATGTCCGACATTCAAAGGCATTCTAAATATTGGGCAACGTTTGTAGGACGTTGACCGTTGAACTCGGATTTTAAAATATCTACCTTTGCACGTGTAAAGGCCCCTGAACACCATGGTCCACTGCAAGTCATTACCACCGTCTGGAAGGGGTATGGTTTCATCGAGGTTGACGATGGCAGACGATAAAATGGCCTTGGCGGATGATGGCTTCGGAAGCGGTTTTTCTCCAAAGATCAAAGACCGCCAGCATGCACTACCAAAGTGTGCAATAGTCTCTATGGACACATGGACTGCTCATTTCAGGCAAAAGACTACTTACTGTAAAAAATATTTCCCATTTTCGAATTGAGGACAGAACATAAATTATTTTTTACCAATATAAAAAAATGATTTTTTCAAATTAGCAGATTTGATTAAAATATATTTGATTTAAATATGTTTGATTAATATATTTTTTATTTAAAATTTCGTGTAATGTGTTTTGCAGGAAAACTGGAGATATTGCATAGTTACGAATATCTGCAGATCAGGCCAAAAACTGCTTACTGTAAAAAATATTTCCCATTTTCGAATTGAGGACAGAACATAAATTATTTTTTACCAATATAAAAAAACGATTTTTTCATATAATCGTCTGATAAAGGATTAATCAAAATTAAGATTAAACTTTTAACCGACTGTAGCCATTTAAATATTTTCAAAATATTCGATTTTATAAATCAGCTACGTACATTCTTCGAAAAAAGCAATTTTTTTTTCGGTTTTCGGTTCAGTTCTCAATGAAAGCCCTCAACGAAAACCTCTCTCAAAATTATACTCCTTAGAGAGTATATTATTCCTACTATCTCAAAATTATACTGTTGGCCGATAATCGAATGGTGAGGGGTTACCTTCTAGTACTGGAGTCCGTGGGTTCGAAACGTTGATGATACGGATGTTCATAGCCGTTCGGAATTATTCTTAAGCAGTATGTCCTAGTGTCATTAATGCTCACGTAGTGGAGAGTAGTCTGTAATAATACACACCAAACCACAATTATAAGCCAAAAAATTCGTTATCTTTGAAATAAAATTTGTTTTGTTCTGTATTTTGTTTAAATATTTAATATATTTTAATATTTAAGGTAATAATTAATATTTTGAACTTTTAAGGTTTAATATTTTAATGTTTAACATTTTTAATTTTTATATTTTAGTTAATATAACAATTATTTTAAATTATTTAATTATTTCATATTATTTTAATATTTAGTACTTTTAATAACTATTTCAAAATATTTTAATATTTAGTACTTTTAATAACTATTTCAAAATATTTTAATATTTAGTATTTTTAATTGTATTTTAAATTGTTTTAAGATTTATTATATATTAAGTAATAATTTACAGTTTTAAGGGATGTAAGTACAAGTATTTAATATTTTTAATTAAATTCCTAAAATTTCTCTTTTAAGATATATTAATATCTAATAATAATTAACAAATTTGTTTTGTCCTGTATTTTGTTTATATATTTAATATATTTTTATATTTGCCGTAATAATTAATATTTTGAACTTTTAAGGTTTTATATGTTAATGTTTAACATTTTTAATTTTTATATTTTAGTTAATATAACAATTATTTCAAAATATTTTAATATTTAGTACTTTTAATAACTATTTCAAAATATTTTAATATTTAGTACTTTTAATAATTATTTCAAAATATTTTAATATTTAGTATTTTGATTGGTATTTTAAATTGTTTTAAGATTTATTCTTTTCTAATTAATATTTTACGATTTTAAGGGATATTAATACAAGTATTTAAATTTTTTTATTAAATTTTAAATTCATAAAATTTTTTAAGATATATTAATATCTAATAATAATTAACATCCAAAATATATTAGTATTTTCTTAATTTAGTAATAATTTAAAATGTTTCAATATTGTTTGTTTAGTGCTTCAATAGTGCATTGTTTTAATAATATACTTATTAAATATTTCTCATATTAATAATAATAAATAATTATTTAGTCAACATTCATTTTTAAAGTAGTGCAGCTATAAATACCAAAAACCATTTTCAGTTTACCTCTTACCAATTCCCTCAAAATTAAATAAATAAGAGAGTGCTATATTTGCTGAAAATCTTTATTTATTTTTTAATAATACCTATTTATCTTTGTTTTTATGACGTCGCAAGTGGATTACTATGAAATAAATTAATAATTGATGATTTTAAGGGATATAATAAAGTATTTAAAATTTTTTTATTAAATTTGAAATTCATAAATTTTTCTTTTAACATATATTAATATCCAATAATAATTAACATCTAAACCATATTAGTATTTTCTTATTTTAGTAAAAATTTAATATGTTTCAATATTGTATTTTTAATGCTTCAATAATGCATTGTTTTAATAAAATATTTATTAAATATTTCTTTTGTTAATAATAATTATTTAGTCAACATTAATTTTTAAAGTAGTGCAGCTATAAATGCCAAAAAACATTTTCAGTTTACCTCTTACCAATTCCCTCAAAACTAAATAAATAAAAGAGTGCTATATTTGCTTAAAATCTTTATTTATTTTTTAATAATACCTATTTATCTTTATTTTTATAATGTCGCAAGCGGATTACCATGAAATAAAAGTACTCTTATTCCATGCATATTGACATGTAAACAAGCAAAATACGTGTACTACCTTTCGAAAGCTAATAATTCTACAAGTACTTTTTATTTGTTCTGAAGATTTTAGAAAAATGTCTATTTACAAAGAGGCATTCAAAACGAAAAATTGCATTTTCTTCAACTTTTTTATACAAACTTTTAATAATTTTTCAGATAAATATTTATTTTAAATTCCACAAAGAAGCAGATTTGATAATTATATTAACAGATTTGTTTTATATATTAGCAGATTTGATTAAAATATATTTGATTTAAATATGTTTGATTAATATTTTTTATTTAAAATTCCATGCAATGTGTTTTGCAGGAATACTGGAGATATTGCATAGTTACGAATATTTGCAAGTCAGGCCAAAAACTACTAAATGTAAAAAATGTTTCCCATTTTCGAATTCAGGACAGAACATAAATTATTTTTTACCAATATAAAAAACGGTGTTTTCATATAATCGTCTGATAAAGGATTAATCAAAATTTAGGTCAAACTTTTAACGGACTGTAGCCATTTAATTATTTTCAAAATATTCAATTTTATAAACCGGTTAAGTACATTCTTAGAAAAAAGTAACTAATTTTGTTTTTCATCTGTTATGGTTTTTTATCCAATATCCTTGTTTATTTCCAGATCCTATATACCTTTAAAATTTAACGACGGTTTACCTTAAAGTAAGTAAATTAAACCTTATCTCAAATTAACGTATTCCAAAACATTAAAATCAGTCACTTCTGTGATTAAATAATTTTACATATATTTTATACTAGAAAAAAATAGGTATATTCAATATAGTTATTTTTTCTCTTATAATTTTTTGCTTGAATGTTTGTGATAACAGCTTAATTTGTAAAAGTACTGCACATGAATTATTTTTAATATAAATTATTTTCAAATAATTAATAAATATTATTCTTTATTACTTATTAATTACACTAATTGTAATTTAAAGATTTACATAATTAAAATTTTAACTTTGAGTTTTAAGCTTTTTTATATCCATATACCATTAACAATATATCAAATTTTCAAGATTAATAAAAGAATATAATCAAACTAGTTTATAAATTTTTATTAATCGTGAAAATTGATAGCTTATTGAACCCTTAAATGAATGTACAGAGCTCGCATTTCAAACATTTAAAAGCTTTTTAAAATAAGTTAAAAACTATTTTAGTAAAAAACAATCAAAAGTTTAATAACACACCTTGGGTAGAAGTGCCAATGAAAATGTTTAGATGATTAGCTTGCCTTTTTCAGTGCGTGTTGAATGCCAGTCTAAGGCAAATTTCTTCCTTCCTAAGTTATCGTTTAAATCAGGGGCCAAGTGATTCGTTCTGTTTCATAAACAAACAGTGCCTAGGGGAGAAAAAAATCATCTTTGTTCCCACACTGTGAATTTCTTCATTTTCAACACTAGATTTACCAGAAGTTTAAATATACATTGAATTGCAATTGCGAAACGAGTTATTTTGACTGGTTTGATAAATCTAGAGTTAAGGAGATAGCTTAGGAGATAACTTGTTTTTAATTTAATAAGTGTAATAAAGCATGTCTGAAATGTTTGAGAACTGTTCGTTATTTTTAACATGCATCTATACACTTGTGTGTGTGAAAGAGAGAGAGAGAAAGAGATCAAAATTATTATCCCGAAATTACAATTCCCTTCTACAAATGTAAAAGAACCATTCGTATAACAGACAGAGAGAAAAATCAAAATTATTATCTCGAAACTATAGTTCCCTTCAACAAATGTAAAAGAACCATTCGTATAAGAGACAGAGAGAGAAATCAAAATTATTATCTCGAAACTACAATTCCCTTCTAGAAATGTGAAAGAACCATTCGTATAAGAGACAGAGAGAGAAATCAAAATTATTATCTCGAAACTACAATTCCCTTCTAGAAATGTGAAAGAACCATTCGTATAAGAGACAGAGAGAGAAATCAAAATTATTATCTCGAAACTACAATTCCCTTCTAGAAATGTGAAAGAACCATTCGTATAAGAGACAGAGAGAGAGATCAAAATTATTATCTCGAAACTACAATTTCCTTCTACAAATGTAAAAGAACCATTCGTATAAGAGAAAAAGAGATCAAAATTATTATCCCGAAATTACAATTCCCTTCTACAAATGTAAAAGAACCATTCGTATATGAACAACAGATGTACATAGGGGTAAGGTTTATAGCTGGAAAATTATAGATCTTATAACTGCTAAAGCAAAGGAAAACTTACATAAACTTAGTACAAAGCTTTGAATTTTAAGCCAGTTGTACATAAACCAACAACATTCCCATAAAAAAGGGGGATTTTACTATCTGTAATTACAAGACCACAATAATAAGATATCAATAAGACCACAACTGATTGTTTGGAAGGTTTCAGGGGATCACTGTGCATAGCAGTTTTAAACTTCTACGCAACAATGTAAATGTGTTCTGATTTCGACTGCCAATAACTTAATGTAATATTACAATTAAAAAATTTTACCATCTTTTAATAACATTTTCAAATTTAATATTTTCAATTCATAAATAATTTTTATCTGAAAATGAAAAATACATAATATATTTAACAGGACAAAATTTAAAATACATTTTTGAGATATCATTTGCTATCTGTAAAGTATTTCAAGTTCTAATTAACTTATAAATCTTAATTTTATATTAAATTGATTAGAAATTTATGTTCTATTGAAAGAATTAATTACATTATAAATTTAACATCAATAACTACTTTAAAATATAATTCAAAATTAAAGAAACAATAAATGTACAATTTTTAATTTCATTTTAATCAAAAAATTATTGAAGATATTAAAATTTATATAAAATATTAATTCATTCTATAGATAATAAACATGTATAGAATGTTACATTATATATTACATAATATATTTAACAGGATAAAATTTTAAAAAAACATTGAGATATCATTTGCTATCTGTAAAGTATTTCAAGTTCTAATTAGCTTATAAATCTTAATTTTATATTAATTTGATTAGAAATGTAAGCTCTATAGCATGAATTAATTACATTATAAATTTAACATGACTAACTATTTTAAAGAAAGATTCAAAATTAAAAAAGCTTAAAACATACAATTTTTAATATCATTTTAATCAAAAAATGCTTCCACCAAATATTAGTTCATAAATATCTATAAAATGTTTATTATCTATGTTTTGAATGCTTGAATATTTTTCAAACATGAAAAACTTCAAGTAGATAGATTGAATGGATTTTTTTTAATCTTAAGAGTAGCGATGAAAATTATAGTTTTGAGGAAAAAGCCCCTAAAGATTATAGAAAAGCTGACGTATTTAGCAGAATGTAAACAAGCCCCAATATGATATGCCATATATCTATATCTATATGCCATATAAATGTCTATATGCCATATATATATATATATATATATATATATATATATATATATATATATATATATATATATATATATATATATATATATATATATCTATATCTATATGCCATATAAACGTCTTTTCGTCTATAAATTTTTAAAAGCGTTTTTTTATTGATATGTTCAGAACAAAATGAAGAAATATTATCAGTTATAAAAAAAATTTTTTTTTGAACTTTTAAAACCTCTGAAACCCTTAAAGCCGATACCGTACGGCAACAAACAGTCATGACATCAGCAGGATTCGAACGCTTTGAATTTCAGTACCGAAGAGCTACTCCCTACTTCCTGAGTACGAGAGCTACTCAATGTTAAAGAATGTAAATGAGTCAAATCTGAAACCAATCCACATTGAAATTTATCACATTTACCGTTGAGAGTTGGGTGTCGGGTACATTTAATAATAAACCTATAGTGATTATTCGATATTAATTCGAAGAAATTTATAACTTCAACCACTTTTCTTCCATTATTATTAACAATAACTGGTTTATCCTGTCAAGCATAATATTATTTACATATATATGTGTGCGTAAGTGTGTGTGTGTGTGTAATATATACATACATGAATATATATGATATATGTATGCATATATACATGCATATATTATATACACAAACATACATATATACATGCATATATATGTAATCCAATAATTATACAACTGCTGGACAAGGAGAAAACTTAAACCGCTAGCACTAATAAAAGTGCAGTCGGACGACATTGAAGAGAACGGCACAAGTTTAATTAAAACTTTATTTTAGAGCTGCTAAAACGGACATCTTTAAGAATCAACGACAGACAAAGGAAAGACACAAAAATCACTCTATTCGAACAGAGGAAGACAGAAAGAATTTTCCCACTTACTCAGCGAAATTAAGTGTAAGATCAGGAAAAACTTTGCCGGCGACAGCTGGGAAACGTGTTGAACAGACAGAAAATTTACATCTATAGAATAGAAAGATTTGGGAAATGGAACGAAAGAATTTTAAGTCTAGAACGCTCCTTTGATTAAAACATTTAGATGCCGGGAAAAATTTTTAAGGAATTAGATTGGGAGAGAGGAGAATTTTAAGGAAATATTAAAGTTAAATTATTTTGATATATTACATATATATACATATATATATACATACATATATATATATATATATATATATATATATATATATAGATATATATATATATATATATATATATATATATATATATATATATATATATATATATATATATATATATATATATATATATATATATATATATATATATATATATATATATATATATATTCGTAAATATATATGTGTGGGTATATGTAAAATTTAACTAAAATTTGCTCCTAGATAAGTTATTCAGATATTTACAAATGTTTCAAAACATTTCCATCCCTGTGTTTGTATAACCGATTTCCTAGCTGTGTGCGTACTATCACTATGAATCCAATTATAGTATATCACCGCCACAAAATTTATCAATAAAAATCATTCTGGAAGATATTTACTCTCTGTTTCATTCACAACTAAAAGTAAAATCTTTCTCTATTAGCGCCATCTATTGCATTTTATTGAAATGAAAACAGTAAATTAAAGAGAGAGTATCTTTCAAACAATTTTATCTTTATTATGAAAGAAATTTTACGATTGATCGTGAATTAAACCGCTCTGTTCATTTTAAAACAAATTTGTTACAATATTTTTTAATAAAACTCTAACTTTAAAAAAAACTATTTCATTTTGACATTTTTTTAAAAGTAATAAGTTATATACACAAATAAAGAATTGAAATTTGCTTTCTCATGCAGTAACTCTGAAATACAGATATAAGATTCTGTCAAATTGGAGCTTAATGTCTCTTTATAATATCTAAATAATGAGCAATATCTCTTTTTAAAGTATGATTAAAACTAAAAGTTTTTAAATTTTTAATGAGAGTGTAATGAGAATTTTTAAAATCTTAAAATCTTAGCAAGTTATGCTTTGTAGGTCTACGGAATATAAAAGATATTTGATATCAGTTTGATATAATATTTAATTTATAATATCTATAGTTTAAAAGTTATTTTATAAGCAAACTTCGTCTTTACATTCGGTGTATATATTTTATTAAATTTTTAAAATTCGTAAAAATTTTATTCTAAAACTAGCAGAACTTCATATTTCGTGATGAATTGGAAAAAGACTTTTATAACAAGATAGAACACTCATGTTTTTAAAGAAAGCAGCATTTCGATTTGTCATTCTTAATATATAAGGCCAGACCATATTTACAATGTATTAAATAAATAATTCCTTTTTTATTTAATTAAAATGATATACAATTCTTAAATGCTAAATAAAATACATTATATTAATATGTACATTGCATTAAATAAATATCGTTTCAATTAAATTAAAATGATACACTATTCTTAAATACTATATTAAATAAATTAAATTAATATGTACATTGTATTAAATAAATTCCTTTTTAATTAAATTAAAATGACACACATTTCTTAAATGCTAAATAAAATAAATTAATATGTACATTGTATGAAATAAATTTCTTTTTAATTAAATTAAAACGATACACAATTAGTAAATGCTAAAGAAAATAAATTAATATGTACATTGTATTAAATAAATGCCTTTTAAATTAAATTAAAATGATACATAATACTTAAATGCTAAATAAAATAAATTAATATGTACATTGTATTAAATAAATAAATAAATTTTTAATTAAATTAATGATACACAATTCTTAAATGCTAAATAAAATAAATTAATATGAACAATGTATTAAATAAATGAATTTCTTTTTAATTAAATTAAAATGATACACAATTTATAAATGCTAAATAAAATAAATTAATATGTACATTTTATTAAATAAATAATTCCTTTTTAATTAAATTAAAATGATACACAATTATTAAATGCTAAACAAAATAAATTAATATGTACATTTTATTAAATAAATAAATTCCTTTTTAATTAAATTAAAATGATATACAATTCTTAAATGCTAAATAAAATAAATTAATATGTACATTGTATTAAATAAATAAATTCCTTTTAAATTAAATTAAAATAATACACAATTCTTAAATCTTAAGTAAAATACATTAAATATACAAAAAAAATATTTCAAAATAATTATTTTTAAATTTTATTAAGGAACTAAGACATTCTTAACATTTAAAACCTATTTTTAAATTTTTATTTAAGAAAAATAGCAAGAGTTTTGCTAAAATATATAACGTTTATAAGAATCAATATTTAAACATAGGATAATGATAATAATATAAACAACCATAGTTAAGTACAAAAAATTATAAATTTATTTGAGTTTTTCTAAAAAAGCATTTTTCTATAATTACGTAGGCTTGTAAAAAAATAAAATAATAAAGAAATAAATCTATCTTACTGAAAGGCAAAATTCCATATGAATACTTCTATGACGTCATAAATTGACGTCATAGAATATTCATATGGAATTTCATATAGGCATTTCTATGACATTTCGTCATAGAATTCATATGGAATATTCATATGGAATCATATCAATGAATATAATTTAATCCTTTTGTAAACATTTTTATTCGTGAGATTTGTAAGAAAAATGCACTCTTGTTTAGAATTTGAAATTCTTTAATTCACTTCATTTTTAAAAAAAATTATATTCAACATAACGGAATAAAAATCATTTCACTTAAAAATAAATACGTTTGTATTAGTGGAAAAGTATACGTTATGGTTTTAGAATTAAACAGAATTTTTAAACGTACCTATGTATCCCAAATATTGTACTGCTGTTTATGGTAAGTACCTATTTGATTGTCTATGTTTAGCTAAAAAATGAAAATAACAAATTGTGTGCTATATATTACGAGAATAAGCATGCAGTTAATATTAATGTAGTATTTAATTGAGGAATTTCTTTTAGCTAAAAATATTGAACTTTTTATAATTTAAAGATTTTAATATAGAGCCATTTCACGCAACGTTAGGAGCTACATTAATGCCTTTCCCATTAATTTTATGTTTATGATAGCCAATAGGCAACCAGTATGCTGCCCTTCCGTTTGAAACGAAAGCCAAAACCGTCATAAGTTGAGATGTATCCTGCTGCTTGAAATCGCTCTATTCTGTAAAGTCCGAAAAATGTCAGTTCCCTTAATAAAAATAAAGTACATTAAATATATATTGATGAAACGTAAAGTATTTAACTAAGGTCTTTGGTCAAACCTTTGAAATTTGACCCAAAATTTTAAACTTCTTAAAGCCATCCACAATATATAGGGTGCTACCATATTGTGGTCTAGATATGTCACAGGTGACTCTTGTGTCATAATGACGTCAGAAGTGGCCACATATGTGAATTTAGTACTAGAAATTTTCTTCTCAGACGACTTCTAATATCATTATGTCGACTTCTGACATCAATAAGGGTGCTACCATATTACAGTCGACATATGTCACTGGTGACTTCTGCTTCATAATGATGTCAGAGAGGGAAATTTATGGTACCAAATTCCCATCACTAGCAATTTTTGACGTCATTATGACGTAGAAGTCACCAGGGACATATGTCGGCTGTAATGTGGTAGCACCCTATGACGCAGAAGTCGCCTGTGACATATCTCGACCACAATATATGTATCACCAATAGTCATGAAAAATGTCTCAACTGTAAACGATATATCGATTTTACGGAAATTCATCAGGGAGTCACACCAAACAGTAATATCAAAAATTTTTAAAAAAAGTTTTCTTCCTGTGTGATTAGCTCGATTCTAGTTTTCAAAACTCATTAATTAAATTTCATGTATGCAACATTTGCAATGCCTCTTTGATTTTTGAGTATTCTAGTTTCTCCACCTACTTTTCTTTGGTAAGTATTAATTCCCAAATTAATGATCCATCATCAATAATATCGGATGAGTAAACGGATTTATAATATATCCATGGGAGCCACACTGACCTAGAGAACAAACCGCATGCGGCTCACTGCCAATTTGAAATTAAAGTAAATGGTGGATTTTGTGATGTCAGTCACCTTTGACGGCAACCGCAAAGGAACTAACAGACGAGAAACCGGACGGGATAGAAAGGGCTATGTAACGTAACTATGTATAGAATGTATGTTCTGTATTGTGGCCGCTTAGAACTGTTATTAAATAGATTCTAATACTAACTTTCCTGATTAGTTAGGCCTCTCATGCTCGACATGCACTATACTATTTTAAAATAGAATAGAGTAACATCACAGCTTTTAGAAAAATAAACCAATGCAAAATCGTTTCAAATTGACGTTTCCTATGCTGTGCATAGCGTATCATATATGTTGTGCATTGGAAAGAATATCATAGTAAATAGAGGATGATCCAAAATTATTGAGATTTCATGTTTGAAGGTTAAAAAAAATGAGGTACAAGAATATTTGTTGTTTTCTTGGAAACACAATTTAAACTGTTTTACAGATCAAAATTTTAAGCATTAAATAACTTCCGTGCACTTCATGTGCAATATATTCATCCGATGTTCAATTTCACGCTAAGCTTTTGCAGCATATGTTTCTCTAAAGACGTTATTGATTCGTCATTTTAGGTCATATATTCGAAACTGGAGACATGACCATGTTCGGAACAAAAATTTTGTAATAAGGTTTTATGGAAAGTTTTCTTAAAGTTTTCACAATATTGGGTTCAATAGCAGACGGTCCCTACCCCCCCCAGGGGGGTTAACCCTTTAGTAGACAGTGGTTTCGCAGCAAAACCACCTATTAAACATCTTTTTTTTTTTGTTTTAAACTTTACTTTTTGGAGTACTTTACTTTATCTTTTTATAATTTTTACTACTCCAATCTCATACATCTGTGATGTATGAAAGCCAATGATGAAGAATCAAGAGCTTCTGCAATTAAAAAAAAATGGAGACATGAATAATTTTTAGATATTTTTATGTTTGGGACATTTTAAATTTACAAAAGGTGATAGCTCTCTGCATTTAATTTATTTTTTTCTCTTGAAATATATGTATTTAAACTTTCTGTACCTGAGAAGTCGGTAATTCAATTTATCTCACCTATGACCCCAAATAAAAGTATCTATACAAACAACACTTATAAATTGTTAAGCTATTTATTTATTATACTATTTTAATAATTCTTATTTATCGTTCTTCCAATATATTTAAACTTTTAAAAAAGCATAATGTTCACGCTATACAAGGGGAGGAGTTTTCAGTTAAACCACTCCTCAAACCCTCCTTAGGTATCCTCTAAGGCAAGCACTCCAAAGAAATGTAAAGAAAACTTATATATTTTACATTTATAAGGTTCATAGATAACATTATAAACTAATTACATTAAATTCCAATGAACTTATTTTGGTGACCTTTAAAGGGTTAACCGTAATGAACTGAGACCCCAAAAAACAGAACACAAGAGGTTCCCATGAGGAAACTAAAGAGAAACCACCGTCACCACACCTGGTGGCGGCAACCAAACGGAGACTGTAACGAAAAGGCGAGGGAATGAGAAACAAGTCCTCATGGGAAATAACGAAATGCATTAATGAGACGAGATGACAACGTGTGACAGGGTGAAGGACAAGGCTTGAAAGTGGAATATCTGTTAAATTTAATGGACGTTTGGAATGAAAATTAACTAATAATGGGCAGTCGTAGATTAAGTGAAGACCATCAGCCAATAAGCAACCACACCCACAAGGAACCTCCTTTCTGAGAAACCTCCTATAGTACTGAGAGAATTTACCATGGTTGGTAAAAGGCTGAACCAAAATGATTAGACATGTTTCTTTTCATGGAAACTGAGGGGAAAATAGAATATGTAAAACGACCAACCTCAGCAGTGTTCCATCGAGACTGACAAGCGGTAACTAAAGAATTAAACAGAAGCTGACGTAGACGAAGAGGAGAAGTCAAAGTAACATAATCTATCTCAGGGAAATCGCAATATTAGGTTATAAAACATTTAAAAAAATTTAAGAAAGTTAAAGTAAATACATGATTTTTTTTTTTTGTTAAAATTTGGAAAAAAAATTGGGGGAAAGCATTTTTTGACTTTACGCCAAAATTTGTGAAAATTATTTTGATTATATAGAGGGCGCTAGATATAGCACACTCTCGGAGGCTCACCCCTGCACTTCTCGTGTAGATATGTTAAATTTGATCCCTTTTCGAGCTGGAGCAATTAAGTTCCTTTTTGTTTAATTGTTGACTGTTCTTAGAGATGGCTCAATTAAACTGAATAGTATCTTCAATCTGAACCACCCACCTTGTAAATAATGTAAATATTTGTGTGTGTTAAAACCATCCAACTAGAATTTTCGCTACTCGTATGAAATCGCTCAACACTCCTAACTAAAAAAAAAAAAAAAAAAATAGGCAAAACATACTATTTGTAATTGAATAAATATAGACATACATCCATTATATATGTATTGAAGCTAAAGGAGAAAAATGTTATAAAATATAAATGAGTTACAGCCAATCGAATTATTTATAATAAAAATTAAAAAAAAAATAATTTCTACCATAAATGGCATTAACTCATCTCTAAATGAATATATTTATAACCTTTGGGTTCCATGCGTATAAGATGTTATTAAAAACATGCAGTTAATATTAAATTAAATTCTGGAAATTATTTTAACAGTTATGATTACTAAATTGGGGCGGTGTAGCAAAATCGCAGTTTTTCAGCAATCCAAAGTTCTTATTGGATATAAAGGAAAGATGTATTTCATAGTCTAATAAATTCAGAAATATGCTGAAGCAATTTATTTTTTTACTTAAATGACATAATAGGGTATTTACTACATTTTTACGCTAACAAAGTCTGACCACTTAACTGCACACTTCCCCTATTTTTTCGACTCCTTCTGGTAGTGATTAAAGAGCTTCATATCAATTTCTAATGATTCCAGAAACAAATTGAAAACTATTTCCGAAAGCTTAAAATCTGATTTTTATCATATCACACACGAAGGACTCGTATACAGATTAATTCAGCTTCGTGTGCCTCAGACACAATTTGAAACACTACCTTTGTAATAGAACTCTCCAAGTCTATATCAACAACACCTATTCCAATAGAAAAACCAGTCACCGCCGGAGTCTAATAGGGTTCAACCTAATAGATTTTATCTAATAGTCTAATAGGGACTTACACTTTTTAATATTTTTACAAACGATATTCCAAAATCTGGCTTAAGTTCAATTGCATTTACGCTGATATTACTGCAATCTACACATCTACCCATCCTATTAATAACGTTTCTTCATATATTCAACATCATATCTCTGCTATAAAATAAACGCGTGAGGTTTTTACTATTTTTTTTTACGAAAATCGTTATATTGACAGTGTTTGTTACCTTAATACACATCAACAGAAAAAAATCAAGGGATGTATGTCGAGGAATATTGGCAGCTATGTTATTGGGTCCCACGACTGATTCAACAATCGAATTGTCTTTCCTAGAAAACAATAAATACGTGCTGGCATCATTTTTCTCAAAAAGGAAATGCGCTCAATAATTTTGAACCACCCTGTTTTAAAGAATTCTAACTAGAAAACTGAATACCTTCCTCAAAGAAATTGCTACTTCGATTGTATTGCCAGATTGAAAGATTTTGGATGAACAATAAAAGTGGGTACAGTGGCGTAGCCAGAAATTAATTTTGGGGGGTGCATATTGTCATTGCCAACAAGGGCACCTATATGGAAAGTGCAGAAGGGGCTTAAGCTCCCCCCCCCCACATTTTGTAAAAGTCAGTTCTGTAAACTAAGTTTAACACTTAAATATACAAATACAACACATGCATACATACTGTTACAAACTTCAAACGCTGGGTTCGGGGACTGAATGGACTTTAAGCAAGACTACAGCCCGAAGACAAATACTTTATTCGCAATCAGTTGGAAAAGATACAACGTCATCGCGGAACAACTCGAGCACAATGCTGCGGGCTCACGTACCTCTTTCCGCATCAAACAACAAACACCAGTGAAACACAACATACCGTGCGTACTCTTTAAACCAGAGAGATTCACTTAACGACCCCTACACTGCATGGGACTCTGTCTGCCTTATATAGGCCTGAAGAAACTGCTGGAATATTCCAGAAACCGGAACCGGAAGTTTTTACGTGACGCCACACTTGGCAACACTTGACGACACTTGGCGATGAACTTGACAAAATAGGTTGCCAAAATATGAGACAATAATAGGTTACCTAAACTACGAGTCGACCTAAACTACCAATTTGGCGAAATACCCATAGAGTCCCATGCTAAATTTAAAGTTCACTAAACAAATTCGTAACAATACATTTTTATCTCAAATCCCCCCCTCCTAAATTCTCTTATATAGGCAGCTATTATTGTCATGAAAAAATAGACTTCTTTAATTTAGTATTATCATTATGTAAAAACTAAAGAATGCATTATATCAATCTAATTTCTCGTTTGAAAAACTATTCATGAACTGATATAATTTTTACCAAGTTAAAAAAATTAGAAAAATATGGCTGTTTAAGAAAAATAATAGAGATAGTATGAAAACAAAATATTTTACTTACCAGAATTGATAGAATCCTGTATCATTGAAAATTGATAAAATACTATTTAATGATTGAAAAAAGTAGATTCAATTAAATAAGGTTAAAAATGTTCGATTTCAATGCAATGAAAAAATTTATTCATATTAGTTTTTACAAATTTATATTTATTCTCCGCTTTTTTTTTAAAAAAATATCTAAACTTCATCTTCAGTTACAGGAATATTTTTATAGATATACATCAAGCAGAGTCCATTTAAACGCATTTCTGATGTACTGTTTCTCAAATAATTTTTTACATATTTCATAGTTTAAAACGATCTTTCAGCTGTGCATGTTGTACTGTGCATGTTGTAAGTGACTAAAATTTTTAAAAGTTTATGGATATTCGGGAAATTTTCTACACTGCACTCTTGTAAAGCTTCTATAGCAACTAGCTTACCCGCCCCCCTCCCCAAGATCTTTTTCACAAAACCGAAATATTCCAAGATAATGTTCTTATTGTAGTATTATGGCATTTCTAAACTTAAAAAAAAAATGGAAGACAAAATTTGAAAATTTTCCCCCTTTTTTTCATTTTTAAGGAAAAAATCTTGGGGGGTGCATGTACCCCTCTATTGGGTACATATTATATATATATAATATATATATATATATATATATATATATATATATATATATACCTATATATGTATATACATATATATACCTATATATGTGTATATATATACATATATATGTATATGTATATATATACATATATACATATATATATACATAATATGTGTATATATATACATATATATGTATATGTATATATATGTATATATATGTATATATATATGTATATATATGTATATATATATATATATATATGTATATATATATATGTGTATATATATATACATATACACATATATACACATATATACATATATATATATATATACATATATACATATATATATATATATGTATAGGTATGTATATATATATATATATGTATATATATATATATATGTATATATATATGTATATACATATATACATATATACATATATATATATATATATGTATATATATATATATATATATATATATATATATATAACCTTACCAGTGCATCAAAAAGTTATTAAACACTTCAACAAATTCGTGAGAAGTAGAAGCAAACACCAGACAACCTAGTTACCTGACCTCAGAACCAGAAAACTGATCCATCCGAATCTAGTAAAACTATCATTAATGTAACCCAACTAGTATGTTGAGAATCATACAAGCAGTTACTCTATTTCAAATGAACAAAAAATGACGTCACAACAAAAAATGGAACAAATGTGTAGATGGATTTCTTATAATCGGGCATTGCCATACACTATAAGTAACACTCTACCATCAAAAGGGGCCACCAATTTAGCTAACAAACCAAAATGAAATACACACACTACACTGATGACAATAAAAAAACTCG
>CM063510.1:20843183-21000683 GCA_032207245.1 Pardosa pseudoannulata
TGTAAACGTTTGTCTGTAAAAATAGTTCTAAACCTTCATTCGAGAAATTTTGCTACCCAGACCGAAGGCTGGGTGCGAAGCAGCTAGTTATTGGTATTATTTTCTGTTCTAAGAGTGTTCGGTTTGCTATAAGTTCAACAGTTACATGTGCTAGTACTATAGATTTGACTGAATTATGGAGAAGAAAATATAAATCTCTGACATGTTTAACATTCACTATTAGAGCATGGTGAAGGTCGAGACTTACCGGTTTAAGTCAGAAATAAAAGTATTTAGCAAATATTTCGGACATACACCAAATGAGAATGTGAATGTTGACATTCACCGGTGAAAAACAACATTCCCCAGATTTGGGTCTTTCACTGTAACATATATATCAGAAAATTGAGAATGTTGAACACTCAACCCCTCCCTTCTCTTGTCTGTCACATTGTTACAGTCAATGATAACCGTAAAATTACAGTTTAAAAAAATATCTTAAAAAATCCAGGAGGCTTTGTTTTCAGTAAAAAAACTACACAAGCACACACACACACACACACACACTATATATATATATATATATATATATATATATATATATATATAAACACACATATATATATACATATATACATATACATCTATACATAAATATATATATACATATATATTTACATATATATACATAAATATATATATATATATATATATATATATATATATATATATATATATATATATATATATATATGTATATATATATATATATGTATATATATATATACATATATATATATACATATATACATATACATATATACATGTATACATATACATATATGCATATACATATATACATATATACATACAGATACATATATATATATATATATATATATATATATATACGTGTGTGTGTATGTTTATAGGGGTGTTTGTACAATGTCATTGACTCTATAAAATTCCCCAGAATAGTTAAGAGCATTATTTAATTAATTAGTTAAATATAAAACTAAGTCAGTATTAAATTACTGTCGTATTTATATTTCATAATAATAAATCGAATAAGCACAATATTTATTTTTAAATCGATACTGACAGTAAAGGCAAAATTTATGATTATCAAAAATGTACACTTACCTTTAATTTGCTGCCTACCAAAGCATGTAGAAGTTTATCCAGAGTTCAATGAAATCCCAGCATTCACTGTGCTTGAAACATCCTGATATTGGCACAACAGTTACTGACAAAATATACCGCTAAATACGAACAGTTTTGAATACAATGGTGAAATCTAATCTTTCTAAGATATTCCGCAATTCTCTTTTAAGTAAAACACCGGAAGTTCGGAATTATTTTTGTGGCTATCCTAAGATCATAGAATGGAAATACTAGTAAGGAAAACACAGAAGGACTGAAGTCTTTCAAAAAATAAATTGTTGTACAATATGATTAGCGACAGTATCATTCGTTTCTGTTTAGTTGCAAAACAATTTGGCAAAGCCAGCGTTGAAAGCCCGCAAAAACCATCACAGCGCACTTTAGGAATAAATAATGATAAAAAAAAAAAGAAAGAAGTTCTGATTTGATACACGGTTCAGGTGAAGAACCTAACACAATGAGCGAGTTTACAAATTTCCCGCGAGTAACTGTCAAACGTTACCTGTTGGGGAAAAAAGAATGAGAGAACAAGATTTGAAGTGCATCATTAAACTTATGGAAGTATGTCTTATTGTAGTGGAGACTGGTATCTTTAAGAGAACAGGTTTCGGGGTATTTGTATCAATGCGAATAATGGCCTAGCTCATTAAGAGAAAAAGACTAGAGATGAAAAAAAAGGATTTGTTTTTTGCTGTTAATATACAAATAAATTGTAATCTATAATTATAATGAAATAGCTTTTTGAATAAAAGCTGCTAAATTTCCTCCAGTCTCATAATTATGTATGGTAAGTAGAATATTGGTCGTTATTAAAGGAAACTTTTTTTTTCAGCTCCTTGTAATTTAATTCCAAAGAAACGCAGTTTTTTATACAACTTTTTTGCATCTGCTTTTTAAGAGTTACAGCTTACAGTCACAATTATTTCCTCGGATAAGTATTAACACATTGTATGCGGAACACGTACTAGTACGTTTTCTGACACTGACACTTGAGAGCGGAGCACGTACTATTACGTTTTCTGTCGACTGATACTTGAGCGCGGGTCACGTACTAGTACGTTTTCTTACAACTGATACTTGAGAGCGCGACACATACTAGTACGTTTTCTGACAACTGATACTTGAAAGCGGGACACGTACTAGTACGTTTTCTAACAACTGATACTTGAGAGCGGGACACATACTAGTACGTTTTCTGACGATCGATACTTGAGCGCGGGTCACGTACTAGTACGTGTTTTGACGATCGATACTTGAGCACGGATCACGTACTAGTACAGGTTACTGTAACAACATGGTTTGTATGTGGGTACAAAAATAACGGTATATACAGGAAAACGAAGCCGAATGTTCTTGTCTACTACATAGATTCTGAAAAAATTTAGACAAATAAAAATTAGTTTTTACATTATTAGTTTTATGATTGCTCTTTTCATTTTTTATAATGTGAAAATGTTTATATATAACATAATTCGAAAAAATTAAAACCATATACTACTATTTCTATTTGATTTTTCATATTTAAGATACTATTATAAATTTATCCATTAAAAAAATATATTTTTTTGTTTACAAAAATCTTATGGTTGTTATTTATATATTTCTATTTATATATTTGTTTATGTATTTCAATGTAAAATACGAAATGTTTGTTAAAAAATTAGGTAATTTTCGATCTATTGAGATTTAACTGAGAAACTAAATTTACGTGCAAAACGGGCTATCCAGGTACAATTCCGCTGCGAAATGTACCCGCACATAATGTGTTAATGTGAGCCTCGGTAGCTCAGTGTACAATGAGACGCTCTCATAACCGGAGAATTGTGGGATCTAGGTTTGAGCTTACTAATGATCCGCTGTGTTCATTAATGGAGGATCGGGTAGGTTGTGGTAGCAATGTTTTCCCAGTTCTCAAACGATACCTTTGCAGGTGGCAGGCCAAGCCTGATAGTTTTCCGACCAACTACCGACATCAAAATCATTTTTTTTCATTCACCCTAGAAGTACTCTCCAAAACGACAGGCCAGCCGAATGATGGCCGATTGGTTAGGGTGCTGGCCTTCAGTGCCGAAGTTCATGGTGCGAATCCCGCTATGGCATGAATGTTCGTAGCCATTCGGAATCGGATTTAAGCTGTAGGTCCCGGTCTCATTATTATCCCTCGTGTCGCAAAAAAAACCGTAGCATTCCAAACCAAACCGAAACGAAAGGCACCCCTTCTGCTTTAGTTTCGTTGGTTACTAAATATAAATTAACTAATTTTAAAAATTAGAGGAACGACTTAATTTTAAAAAATGTCTAGAAAGGATGCGGAATTAGAAGTCAGAAAAAAAGTGTATTCATTTTTTATTTTTTCATTTATGTTATTTATTTATTTTTTACGTTTTATATTTCAGTTATTTTTTTTTGGTGCTTTTCAATACATATGTATACTGTCTAAAAAGGATGTGGAATTAGAAGTCAGAAAAAAGTGTATTCATTTTTTATTTTTTCATTTATATTATTTATTTATTTTTTACGTTTTATTTTTTTTTTATTTTATTTTATTTTATTTTATTTTTTTGTGCTTTTCAATACATATGTATACTGTCTAGAAAGGATGTGGAATTAGAAGTCAGAAAAAAGTGTATTCATTTTTTATTTTTTCATTTATGTCTTTTATTTATTTTTTACGTTTTATATTTCCGTTATTATTTTTTTGTGCTTAATACATATATATACTGTCTAGAAAGGATGTGGAATTAGAAGTCAGAAAAAAAGTGTATTCATTTTTTATTTTTTCATTTATGTTATTTATTTATTTTTTTACGTTTTATATTTCAGTTATTTTTTTGGTGCTTTTCAATAAATATATATACTGTCTAGAAAGGATGTGGAATTAGAAGTCAGAAAAAAGTGTATTCATTTTTTTATTTTTTCATTTATGTTATTTATTTATTTATTTTTTTTTACGTTTTATATTTCAGTTATTTTTTGTGATTTTCAATATATATATATATAGATAGATAGATAGATAGATAGATAGATAGATAGATAGATACATATATATATACTGTAATACTACTATTTTTATTCCAAGTATTTTTACGATTTTATACGTTTTCAACTCTTTAAAATGTATCTAATTTAATAATTCCTTTTTCGTCATAAGGGAGGATAGGTGGAGTTTTGCATCTTTTTTTCGGATCGATAGCATCGCTAGGGTTAACCCTTCGCCTTTAATACGAGTAGTCTCTGGCTCACGTGCTTGGCTCACCCAAGTGGCATTAGCAACCACAACAGCATTATTGGTTTTATAAAAATTAAAATCAAGACTCTTTTTGGATTTAAAATCTAAAATAAAGCATTTTTTCTAAGATTTAAATGGTTAAAATTGTCGAGCCGAATGCTGGCCGATTGGTTAGGGTGCTGATCGTCTGTATCGGAGTTCGTGGGTTCGAATCCCACTATGGCATGGATGTTCGAGCCCGTTCGGAATCGGCTTTAAGCAGTAGGTCCAGTCTCATTTGCCGTCATATGCAAAACAGTAGACCGTAGAGCTCCAAACCAAACCAAACCTAAAATTGTCGAAATTTACGCAAAAAATAAAACGCATTCGTACGCAAAGTATCAGACATTATCCTCGCAAATATAGCAAATTGATTAAATAATACATATAAAATAATCATTCTTTTTTATTATTTCTTCAAAACCCGTTTAAAAGATTAAGAATTTTGATTTTACTCTTTGATACTGAAACCATTCGCTTCAGTGATGGTTCACAGTTATTTTTTTCCTTTTTCTACTTCTTTTTCTGTATTGTGCTTTGAACGATCTTGATTAAATCTGTGAATCAAACTATAAAACGTGATATCACCCATGACCTCAAACCATTTAGAAACACCAAGATATGATGCTCCGTAAAACACCCATTACAAAATCTATTACCGTGAGAACTGGAAACAGCGCTGGGAAAATGTGTTAAATGATCAATTATATAAAACCAAAACTATCAAAAAGTTACCTGTATAGTCATACCAGGATTTCAGAGTCAGACGGAGGCATAAAGCGGTCAGGTGACTTAATTACTCTTTAAAATCCAAGCCTTTTAAATTTTTTTCACACTGTCTATCTACTTTATACTAGCATATAGCCCGTCATATGACGGGATCAGTAAAATTTTTAATTTTCCAGTATTGTAAAGTACCCTATGAAGCAGGTAACAAAATGGTTTGTTTTTTCGCTGAGAATTATCTTGCAACAAAAAGAATCGATGATTAAATTTAAAATTATCACATTTGTACCTAATTTATCATTTAACACAAATATAAAAGAAAATTATTTACGTAATATCTAAGTTCAGTGATAAATCGTATGAAAGTAAAGCAGACGATATTTAAATAATTTACAATAAGAAATTATAAGGCGATTTCACGCCGTAGGGCAAATTCTCAAATTACGACAATCCTGGCTTTAGTTTCAAACGGAAGGGCAGTTTATTGTTTGTCTATTGGCTGTTAAACACGTCAAAATGAATGGGAAAGGGTCGTGACATTGCGACAAATTGCCTTATTGTTACGATAAGAAATGACGTTATAATGCTAGAAATAAATGTTATTTTTACCCGTTTTCTATGTGATAAATTGACCAATTTAATAGCCTGCTCTTAACCAGGGAAAGTAGGACTTGAAATAATGGCATTAAAAGCTTTAAAAGGGGAGAAGGGGGATTTCGAACGTTTTAAAGACGACAGAATTTTTCGGTGTGATATGAAGCATATTTATGCCAATTTATTTTGAAATAGGATCGATAGCTTAGGAGAAGATAAACTTTACTCGCTTTTAATTTTTCTAACCCTATGAAGCAGGTAAAAAAAATGGTTTGTTTTTTCTCGCTGAGAATTATCTTGCAACAAAAAATAATCTATGATTAAATTTAAAATCATCACATATGTACCTAACCCAATATTTAAGCAGACGAACGATGGCCGAATGGTTAGGATGCTGGCCTTCGGAACCGGAGTGCGTAGGTTCGAATCCCACTGTGGCATGGATGTTCGTAGCCATTCGGAATCGGCTTTAAGCAGTAGGTCCCGGTCTCATTAGCCCTCGTGTTGCAAAAAAGTAGACCGTAGCGCTCCAAAACTAAAAGCCAATGTTTAAGCCAAACATAAAAGAAAATTATTTACGTAATATGTAAATTCAGAGATAAAACGTGTGAAAATAATGCAGACGATATTTCAATAATTTAAAATCAGAAATGATTAAAGGAATGACGTCATAATGCTAAAAAAATGTTATTTTTACCTATTTATTATGTGATAAATTGATAAATTTAATCGCCTGCTCTTAACCGGGAAAATAGGGCTTGAAATAATGGCATTAAAAGCTCGAAAAGGGGGAAAGGGGTAGATTTCGAACGTTTTAAGACCACAGTATTTTTTGCTGTGTTATGAAGCATATTTATACCAATTTATTTTAGAATCGGATCTATTGTTTAGGAGAAGATAAACTTGATTCGCTTTAGATTATGCTAACCCTAACGCATCAAGAATACAATATGGATGCCTCTATCCACTCCAGGTCCAACCGCCTCATAAATTCGAGGACAGACGGACAAATAACTTAGGCTATTATTATTTAGGGGATATTACACTCTTTTACGATCCGATGATCTATAATTCTTAATGTTCAATCGTTTTTAACCTCACCTTTAAAGTTTTCAATTATACTTGATTAGAATATTACTCCATTTTAAATATACAATTATAAATAACTAAATTTGTAAATAAATCGTTTTCCGGCTTACATCTTAATATATGTATTTTATTTTAGGATAATGTTTTTTTTTTAATTCCTAGTATTAACTTACATTATCCCTATATATATTTACTATCATATACCTTTCATATGACGGGATCCGTAAAATTTTTAATTTTCCAGAATTGTAAAGTACCCTATAAGACAAATAAAAATATGGTTTGTTTTTTGGCTGACAAATATCTGGTACAAGCTCAATAATTTGTTTATCTTCATACTACTCTAAAGTTTCCCAACACTATGAAAGAAGGTCAGAATCATGTTGAGTTTGTTTAGAAAGATAATTCAAAGTTATCTTAGCTACGTCGAAACTATCATTAAGTTCTTCCAAAAAAAATTTTTTTTTTTTGCCACAGTAATTAATAGAAGTAAAGGAATGAAAATATCACAACAAAATAACCCTGGAGGTAGATAGAATTTATTGTTAATACCAATGATAAAATTTTCAATGCAACAAAAATTAATCGATGATTAAATTTAAAATTATCCCATATGTACCTAATCTATTATTTAAGCCAAATGTAAAAGAAAATTATTTACGTAATATCTAAGTTCAGTGATAAAACGTATGAAAAGAATGTAGACAATATTTAAATAATTTAAAATGACAAATGATTAAATGAGATGGTTAAAGGAATGACGTCATAATGCTGGAAAAAAAATGTTATTTTTACCTATTTATTATGTAATAAATAGATAAATTTAATAGCTTGCTCTTGATCGGAGAAAATAGGGCTTGAAATAATGGCATTAAAAGCTCGAAAAGGGAGGAAGGGGTGGATTTCGAACGTTTTAAAGACGACGGTATTTTGTGCCGTGATTTGAAGCATATATCAGTCCGTAAAATTTTTAATTTTCCAGAATTGTAAAGTACCTTATAAGGCAAATAAAAATATGGTTTTTTATTGACATTTTTATACTGACAAATATCTGGTACACGCTCAATAATTTGCTTATGTTCATACTCCTCTAAAGTCTCCCAATACTATGAAAGCAGGTCAGAATCCCGTTGAATTCATTTAAAAAGATAATTCAAAATTATCTTAGCTACGTGGAAATTATCATTAAGTTCTTCCAAATTTTTTTGCCACAGTAATTAATTTAAGTAAAAGAATGAAATTATCATTTCCACTACACCCTGGAGGTAGATAGAATTTGTTGTTAATACCGGAGATAAAATTTTCATTGTAACAAAAAATAATTGATGATTAAATTTAAAATTATCACATATGTACCTAATCTATTATTTAAACCAAATATAAAAGAAAATTATTTACGTAATATCTAAGTTCACTGATAAAATGTATGAAAATAATGCAGACGATATTTAAATAATTTAAAATAAGAAAGGACTAAATGAGATGGTTAAAGGGAAGAAGTCATAATGCTAGAAAAAAAATGTTATTTTTACCTATTTATTATGTGACAAATTGATAAATTTAATCGACTGCTTTTAACCGTGGGAAATAGGCCTTGAAACAATGGCATTAAACACTGGAAAAGGGGAGGAGGGTGGATTTCGAACGTTGCTAACCCTAACTCATCAAGAATCCAATATGGATGCCTCTATCCATTCCAGGTACAACCACTTCATAAATTCGAGGACAGACGGACAGGTAACTTAGGCTATTATTATATAGGGGATATATCTTGTTCAAATTTTCAATCGTTAATAGAATACTTTTAATCATCCACTCAAGTTAAAATACATTTTTTAAACTTGTTGTGGATGACACTTGATGTTAATACAGTTTTTTCAAATATAGATTCATTAATTAAATTAATTAATTTCCATCAGTCGCTGTGAACTTTGGCAATAATGGTTTTCACAAAATCGAGCCAATATCAATGCAATTTTCTGCCAAACGCAGCTACGGTACTGCTGAACGAAGAATGCTACTATTAGTACTAACATGGGCATCAACAGTACATAAGATGCAAGATAGCACTGTCGATTATGCAATAATATATCTAGGACGGAAACTCTTCACAGCAGGTCAAGCATTGGTCGCCTTGAGTTGTGTGAAATTATTAAATGAACTATTAGTTGAAAAACTGGACTGCTCGAAACTCACTGGAAAAGGTTTCTTGAAATAATGCAGCATTACAAGAGATGGATAGAAAGAGAAATAATAGACCACTCTCAGCTTCATAAATTAGAAATGAAAAAAATAGAGAGCGAATAAATAGTAACAAAATAATAGTCCAACACCATATATAGTGTAACGTCCTGAAGTATGGATAGGCGAGGCCGTCAATGATACAGGCTTGACAACCTTTTACTCTGGATTAAATACTTTATTCGAGTGAATAATCATGTACACCTATGTACAGGTTTCAGTAGATTCTAAATCTTCTGAGATCTCGTGCTGAGATAACGTTAACACAGTTACAATGCTTGCGTACAGTGAAATTAGTCCTTCTCGAACACTGGAACAGTTCGCTAATTAGTGCCGGTACGAACTGACACAATATTCTCCGGGATGACGATCCGCACTGTCGGCTTCCACATTGAGGCTCAAACGCTCAGAGTGCGTATCACGCTGGAGTTCGTTGGGGAAACTAAGGATGCAGGACGATCCAAAACAAGAATAAGGGTCACTCTCAGCCACCTACTTCTAAGCACAAAGTAGAAAAAATATTAGAGATAACGGGAATGAGATCCCAAAGTCGAAAGTCGACTTCTTAGCAAAAGCAGAGACACTGGCGGTCTCTAAAAAAAGCAAGCTCCGGCAATCGGAGAAACAAGTGGACTCCTCTCGAGCTCCACAAATCAACTCCTCCAAACAACTCCCAAAGAAGAAGCCCTCTTCTTGGCTTAACCAATCTTCTTTTATAGGGGTTCCGGTTGCCCCTAGCATCATTCTTCCGGAACCTTCCAGAACCAGGGTGACTCAATCTTGCGGTCAACCACCCGCCTGGATTAGCTGATCCGTTTCCAGATGTGACCGAAAGGTCATCTTTAAGTCAACAGATCAAACCAACTTCATTTTCGGCACCGATAACTGGACCCATATGTACACTACAACGTCGCTCGATTAATAATTATTACCCGAGTCTTTTGACGGCAGTAGACATCATAAAGGCGTAGACACACTGGCTTCCGTGTACTGACAGTTCTTAATGTACCGCCGCCTAAGCCACTGCCTCGGAATTGTGCCACAAACGGCTTTGACCGGACCACGCGCGTCTACTTACCGCTAACCATAATGGTCCGCAGCGAAAGGTCACCTTACGTTCTTCTTTCGTTCGGGTCACATAACGGATCGTTACAATAGAAAGGAAAATGGAAAATTGCAAGGAAATTTACTTTATATGCTTATTCGTTTAAAATTTATATATTACCACTTTTTACCCTTATGAGCACTTTACTGGCGATTTTATTTGTCCTTTCATCACTTGGGAATCAATTTTTGATCCAGGTGTCCTGTATTATTTTACTAAAGTGAGAAGGCGTTGAAATGAACGCTTGATGAGAGAAAGTGGAATAGAACCGGCAACGACCTGAAAGGTCACAACGCAGCGTGTACAAGAGAGTCATGTCTATACTGTATGTTCAAGGCCTGATTTCCGACAGGGCAAACGAGGCAAGCGCCCGGGCCCCCTGTCAAAAAGGGAGCCCCAAATTAACTGTCATTTTAAGTTAAAAATATGATGCGTAATTCACTTAAATTATCGACAATTTCTCCTTTTAGTTTTTGACTTATTCAGTATCATTAGAGAGCTTGTTCACAAATGTAAGCGCTGGCAAAAAATGTAGAACACGCTGCTATATTCTGTTCTAGGCAGGAAAATTCCTTGGGTAAAGATTTACGAAATTCTAATATACGCTTTACCTTCCAGAATTTTTTTTTTTTTCAACTTTTTTTATAATTTTACTTATTTCATAATTTTTTATTTTATTTTAAACTAGCAAGTTTGCCCGTGCTTCGCTACGGTGAACTTAATATATTACTTTTAAACAAAGATTTATTTTTCGTGAATAACTCTCTAAATTCGTCACAGTTCAGTTCGAGTCATTGGCATGTTTATATATTTCTATCATAAGCGTATTATAACATTATTCAGTTTTTATAATCGAATTTGTCTTATATTAAATTTGTTCAAACTTTTTTTATTGTAAAATATAAGCTTAACCCTAAATTGCATTACTGTATTACTACTGTACGTTGATTAGCAAAGTTAACAGATCTTGCCATATTACGTGATAGAATAGGAAGCACAGGTTTTGACAGCAACAGTGCTAATTTTGTTGGTAGTAATAAATGTTTTCCAAAATTAAGGAAATTTATGACAAACCACATAGTTTTGTATGAAACAGAAACACACATTCATATCGACAACCATATGAATATGAAGATAACTATATAAAATGATAGGTTTTATTTGGCCATGAGAGTCACTGAAATTTGTACTTTTTGTACTTAGAATATTGTTGATATGCATTTCATTGTAACATAAAAATAAACCAAGAATTAAATTTAAAATTAGTTCTCATATAAAAATGCTATAATTTACGTCACATAGAAATGAAAGTGAATCACTTTATATCTCAAATTTCAGTTCAAATCGAATAGATACTAAGCAGACGATTTTAAATAATATAAAATAAGAAATGAATAAATGAAATATTTAAATGAATGACGTCATAATGATAGAAAAATATCATTTTCGCCTATTTATTATGTGATGAATTGAACATTTTAATCTCCTGCTTTTAACCGTGGAAAACTGCGTTTAAAACAATTACTTGGGATGACGTCACATTGCTAGAAATATTGCTTCTTTCCCTTAGATATGATGCGATAAATTAAAAACTTAATCGTTTGCGTTTAACCGGGGAAAATAATGCTTGGAATAATGACATGAAATGCTCGAAAAAGGGGGAAGGAATGAATTTCGAACGTTGAAAATTTACAAAAACCTTCCCAGGGATATACCTAAACATTTCCCAAATTTTCACGGCGATTGGATGCATAGTTTTTGAGTCTATTGAGTACATACATACAGACAGACAGACACACACACACACAAATTCATTTATATATATATAGACTAATCTTATTGTACTAACTACATTGGTGAGTCTAAAGGGTCTGCGGGCATATTTAAGCATCACTACATATAACAATCCCCCCATAGCCACCACCTGTGAACAGCAGAGTGAGTGGGGGCCTGGATGAATGGGTTTGCCCTAGGCTCCTATATCTGTAAGCCGGGTCTTGAGTAATTCCAATAATTTCAATATCTAAACTATCTTTATAATGATTAAAATTCTATAGATGCTAGCGGATGAATGGCCGAATGGTAGAACGGTAGAACGCTGCTCTTTAGTACTATAGTTCGGAGGTTCAATTCTCACTGCGGTCATGGATGTTCGTAGCCGTTCGGAATCGGCTTTAAGCAGTAGATTCCGGTCTTGTTAGCCCTCGTGAGCAAAACGATAGGCCGTGGTGTTCCAAACCAAATCTAATGAACGTCTTAAAAATATAGAGAGACAAGCAAAATACAGTGCAAGAATTTTTACTAGACGTAGCTAGAATTTTTTTTTTTTTTTTCGAGAATGGGCAAAAATCTTAATCCAGTGATTTTTTAATCTTATAAAATAAATTCATGACACACACAATGTGCTTAGATGACCCACAACCTCATCTAACTCAAAGGTTCATAGATGCCAAAGTTAAAGCGGTAGGGAAAAAAATTCACCATTATTAATTTCAAAACTCTTCACTGATTAACTGACTTAAAATTTATATACCTTTATTTTCGTTTTCATCAAAATTTGAACTGTATAAAAGAGTAGTTTGTATTTAAGGTATTATAGATTTCCTCTAACTTTTTAATATGATTGCGATTTTTATCTATTCTTTTAAAGTATTCGATTTCATTCGATTTTTAAAATCTCCGAGCCAAATATTTAACAAAAGTTTGTGAGTTGAAATACAAGGGGTTAAAGGAAACCTATCAAGGAAATATATTGCAAGCAAAAAAAAATATTGAATCAAAAAATCTGAAACAAACCACCAATCCAATAGATATCCCCATAAATTTAAAATTATATCATGAAAAGACCCAAGAAAATAATATAAATGGAAACTTGAAAATCTTTATAGATGGAGGTGAAATGGAGACAATAACGTCCTGTGGATATGTAATCATAAAAAGAAATAAAATATTATATGCTTACAAAACATAAATGCATTCTTACAATGCAGTGTTTCAGGTTGAGGATTCGGTAACACTGGATTTTCTTAAGGCCCCTCCACACTATGGTCCACTGCAAGCCATTACCATCGCCTGGAGGGAGTATGGCTTATCGTAGTCGATGGTGCGGACGATAAAATAGCCTTGGCGGGCGATGGCTTCGTAGGCGGTTTTTCTCCAAAGATCAAAGACCGCCAGATACGCAACTAAAGTGCGCAGTATACTTATGAATCCACGCACAACGTGTAACCATCCCGTGAACCATCTTTTAAGGTCGCCATCAGGAAGTAGTGGAAATTGACCACAATGGGGAGGCTACATGAGAAAAATATTGTTATTTCTGATGGCACTTGGTCAAACTAAGCACGATTGAACCATATGCTACTCGTATTAAGGCAAAGGGGTGCGCCTTTCGTTTTAAAGAGCACCATTAAGGTGAAAGGACGAGTTACCTTAAATGCTTTACTGCATACAGAAGTTAGGTGATTGTTCAGAGAAAAAGTTTCATTCCACATGCTCGAATTTAAAAAATGAGATAAAGATATTTTATGAACACTAGATAATAATGCTTTTGTTGATATTTCTATAATATTTGCTAATAATATTTTTTTAATAATTTTCAGATTTGGTACAGATTGTATAGAACTACTGAGCAAAACCGTCATTCAAGATGAATTCATCACAGTGGAATGCAAGAATTCCAACGATACGTTATTCTACCGAGAATTCCACAGCTTCATTTTTGATAAACCTCAAGTTGAAAAACGAAGTGGAAATCAAACTAAATCTCAGTATAGTGTGTTAATCATTGGAGTAGATGCAATGTCTAGACTAAATATGCATCGGCAACTGAATGCAACTGCGAACTATTTGCTCAATGAAATGGACGCCATCGAGATGTATGGATTTAACAAAGTGGGTGATAATACTTTCCCAAACCTTATTCCAATGTTGGTAGGTTATAGCGAGGAAGAGCTTACTTCTATTTGCTGGAAATCCTCGGATTTTCCTCTGGACAGATGCAATTTCTTATGGAAAAGTTATGCAAAAAAGGGCTACAGAACACTATATGCTGAAGATTCACCTCACATATCGTCATTCAACTACCTCAAAGATGGATTTTTTCATCAACCTACTGATTACTATTTCCGGCATTTCATTCTTGCATACGAGGATGCTTTAGGCAGAGACAAACCTCTGAACTGTTACAAGTGTGTAGGATCAGTATCAGAAACTGAGGCTGTTTTGCAATGGACGGAAAAATTTGCATCACATTTTTCAAAACGACCTTATTTTTCTTTCTCTTGGATAAACAGTCTTACCCACGATTTTCTAAACATGGGCTCATCGGGTGATCAAATGTACGAAAAGTTTTTTCGTTCTCTTCATCAATCAGGAGCTTTAAATAAAACTATAGTCTTTTTGATGGGTGATCATGGAATGCGTTGGGGTGAAATCCGTAAAACATACATTGGCAGATTAGAAGAAAGGTTGCCGATGCTTTTAATCGTTCTACCAGAGGAATTCAAAAGACAGTACCCGAAATTTGCTATGACCTTAAAAGAAAATTCTCACAGACTTGTTACTCCTTTCGATCTTCATGCAACTTTAGTTCATCTGCTTAATCTTACAGATGAGTGGATTTTAGGAAATGCTGATAAAGTGAATGTTGAATTGGCAGAAAATTTTACTAAACGTGCTCTGTCCCTCTTTCAGCCAATACCTAATGATAGGTCATGCGACGACGCTTTCATTGAAGAACACTGGTGTACATGTGAATCGTCTTTAGAAGTAGACCTTGATAATGATGAAGTGAAACAAGTAGCAGAATTTTTGCTGAGTAATATCAATGACTTGCTAAAACCCGAATCTAAAAAATGTGCAAATTTAACTCTCGAATCCATTTCGGATGCTCATCTATGGCAACCATCTTTAGAACATGAAGGACATTCGGCTGATGACAACATTTACACTGTAATAATACATACAGATCCTAGCAAGGCAATCTTTGAAGGGACTGTTAAATTATCTCAACCAAACTCTGAAACCACGTTGCTTGGAAGTATATCACGATTGAACTTATATGGAAACCAGTCATCTTGTATAGACGATGCAATATTAAGGAAATATTGTTACTGTTTATGACAGTAAAAATTGTTAGGATGTTTACTAATATATTTTCATTATCAACAACTCTACAATTAACATCATGGTAAATACCATTACACGGAATTTTAAGATTAAGGAATTTAATGTCCATATAAAGATGAAATCTACTTTGTGAAAGTACCTCTCCAGCTAGCACAAAAACGTTACAAGTTGGTAGTTGATGTTTTGGTTGGGTGTACGTTGAAATGGAAAAATGAAATGATGCATTTGGTTAGCAAAATGTCTTATTGGCAAACTGAAGTACACAAATGTTAGCCTTCATTTGGGCCAACGTAGAAATATTCCTGTTCACTCCTCTGGAATAAATATCAGTATACTATTGATTAAGAAAAACAAAATTAATTCTCCTATAGCTACGCTCATATTTAAAATCAGTTACAAACGAAAAAGTTGTATGGCAACTGTCCTTTTTAGTACTAATGTTGTGTACCACGAGATTGCTGCAATATTTCAAGATTAATGTTTGGGGAGAAATGCAATGGAGTAAATTCTTACGTTCCCAGTAAACTGTACAACTATAGCTGCTATTCACAGGGACTCTAACCGATCGGAATAGTCGATTTTCCTACCCTTGAGGGGCTACGTCATAATGACGTAGCCCCTCAAGGGTAGCAAAAGCTCCCATCTTCGACATAAACCAACGTGCCGAAATTCACTTCTAGTGACGTCATTAAACAATCTAGTAATGTAGATGATCGCCGTGAGTAGCAACCAATATCAAATATTACACTTTTCGCCAAGCTTGGAGAAAAAAAATGCATTTTTTTACTAGAGTATCAATAATCTTAGTTCTTATGTATACTCGTGGCTAACTGTAGAATTGCAGCATATTTTTCTGAGTTACTTCAGTAAAAAACTGCATTTTAGTTATTAAAAAAAAAATTCTTCAAATGTGTGATACAGTTGTACATTTTACTGTGAACAAGAATTTAGAATTATTGACATTACTATGGCTCATCCAAACAGTATGTTAGCATTCAGCTGGTCATCAATGGTGCATTCTAACATTATATTGGTCTTCTGTTAGAATCAACCAATAGCAAACTGTTAGCCTTCAGTTGGCCAAACTACTATATTTGGGTTGGCCCATCATAAAGTTGTTAGCTGGATTTTAATTAAAGAGAAAAATCGTGTTTTTCTAAGAAGTAGCTCTTTTCCTAAACCAACTTTAGGCTTTTAGGGGGTTTTGGACTTGTGGATTTGGTCCATTTTGGAAATTAGAAACAAAAACAATAAAATATATTTAATTTTAAAATTAATACTTAAACTTTTTGATGCAGCCTGCTTTGAATGTAAATAATGTCATGTTACAAACATAAATTTTCAAAAAGGGTCATGCATCACCCTGTATAATTTCCTAGTAGAAGTAGAACAATTTTTTTAGGTTAATGAAGAGTTAAAGAAATCCAATATGGCTGGTACTGAAACACCTTAATGAAATGAAAGTTTGAAAATCCCAGAAAAAACTTACAACTTTTACTAAAATGTATTGATTAGATGGGAACATTACAACCAATAATGACTGGGCATCATAAGATTGAGAGACAATACATAGTTCAAGATATACTGTTAGAAGATTCCAAATTGCTATAAATATCCATGCAAGCTTTAGAACTTAAACCCACACATTCTACTTCTCAATACATGTGTTTTTATTTGGCTACACTAGAATGAAAAGTCGATGAAAGTAAAACTAAATATTCTCAAGTAGAGAAAATATAATCTTGAAAGTCAAACTACTTGATTAAACCAGGTATTAGTAATTAATTTTTTTCAGACCTTACCAGGATTAATCAAATGCTACAAGGAAGCCTAAATAAGTATAAAAGGAGAGTTCCTACACATTAATCTTTGAACCTGATATTATGTAACTGTTATGTTCATGAAAAAAAAATGCTATTCCAGAAAACCTGAACATTAAAATGAAAGAAGAGAATTTCTATTGATACAAATATTTTGGTCATGTATGTTTCAGCATAGAAGATTTTAACATTTTCTATTTGTTTTTAGCATATTACAAGAGCTAAAATATTGTAACTATTCAAAACATCAGAGAAAAACAATATAAATTATATTAGAATACAATTCAAACTTGACAGTTATCATGAAACGTTTATTTTTTTAATATCTTAAATGTAACATAACATAACAAAATATATATAAAATTTTAATAAGCTCAACTTTTCAAAAAAGATCAAAACTGTTATACAATGCACCTTTACAAATTTCTTGATACAAACTTCCTTACACTATTCATCTGGAATGCTGCAAAACTGTTATGAAAATATTATAATAACAGATACATATATGTATATACTACAAGAGGACAGTCAGAAGACATCATTTGCTTTAAATTAATACTTAAAAATAGAGCAAAGACTTTATATTACACAAAAAAAAATCTTTATGTCAAAATATGCTGAAAAATATGAAAAAGTTGATATGATTAAGGCACAAAAATTAAAAATCTAACAGAACTTAGTTCTACTTCAGCTTGTTTTTGCCTATCTCTGCACAGATTATATATATTTTTTTTCTTTTTAAAGATCTGAAACTTCTAAATGCTTTTAACTTTTGTTTCAATTTTTGTACCTTAGTCATGTTGACTTTTTCATATTTTTTCAGTAAAGTCTTTTAAAAATCCCCACCTTGCTTTAAGTAAATTCCTATTTTAAAAAAAACTAAGTTAATAGTAAAAATGTTTAAAAGAGTAGGAAAAAATTATCAAATATCAATTCCAATAGATTTTTAGCAGCTTTATGACTGAGAAGAATGTTATGTGAAATTATTTTAAGAAATTTAATATTTTTTTATTTCCTAAAGTTGAAAATATTCTGGAAAATTCAAAACTTTATAAAATATAAAAATTTTATTCTGTAATCTATAGCAATATGCATAAGGATATTTTATTGTCCTCCTACCATTAATTATCAGACTCAGGGCCATTCCTGACATGTATGAAAGCAAATGTTCTTGCTTGCAGACAGCAAAATTTAGGGGTATCAAATTAGGTTAATTAACTTTCAAAACAACATTATTTTTTATTAGATTTTTTATTGTTTGTTTTTTATATAATGCATATTTATTTTGCTTAACATCCAACAACTGTTCAAAGAATTATTTACATAAAGGTTTATTCTAAAAAACACACAAGCTTGATCAAAAATTCTGTTCAAATATAGATATAGAAAACATATCATACATAAAATGGAATGGAATGTTAAAAGAGGTAATAAGTTAAATTAAAATTTATAGATTTAAATAAGAGAATTCAGAAGCTATTAGCTTTAACAACAAAATTTTTTTTCATGTTAGTAATATGTTTTTATTGTTTGTTTTGCTACATTGTAAATACCCTTTGTTTATTTTCCCTTACATTATAAACTGTTCAAGGAAGAGTTTATTCCAAACCACCATGGCCTAGTTGTCTGGATCAGAAATTCTATTCAAATAGATATGGAAAACATAACATACATGGATAAAACAGAATAGAAGGCTAGAAGATCTCATAAGTTCATATAAAGCTAATAGGTTTAAATAAAAATATTCATGAGCTAAATTCTATTGCTAACATGAAATTACATTAATATACAAAATTATACCAGATATACACAAATCTAATAAATATTCAAGATTATAACAAAAATTAATTTAGAAGAGATATTTTAGGAGTATGGAGTACATTTTCATTAGATACTTTACAATTTTTATGGTATTTTATAAATTATTAAACATGTTTTTGGGGGAGTTACTTGAATTTATAAGACACATTTGCAGAACATTACCAAGCTTAATAGCAATCTGAACTCCTATAACAAAGGTAAAATTACTTTACTTGGATGCTAGGATTGGCTGCAGATCCTGAGAGTCAACAGAATTTAAGAAAAAGGGCCAATGGCAGGAGAATGGTACCATGCTGAGGATCAGTACAGGGGAGGAAGAACATCAATAAACAATTTTTTACACATATCACTTATTTTAAAATTATATAGGGGTGTACAAAAAACCTGCACACAGGTGCTCAACCTCCTAGGAATGGCTCTGCTACTGACTGCTGCAGTCTGAGACAGCAAAAATGAATGAATAATCTTTTAAATCATAATAAGCACAGTGACTTTCTTGCTGAAACAAACTAAATAGGAGATATTCAAATCCTAAATTAAAGGCAAAAATATACTATTGTGGCAATTAAGAATCCCAATTTACATGTCATACACTTTGCTTAATCAACAGAGGAGATACATTGAGACAGTCAGTAGGGATTTAAAAAAAATTATGAGGTTTTAATTTCCAGCTAACAATTTATACCTTAAATGCTGACTGAATTAATATATATATATATATATATATATATATATATATATATATATATATATATATATATATATATATATATATATATAAAGAATAATAAAAAATTTGAAATATAACAAATAACTAGGTTTAAAAAAAAAGTTGAAAATATCTTTTGTACCTTATATGAACATAAAATGATGCTACATCATAATATAGAACCTGAAAACAAGATAACAGTTACACAAGAAAAACCATAATGAAAACATACAGAAAAAAAGAGTAACAAATTTCATCCTCCACAATCGGATAGAATCAGCTTACAAATACTGAATTGGAGAAAAATATTTGAAATACCCCCTCAAAATGTGAAATTAAGAAAAGACTTAAGAAGAAAAAAATAACTAATTGTGAAAATTATATGCGTTAAATTTTTAGCTGACAATATACATCTTAAACACTAAGTGAACTATAATATATATGAATAGGAGTAACCAATTTTATCCACTACATCCTAAAAGAAACAGAGCTTTAGCAAAATAGCTTTTTTTATAATTTTTTTAAAACATTTCAGGTATTTTCCCAAGGTCTAGACAAGACACCTTTTCATAATATAAAGACTGAAACCAAGGCATGAAATAAGAGAAAAAAGTGTTAATTACAAAAACATATAGAATTAGGAATAATATATTTCACCCATCCCATTACCATCAAACATATTAAAATAACAAGTTTGAAAATATTTCATACATCTTCATGCAGATTAAAAATGATACCACCTATTTATATAAATTCTGAAAAAAAAAGAGAAGAGGTAAGGAAAAATAAACATTTAATTGTGAAAACATATAGAATAAGGAATAACAAGCTTCTTCCATCACATTCTAACACATACAGATTACAAATAACTAAATTTTTAAAAAAATGTTCAAAAATATTTTAGGTATCTTCTTAAAGACTAGAACTGATATCACTCCATAACATAAAATCTGTAAACATAATTAAAGTTAAAAAATAATTATGAAAACAAATTCCAGTTATTTGGAAAAGAATGTCTGTAAACAGTAGATGGCACCCTGGGCAGCATGAGTGAGTTCTTGGTACATATCACTCTTTTGAAAATTATCCCAATCTAAAACTGTAGATACTGGAATCACAACCAAATAGGAAGATTCTTCAGATTCAGCTTGAGTTTGTTCTGAATACAGATTGAGCACATCTTTTGTTGACAAACAGCATCTAGAAATTTAATGGATGTTAAAAGAATAATTTATATACAAATAGTAATTAACACTAGAATTACAAAGCTTCTCATATAACTAAAATTTCGGCAAGGGACAAATTTGAAACTTTTATTACTCTTGTACCAAGGTACTTTCCCATGATGGTCAGCATGTGCATGCACAGCTGGGGAAGAAATTTCCAAGAAGAATTTAGGTGCAGCTGTTGACTTTGTGTTTTAGGGACCCCTGCAGAAGAGTTATAGATCACGGAATGGCACAAACATAACGGTCATGCTGTCACAGAGATGTAACCATGAGTTATGGGGGCAGTGGCTAAAAAAAATGTCAGCTTTCACAAAAGGGGCTATTTTAATAAGCCCACCTGCCCACCTGCCCACCTGAAGGGGGTGCAGATGTGGAAAAATTTCACCAACAAGTGACTGGCAAAGAAAAAAAAGGGTCGTTAAAACCAAGGTATTGAGTTGGGAAAGAGAGTGAAGAAATAGGAGTCTAGATCGGGATTGAAGAGTTGCTGGACATCCAGAGAGCTCAGACCACCAATTGAGTCCTGAACCCACATGACAGCATAGATGTATAGCAAAATAATGGCCGCTATGCCAGTACCGATGCTCTTTACGCCCGAAGCCCAGCACTGTCTTACAGCCTGATGACAGCCCCAGCCTGCTCCCCTATAATTACTGGAGGTAAACTTGATCTTATTTATAAATCATTACCATGGGTCTCGTAATCTTTTGATTAAGGAATAACGCATAAAAACAAAAAGGAAATTAATGAATTTTTGTAATGATAAACGCCAAGTAAAGAAATGTCATTTATAGATATTAATCAAGAAATAATGTTTGTAAATAATTAGTGTACATAATAATTGTTTTAGTTCAAATATAAGGTATCATCTTTTTACTGTTTCCCCTTTAAGAACGGACACTGGTGTTAGTGTTGTAAATACATTACAACAACTCTAATAGCATATTTTAGTATTTTTAAGCACATAGAAAGAAATTTCACAAAATACAAACTTTAATTTTGTTATTGTATAGAATGTAAGAATTGAAAAAATATTATTGAACAGTTGCTATAAAAAAATTGAAAAAATAGAAATAGACAAAATAATAATATTAATAGCATGAGACAGAATAGACATTTTTTCATCCTGTTTTAAAATTGAAATATTAATAATAATAATAGCAATGAAACCTTATTAAAAATAACTTTCCAAAACATGCACTGAAACCTTATATGTGAAAGACGTGTCATTAGGAACCATCATTCTAAGATACATGTTATTATCATCACTCTAGGTAAAGGTATAAGAGAAAGATGTTAGAAGATTATTCCAGATTTGTTTGTTTTATATTTGTCTTTTCTATAAATTAGCCATGAAAGAAATTATTATCAACTAATTAAACAGAATGATTTCTTACTTAAAAAAATAAATTAATAAAAATAAACTAATTTATTTTCATCATTCAAAACATCATTATGTAGTTCTATATACCAATCAGGAAAAAGTAATAGTCATGAGCATGAAGTCATGAGAAGTCTATTGATTATGGCCCATATATTGCTCTGACATTACATTATTCAAAACTGATTGGATACACTAATTAATTCTAAAAATTAATGGCATTGATACTCTTTGTGCTACATTTAAGGAGTATTATCTAGCATTTATTAAAGAGTAATCAAAAATTTTAGATATAACCCTTTTTTAAATAATCTTAATAGTTAATACATATGCATTTCAATCTCAAAAAGGAGCATCCAGGGCAATCAATCTATTTAAGGCTATTCAAACCAAAACATATATTTTTTAACATATGTCTTCTCCTTCTTCCTCTGATTTTCTTTTAATGGGATGAATTGCACAGTGATAAATAAAATAATTTATTTTCTTCAAAAAAAATTTTTTTATAAAATTTATTACCTTACATAAAATTCAAAAGATGGACGTCTCCAAGTGTTAGGATTATAACTAATACCCATAAGAATAGGTGATGAGAGATTCTCAATTGGGATGTTTATCTCATCTCTGATTTCTTTAAGAACAGAATCAAATATTTCATCAACAACTTTAGAAGAATTAACAGCTTTCTCATTTGCAGCACATTTCACTTCCTGATAAAATAAGAAAAAATTATGTATTAATCCAAAAATAATTTATTCAGGAAAATGCACACATAATTATCAAAATGCTCAAAATTTTGTTATGAACTCTCCTAAAAAGTTTTAACAGAACTCGGAATAGATTATTAAATTCAAGTAAAATATTTTCTTTCTCATCAAAAATAAAAGAGATCATTATTAATGTATTCTTAGAAAAATTGTAAAATTTTTTATCTGTTGTAAGGAATGACTATCATTCAAAAATAAATCAATGTTACATCTAAGGATAGCAAAGATATCTACCTTAATAAAGTGGTCTATTATAATGAAAGACTATATATTTATGTATGTATATGTACATATATAGGAACTATATAAAAATTATTGTCCCAAAAGTTCCACAAAATTATCCCAATTCACATAATAAATCTTTTTAAGCAAAAGATATAAAACAAAAATAAAAATTCTAAATCATGATAGCAGTAAAAGAATACAGAAAGAGTAAATAGTTCTGATTTTAATTGCAAAGAACAATTTTTATTTTGTTGCAAAAAATACTCAAATTTTTTTATAAGTTATATAACTATAACATACTATGTTTTTAAAAAATAATAATTACATCAGGCTCTGGGTGGCCTCCAGGGCGATCAATTAAACCAGGCATTTCAGCACAAATATTGCTCCGACGCATGAAAATTAAATCTTTGTCATTCGTTTCTACAATTCCACCAACTCCAACTGGATTGGCCAGATATGACTGTGGATCAGAAAAATCATTTATACCATCATTTACAAGCTTTTCTGCAAAAGGAGCACAATTAGTACCAATAAATTCTTTATAACTAGTTGTTCCTAATAAAAATTTAACATATGGGGTTGCATCATCAGCTGTCTCCATTTCAATGCGATGGAAACGAAATTTTGAACCATTAAATAATTTTATTGAATGTTTAGACTTTTTTAACCACAGTTCTTCTATATGACTATGAAGTAATGGATGGTGTTTCATATTGTAACTATCATCCCAATCAACAGTTACCATAGCTTTTGTAACACCTTTCTGTGGAGAACAAAATAATTGCACTGTGTTTTTAAGATCCATGTTTTTACTGATCAGTTAGAACCAAATATTCTCTCTGAAAATAAAAGACAAAATTTCAAGTTAGTTGCATGAAATACTTAATGTTTATTATAAAGGATACTCTAAGAAAGAAATTTAACCAAGAAAGAAGTAACATATAAGAGTCATATCAGATAAATATAAATAATAAAAATCAGATTAAAGTAATGTTTACAGAGAGTAATCACTTCGTAACATTATCCAAAATAAAATGTAAACAATTGTCCCAAATCATAACTTCAGATTGTCCGATTCAACAATTGTTCCAAATCATAAGTATACTAGCGTAATTTTCACTGTTTTTCACCGTTATTTATAATAGTAAAATAACCCTACGTACATTTACAAAAGCTGCGATATAACATCTCTCCAAAAATAATTTATCTGACTTTATTCATTTCGATATTAGAAATTATCGTCTGCTCAAAATACTCTGCTTCCACTTTTCTTGCTAAACATATAAACTAAATAGTTTCATTTTGATACATTCTGAAATTTAAAAAAAAATATGTCTGTTCATGTATTGTATTAGGGAGTAAATTAATATAATATAATTTTCACTTAATATACTACAAATATTACAATTTAAAAAAAATATTCATTGGCATAACTGTAACTGCGGTGAATGTGTTCAAAACGTGTTTTCACGAAGGTGAACTTTTAAAATTTATCGTTAATCGCAATAAAGTGTGTTGAGGAATACAAAATGAATATAAGATTATGAGAATGTGATATTATGATATGGCTGTTAGTATTATTACTAAAATAAATGTTATTGGGTATGTTTAAATTATTAACATTCTAAATGTTAAAGGTTATATTTACTTAAGTTTGGCGATCGATTTTGTTTTGTTTCAGGTAATATAAATTTAATGTGTTGTTATAGATATTAGGTCATAAAAAATATGCTCTACGATAATTCAAGGTAATTCAGAATGATATAGTTAACTTGTGTTTAACAGTTAACTAACCAAGAATTAGGATGCAATATCGAAAGGAGATTAATTATTTGATTGCATTAGTGCATTTATATATTTATAGGAGGAAGAAATGTTATTGGAAAGAAATAAATTACATTTGTTTCTAATAATGAAGTTTAATGTCCTTTTCTGGATACCAGAAAAGTAAAACTTTTCCTGTAATACAGCGATTTAAAAACTAGTTTCTCCTAGCTATTGTGCCATTTAAACTAGTTTAAATTATTTAATCATTCGTTAAACAACATCTTAAAAGTTTGCAAATAATATGATATTTCAGCATAACTGATTTAATTTGAAGACAATGATTAATCTTGCTAAACAACTTTTTAGATCAAGATAATGTTAAAATGCTTTTTTCTTGTACCTTGAATTTGTAATAAAAATGGGGTTATTAGTATTTTAATTTAAGTCGCAGCAAAATATAATAGTCATTAAAAAATATTTTGGCTCTGGGTTATCACAATGGCTAGTCGTTTACCTTCCACTATGGAAGACATGGATTCCTGCTTAAGGCTTGGTTGTTTCCATGGGATGGAAGTTGGTCTTCCAAATTGCAGTCCCATTTTGAAAGTAAAGCAGTGCAATCCTCAAGTGTGTTGTCTAAGTCATCTCTGCATGTAGCATTAAATGTTATATTATCTGCGTTTGTTTCACCACTTTGTGTTTTTCATTTATACTTTATAAATACCTGCCATAAAGTCATTAATCACAACATACAAAGTATTTTAAGCAAAAATATTTCTGTATACTCCTAATCAAACAAAATGTTTCAGTGAAATATAAAAAAAAAATTTTGCAGTTAACAATATATACAAATTCTTTGTTTTATTCTTTAAAGATTTTTTTTTATGGTGTAACTTTTACCTATTTTGAAGTAAATAAAATTTGTTTATTTAATTATATCCATGTGAGTAATGTGTAGAGAACATATTTAAAAATATTAAATACTATTCAAATAAGAGAGTAGTGCTAATAAGTCAGAAAGTAATATTAGAGTATTTTGAGCAACAGTACAGTACTTACTTTTTAAATATGTTGGATTCAAATCAGTTTCTTATTTATAAGATGTATAGATATTTGTAATGGTCTAGTGAAAATTAGAAATGTTTTTATCTCATAAAAAGTAATATTAAATCATAGATAATTAATAAGTGTAATTGTGTATAATATTTATAACAAATCAAAATTTTCAGAAAGAATTCTTTCTTGTATTTAAAATATATATTCTAGTAATTAAAGTAATACTTTGACAACTTTTATCTTTTTTCATTTTAGATCAATACTGGCTATATCTGGAATATTATCATTTTTTGCTGTGAAAAATTCTGTGACTAATCAAAGAAAAGAGGGTATGAAAGCAAGAGAACGTATGGCTCTGGCTAATTCTGGAAACGAAGGAACAAGGAAATTTTAAGTTTAAAATTTGACTCTGAAATTAGACTTTTTAATTTAATTTATCAAGAATTTATTAGAGTACATTATTGTCACATTGAAACAATATTTAAAATGGCTCTAAATAATACTATGCAACTTGATCCATCCAAAATGCAAATTGTGCAAAATTTGGAAATTGAAATGATGTCTGATATGTATAATCGCATGACAGCTGCTTGTCATCAGAAATGCATTCCTCCAAAATATGCTGAGGCTGAATTGGCTAAAGGAGAAAGTGTGTGTCTTGACAGATGTGTTGCTAAATACCTTGAAGTACATGAAAGAATAGGAAAGAAATTAACTGCAATGAGTGCTCAGGATGAAGAAGCTGCAAAAAAATTATTAGAGCAACAGAAATCACCTTAATTCAACATCACTTGTTAACATTTATAGTCAATTATATGTTGCATTATATGTATAAATAGGTTATTGTGTAAAATGTTGAGTATGCAATCTACATGAAATAAATAATTTCATCATATATCTTTATTTTTTGAGTTTTCATTTGTGCCTAGTTTATATAAATATCTTTTCTGGGAGGTTATATGACACATTGTAGTCAGAGTTTGAAAAAATTTTATTTTTTTAGCTCAATCCACCTGGGTCCCTGAAATCTTATCAAATTTTATAATATTAAACATTTTATGTGGATTTTAAGCAACCATTCATTTTTTTTCCCTTTTAGGAAACTTTTTATATGTTGATTTTTACATAAATATAGTACATAAATTTGTTTTCTATAAAGTCTCACAATTAAATATGTAATAGCTATCTTTCACTAATACTGTTACAATTATTAGATTATACAACTGCAGATAAGTCTTTTCTGTTATTAAAAAAAAAAAAAAACTAAAACATTTATTACACATATTAATCATAGTTAAACATACATTTTATTTGAATTTTTTAAAGTAAATATTACTTGTATCTTATTATATAAAAATTGTATTAATAGTTTTGCAGGTATTGATTGAATCAAACTCCTTTAAATGGAACAGTAACTTGAAAATAACTTTACTGGCCATGAAAAATTTAGTCAATCTGAACTTCCAGGGGAATTGTAAGTGATTATGTCTATTTAAGTTCAATTGTGTTGTTCTATCAACCAAAATATAGCCAGAAAGCCAATTTTTGAAATATACTGAAAATCCAGTTTTTGTTATTTAGATAAATAATACTGATATATATATATATATATATATATCTTTGTCTTAAATTTCTAAATGCAGTAGAAGTATATTCTAAACAATCTAAATACAAAATTGTACCAAAAATACCATCAAAATTCAGTTCCTGGTAGCAATTTTGGTGATTTTTTCGTAATTTCTTAATAAAACCAAATGATTTGAATGTTTCTTAATAATTGCAAAAATCATTTTACCTTTGAAATAAAAGTGATCTATGTACTGCTTTAAATTCTGAAAAACCAACTTTTTCTAAAGTGAGCTTTCAAGTGGACCCACCACAAAAAAAAATTTGGGTAAGTTTATTGGGGCAAACCCTGATAGTTCTTTAAAGCATTTGTGAAAAAGGAAACACTTTTTAATCCTTAAAAATAATATATTTCATTTTTTTTTTCCCAGTTCTGTGGTATTTAGTGTCAGAGTTGAAAAACAGCTTCAAATACAAAGTTTTTTAAAATGTAGAATGGAAAAACATTAAAGTTGGTGATAAAATTTCTAAGTTCACTGATTGAGGTGGTATGATTTGATGAAAGTTATCTTTTCATATGCTTTAAAACACTATGTTATATGTTTACACTATTAGGATAAAATCTAGTCAAATGTTTGAAGTATCAGGATTGTACTGATACATAACATTTAAAGCTTATTTTTAAAGTATAAATTAAAATTTTAAAAAAGATATTTTCCACAATGATATAGCAGAAGCTCACTGATTCTCTAAGAAGTATTAAGTAAGCCAAAAAAGTGACTTGACAGGTAGGTATGTGCTTTTTAGTATTAGACTTTATGGATTTAAATAACACTGCTGGCATGATTGTAGCCATTTAGAAATGGCTTTAAGCAGTAGGTCCTGGTCTATGCCCTTGTCTAACAAAAAGTGGGTTGTATTATTATTAATTATCTAATGACATTTTTCTACGTAGAATAGAAGTGGGTCAGCATTTATATTTTTTAGTTCTGGGTCTTTCATAAAGTAATCAAAACTGCACTTTTTGCTTAATATTCAAGAATGTGTAAGTTTAAAAAATGAGAACTTAGCTAAATTTTAAATTAGTGTTTACATATTAATTTATTTTATTCTGTAGCAGTTCCATTACTGTTACAATTATAAATTGCATAAATTATTCATTCAGTCAGAAATTATTCAAAATGTTCTTTATTATAGATGATATATAAAAGGCTTACTAAATAGTAATAAAATCAAAAGTTATTTAAATTTATCATTTATTTTTTAAATATTCAAGTTTTGCATATGTTTCCATTTCTTTTTCTTTTGCATTTAACAATCAGTAGTTTCTTTTAGATTATATATGCACACCTTCCAAAACTGACTCGGACAGCATTCTCACCAATTATGCAAAATATAACACATTTTTTAACTTTCCATTGGTGGAAATATTCTCTTAAGTACCCCATAGAAACCATGCCTTTTGAACTTGAGGCTATCCATAGCACATTTGTTATACTATTTCTGTTGTATCTACAGATTCAAATTTCACTACTAATATTAGTGTTTGTAGTTATTTAGAATCAGCTTTAAGCAGCAGGACCTATTTTTATTACTTCAGGTATGAAAAACAAAAGTGACCACAGCAATTGCAACTAACTAACCATGAATGTTTTAAGATCAGCTTTTATATACATGGTTTCCGCGCACCTGGAAAGTCATGGATTTAGACAATGGATTAATTTTGTCATGGAAAGTCTTGATTTTTCAAGTAAAATGAGTGAAAGTCAGGAATCCGCTAAACTACCGATTAAAAAAATGCATTGAATTGTTTATTTCTATTTTTACTTCTCATCTGGCTGAAGTTGCTGAGTTTGGTATTTATGTATTATCCTATTGACCATATTGCCAAGTAAAATTTGTTCACCAAGGAAACTCAAAGCAAAAAAGCTTAATGGGTGGGTAAATATATATTATTCTGGTTTTTTCTTAAATTGTAGATTAAAATTTTATTAATATAATAATAATTATTTTTTAATAAAAATTAATTAAGATTTTTGCACAAAATATAAGTTTATCTCTAGGGATATTGTATATAAACATTATAGGGTTATATTTGGCTATTATTCATGGTCACCTGGATAATACCAAAGTACCCTGAATTCAAATTGAAAACATTTTGATTGAAAAATTGCTATATGATTAAACTTAGGTATGTAGATACAACAATTTATTTTTATGTATGTGAGTTTATTAACACTTGTAAAGTAAGTTTATAGTTTTTTTTATGATAAAATTCCTGTAATTTCTCTAAAAGCATATATTTTATTTGTATGTACATCAGAAGTTTTATTCATATATACTTTAACGAAAGCTTTTTAAAGTCATGGAAAATGATCTGCTAAATCAGAAAAAGTCATGGATTTAAAAAATTTTATTTTGGCAGATACCATGTATATATTCACTTAGATTGCAATGGTTTTAACTTTTTCCTTAAAAATAATCAATTATATGAAATACAAATGGTTAGTAATATTTTCTTAATAATAATAATGGTTTTCCACTAAGGAAAGGATTTTTGTTGTTATTTTTACATAAGCATTACTTTTTAATTATAAACATGTGGACATACTCAATATATCTTAAATGTAATTTTCATTGCCAGAGTCTAGTCTTATTCTGAAGGATTTCTGCATGCATATTGTTAATATTTTGAGCTTGTCTTTATATATATGTAAATGAAAAAATTCCTTTAACCTTTATACAAATCCTCAATTTTTGATAGATTTTGTCAAAATTTTGGTATGATTTAAAGGAATGTATATCAGCACTGTCTACTTTAAGTTGTTTGAGAAACATTCATTCACTCCTTTTTAGTCTTCCAATTTTTCTAGAGCTATTTGTTTTATTTGGAAATGCAAAAACAAACTTGTTTATGCTATTTCAAATGTTATTTTCACATTCAGTCACAGGCAAAAAAATTCCTCAATAATTTATGACATTATAATTTAGCTAAAAATAAAATAACTTCATTGCTTATTCTATATTATTTGAATATAATCTGCCTCTCTCCAAGTATTTTTTTTATTTTTTTTTCAAATTAAATATTGTATATGCCAGAAATCATTAAATATTTTACAAATAATTTGTACTAATTTTATATTTAATCCTTTATATTTATAACTGAAAATTAGATGAATATTCTGTTATTTTTATGAAATGATTCACAATAATATTTCAATTTTTTTTTCTTTTACTAATCATGTTAAACTTGATTCATATATATGTAATGATATTTTTATCACTTTCGGTTCTGATTCTGTTTTTCCATTAATTCTTTTCTAGCAACTAGTGAATGTTCTTAAATATCCACTAATAGATTCCTTCTGGTTACATAGATAAAAATAGAGTTCTTATGCTTAAGTTACGTCATCCACGTGACTTGTAGGGATCGCTAATTGGCTAGCACTGATAGCTATAAAAGAAGTATTCTGACAGTGGAGTTGGCAGTTTCGATAGTTTTTTCAAGAGTTTTCATTCGTCACAGAAAATATGAATAAACTATGATAGTTTAGAGATTGCACTGAGTTTTTTTTTTTTCTTTTATACTACTCAGCAAGACTGCAGGGCAGAAATAACCACTTGGAATTTACCTTTGTGGTGAGACTAAAAAACCTCATTATATATACAAATTAATACAACTAAGGTTTTTTTTAAAGTGTAAAAAATTAAAATAAAGTTTGTATGTGTGTACTGCACAGACAAAGTAATAATTGTACAAATGAAATTAATAAAATCAATTTAGAAATATATACCCTAAAGCAGAGCAATATGTATTTTTGAAAGTCATTATTGCATATGGTAAATATATCACTTGTACCCCACTAATTTCTTAACACAACAAAAAATTCATAGATCTTTCATTTTATTTTTCTTACTCTTTGCAGCATTAAATGAATACTGGAAGGTATTTAGAACTCAAGCAATTCTGCATGTATCCTATAGCTAGTCTATATATATAAAAATGAATTTGTGTCTGTCTGTCTGTCTGTACTCAATAGACTCAAAAACTATGCATCCAATCGCAGTGAAAATTTGGGAAATTCTTAGGTATATCCCTGGGAAGGTTTTTGTTAATTTTTAACGTTCGAAATCCATTCCTTCCCCCTTTTTCGAACATTTCATGTCATTATTCCAAGCATTATTTTCCCCGGTTAAAAGCAAAAGATTAAATTTAAGTGAAAGAAGCAATATTTCTAGCAATGTGACGTCATCCAAAGTAATTGTTTTAAATGCAGTTTTCCTCGGTTAAAAGCAGGAGATTAAAATTTTCAATTTATCGCATAATAAATAAGTGAAAAAGATAGTTTTTTATCATTATGACTTCATTCCTTTAAATATCTCATTTATTCATTTCTTATTTTATATTAGTTAAACATCGTCTGCATAGTATCAATTCAATTTGACCTGGAAATTTAGATATAAAGTGATTAACTTTCATTTCTATGTGACACAAATTATAGCATTTTTATATAAGAACTAATTTTAAATTTAATTCTTGGTTAATTTTTACATTACAATGAAATGTTTATCAACAATATTCTAACAACAAAAAGTACAAATTTCAGTGACTCTCATGGGCAAATAAAAACCTATCATTTTATATAATTATCTTTATATACATGTGGTTGTCAATATGAATGTGTGTTTCTGTTTCATACAAAACCATGTGGTTTGTCATAAATTTCCTTAATTTTAGACAACATTTAATTATACCACCAAAATTGCACTGTTGCTGTCAAAACCTCTGCTTCTTATTCTATCATGTAATATGGCAAGATCTGTTAACTTTGCTAATCAACGTACAGTAGTAATACAGTAATGTAAGTTAAGGTTAAACTTATATTTTACCATAAAAAAAAGTTTGAGCAAATTTAATATAAGACACAAATTTGATTATAAAAACTGAATAATGTTATAATATGCCTAGGGTAGAAATATATAAATATGCCAATGACTCGAACTGAACTGTGGCGAATTTAGAGAGTTATTCACGAAAAATAAATCTTTATTTAAAAGTAATATATTAAGTTCACTATAGCGAATCATGGGCAAACTTGCTAGTATGTTATAAAAGATCATTCAAGCCTCAATGGAGGGGGCTGGCTTCTGGTACCAGAATTTATAGGCTTGAATTACACTACTGGCATGAATGTTTGTTACTGTTGAGTAGTAGTTTTAATCAAGAAATGCTATCATATCTCTCCTATTAATAAAAGAACTTTGTAAGTTTTCCGAAAGCTAGCTATTCATCTTATAGATTCTTAATTTTTTCCTTTTACTGTAATTTTGGGTAAATAAGCCACCTTGGCATATATCACACATGCAATAATTGACACATAAAGGTCATCCGATAAGCTGCCCTGGCTTATATGCCCCACACATAATGGAGTAAAAGACAATGAAGGTTCATCAGATAATTGATTCTTCAACAGTTTTTAATTCCTTTCTTTTAGCAATTAAATTTGCATGATGGCAAATTGTAATTGTTGACACTGATAATACCTGCTCTATTGTCCATTTCTCTAAATAATCTTACACAGACCAGAATATGCCCCAATTATAAAATTATACATTTGTACTATATATATTATTGATGTATTAATGTTATTAAGAGAAGAAATTTTAATTGCTGACTCAAATAGCATTTAGCTTTCTATTAACAAACTATAGCATAGCCAGCTGGCTCAATGCCCAGCAAAATAAAATGTTCTATGGACTCAGTACACCATTTCATAAGTCAGCTCTATAGTAGTTGCTGATACTGAAAGAAAAAAGAAGTATGCTATACAGAAAATACATTTAAAAATATCAAAGTACAATGGTGACAGTGCTTCAGGAGAATAAAAAGAAATTACTTTCTTTTAACCGTTTAAACGTGGAATTAAGAAAGAATAGTCCTAATGACTTGAAATTTGGCTATATATAATAGCCAAATTTCCAGTCATTAGGACTTCTTTCTTAATTATATTAATTAAGAGTATATAAATACAATAAAGTTTTAAAATTAAGTGAAAAGAATTTTTGAGGCTGTTTTTAGATGTTCCATTATTGGAACATTGGCATGTTACAAGGTTATTTTTTGCATATTTTTAAAAGCTCATGAAGATGGTTAATTTAATGTCTAATAATTATATTATCTTCTTAATATTAACTTTTTTGTTTATCTTTAAATAATGTACAACTGATAACTATTATGACACTATAGAATTTATGCAATATTGGTACCGGTTTTTCTAATTTTGTTGGATTAATGAATTTCACTTTTTTTTCCATTTTACTACAAGGTTTTCATATTTTTGTTTCTTCTTGGACCCTGTTTCTGAAATGTGTCTTCATATTACATCTTTTTTTAAAATGACGTCAACTATTCCACATACATCAAATGGTGTAACAGCATCTAAATTATTTTCCTCAGTATCTTCTTCATCGGTTATATCACAAGGTTCATTAAGCTCTAACTAGCAAATGTCTACATCTTTCCAATCAGAATCCGAAAGAGTTTCTAGAAAGGCCAGAGCATCTTGTATTGTAAGGCATCTTTCAGACATAGTGTTAAATTTATGAAAACTTTATAAATGAAACATATAGAAAGCATGCATGGACATTTTTCACTGTCGTCCAAGAAAAGGAAACAGATAACTATTTCAGCAAACATATGCAATAAGCCACCTTTTATGTAAAATTGCACTTATTTTCAAAGGCACAGGTGAAAGCCCCTCCTCCCCCCTCAGACACACATGTTTAGCCACCTTATCAAAAAACATTTCTTTCTATTGTTAGGACTTTACTAAAGTAAACATCAATGTCAAGTGCCAATATTATAATACTTTCGAATTATTGCAGCTTTTATTTGCACCTTTATCTATTTATTTTCTTTAGAAAAGTTGCTATTCTTATCAGAATAAAAAAGAAAATAATGTTTGCAATATCACACAATGCTTTGCACATAAATGAAAAATGAACCCTTAAAAAGCTAATGTTCCAATAATGGAACATAGCCATAAATACCTAAATTTTATCTTTAAAATTTAAAAATAAAATTTTGCTTTTGTTGTATTTCAGTAGGATATGTTGTCTAAAGATATATTTTTAAGTATTGCATTTTTTCCATTTAAACTGGAATTTTGGTAAATTTAATTGTAAGGGAGAGTAAAATTGACAAAATATAATAAAATTCCAAAAATAGTAAAAAATATAAATAATTATCTAAACAAAATAAAACTTACTGTAAAAAATACTTTATAATGTCATGTTCAATTGTATGTAAAAGTGATATTGTTAAGATTTTCTTTACATGTGAATTTTTTATTTTAAAAATCATGTTCCATTATTTGAACATTGGCAAGTAAACGGTTAATATAAAATGAGAATGATTATCAAATCTTTCATCTTTCTTGTATTTTAATACAAAAAAATGAAGCATCCTTAGGATAGACAGAAAAACAAGTTGTTCAATAATGTAACTGATTTTTCTCTATTTAAAATAAATCAATAACAATAAACCAGTTTATTGAATTTTAAATGTCTATTTTTATTTTGTACTTAAAAACTGTAATAAAAATTAAATTATAAGGATTTTATGTATAAAAATTAGTATGTAATTACAAGTTCATGATTTATATATATTATTAGTGACATAACAAATAGTGATTTGGTTTTATACTGAATATCTGACCAAATTTAAAGTTGAATTTTGTTTATTCGGCAGAGAAATACTTACTTATCATAATAATTTCACTTTTGAATCTAACTTTGTAACTAAAATAATTTTCAAATTTTAAATTGAAAATGAAATAAATACCAACAAAATTGCATTTTTTAATCTTTGTATATTAAAAAAAAATTTAACTTGATGTATGTAATGATATAACTTTTGTATTATAATTATGTATTATATAATTTATATAATAATGCATTAATGTCTATAATTATATAATCATATATTTGTACTGCATATTATTGATCTATTAGTGTTATTAAAAGAAAAATTTTAACTGCTCATAATCATCATAAAATTTTAATTGCTTTAAATAGCATTTAGCTTTCTATTAACAAACTATATAGTTGCATTTTAATATGAAGGTTCCAATGCTTGTTTATGTACATCTGATGATAAATTTTCAATGACAAAATGCTTTTATTTATGTAACATTAAATACACTTATGTATTAAAACTAAACTCCCTGGAGCTACAGTCCAACAGGATCATGGACTACTGTGCCAATTTCTGTTTTTGAAACTAAGGGACTTGGGGGTACTAAGCATATGTCTCAGTAACATAGTCAACCTAAACTGAACCCCCAGTGTTTAGTTCCCAAGCATGTTTGGTGCTCAGTTTGTCCATTGACTGAAGGGATGAAAGGCCTAGCCAACCTTGCCCAGCCCAAGAATCAAACCTCGGACCTGTGTCTTGAGAGCCTGAAGCAGTACCCCAACGCCACTGTTCTTACACTTATGTATTATACAATAAAAGTTAGGTAAATGTTAATTTTTCTAATAATTACAGCAACGAGATGAACTCTACAATATTCTTTGTCAAATATATTTAAAGACACAGTTAAAAATTTCTTATTATCTTGAATTCTTTTCATTTAACAATATTCAACCATAGGTGTACTTGGCCAGACCAAATAGTAACTGAATAATTAGCCAAAGAGTTGAATAGTAACCAAATATTCAGCAAAAGGGCTGAACAGTAACTGAATATTCATAGAATCCCTATATTATAAACCCAAGCTTAAAATTAACATAGCCTTTAAATATATTGATACTAGTTATATCCCTTTACTTATACAAAAATATATTCCTTAAATTCATGCCAATAATTATGCAAATATTCAAAAACATTTAATTAAAAATGTTATAACTACTCTAAATCATATTTTATGGGTCTTTTTTATTTTTGATTAATGAGGATTGGATTGGATTTGATAAGATTTAGATTGTCTACTTTTTTGGCTTAAAAGGACTAATAAGAATAGAACCTACTGCTTGATTAATGAAGAAGTGAAATATAGTTTAAAATTAAGTATATCCTTTATAATTTGTTTAGAATTGATAATTTTATCAGACTCCACAGTAAAAATAGAAATTATATTGAGGTATCGATGGATTTTGAAAATAACTTCATAATAATTAGAATCAACATTAAATCAATCAAAGTCAATCTAGAAAAATGTTAGAAGATAAAGTACATCTGTGAAAAAGGCATGCTATTGTCTTTTAAAGAACAAACTAGATTATTAATATGGAGAAAATATTTCTGTTGAAAAAAATATGTGAAGGCATCTGTATAGCCTGATATTAAAATGTTAGATAGCACTGATAAAAGAATTCTTTTTCCATTCTTAAAACTTTTAATAAATATTTACATTCTACATATTTTCTATAGAAAGTCTACATGTAAAAGCATTCACATTTATTTAAATATTTTTTTTAAATATAAATATACACACAAAAAAAAAACAACTAGTATTTATTCTATTCAAGACACTATCCCAGTAAATGTTTTGAAATTTTAACAACTTGTTTGAAAAAATAAATATTTGGAAAAACCTCTAAAACAGCTAAAAATATCCTTTATTAAGTTTCACACAATGTATATATGTATATAAATATTCTCATAGTACTATTTAAAATATTCCAATGACTGGCTAAAAACAGTATATAAAAACTACAATACATTATTGACATCTTGTAGTTACAGCATTTATTACAATCATATAACAGTACGGTTTTTAAATAAATACATTTTCCTTCCCCAAGAAGTTTCTCCATAACAAGTTTGAAGTTCCATATTGCATTGTGTATCTAAAAAGGTTGTTAAGAATGCTGTTATATCATTTATTTTCAATTTCTTAATAGCAAATACTTCACGATTCAATCGTGTCATTCTTCTTACAGCTGCTTTATAGCATTTCCATTCTTGAGGCTCTAGTAATAAATATTTAGTTATACCAGCTACAGTTTTCAAAAATTTTTTTAGACCATCATCACCATAATTTAAGTGAATCCACATAGTTGTTGAAAAGCAACTTATTATATCAAATTCATTTCTGCCATATTTTTGGAGAAAAGAAGCTAACTTAACAGTTGCATTCTCTTCCATTATGTTTAATGTTTCAAATGCGATATGATTCGAGTATATGTTTGATTCATTTGATCGAGTAATAAGCACATCATCTAAATCTATTCCTAAAATATACAAATCAGGCTTTTCTTCAAAGGCAGAAACAAGATGAGAATACAAGCCAGTAGTTAAGTCCTAAAAGTATAAATAATAATTATAAATGTATTCAAACAATTATAAATGGATAACTACTCATATATTCAAATTAAAATAACATACATGATACAGATTCAATGAATATCCTAATTATAAGTTAAGCTACAGTACTTATCCTCTTGAACCATAATGGAAAATATATCTTTTCCAAACAACGATTTTTTAATAATATTCTCTCTTTTTATAGTTATGTATCCTGTTGTATGTTTACAATTATGACTAAGAATTTATACTGCTAATATATTAAGTTACAAAAATAAACTGCCTTGAATTTATTTTACATTACTATCAACAATTGTTTAGTTGCATCAATTACCTTAAATATAAGAACACTTTAAACATATTGATTTAATAACTACTTGATAATTTGAGCCTGTTAAGAGCATATTAATCAAATATTAACAATCATAGATCGAACATTTTATTAAATTATGTATTTTTCTCTCAGTAGACTTGTTTTTTTCTGATAACTTTAATATTAGTTTTATAGATGTCACAGAAGTGTAACTAATAATAAATTAAAATGCAAGTTATCAAACACAGAAGATCTAGTAACTATATCAAAATTAATAAGTAAATTAATATCCCCTATATAATAATAGCCTAAGTTATCTATACGTCTGTCCTCGATTTTATGAAGCGGTTGGACCTGGAATGGATAGAGGCATCCATAGTTATCAAAATTCAAAGAGAGTAATGTTTATCTCCTCCTAAACTATCGATCCGATTCTAAAATAAATTGGTATAAATATGCTTCATATCACAGTGAAAAATACTGCCTTCTTTAAAACATTCAAAATACACCCCTTCTACCTTTTTCGAACATTTAATGCCATTATTTCAACTCATATTTTCCCCGGTTAAGAGCAGCCGATTAAATTTATCAATTTATCCCATAATAAATAGGTAAAAATAACATTTTTCTAGCATTCTGAGGTCATTCATTTAACCATCTCATTGAATCTTTTCTTATTTTAAATTATTTAAATTATGCCTTATTTTCATACGTTTTATCACTGAACTTAGATATTACATAAATAATTTTCTCTTATATTTGGCTTAAATAATAGATTAGGTACATATGTGATAATTTTAAACTGAATCGATTATTTTTTGTTGCAAAATAATTCTCAGCCAAACAACAAACCAATTTTTTTTACCTGCCACATAAGGTACTTTAGAATTTTGGAAAATTAAAAACTTTACTGATCCCGTCATATGACGGGCTATATGCTAGTCTGAGTATAGAATTTTGACCAATAGTTATACAATTCTTATACCTATGATGGTCGAATATATTATATATCTTACATTTCCATATATAAGGTGAGAATTTTTGGGGCTATATAAAGACTTAAAGTGGGGGCTCAGCTTATATATGGATCCATAAAACAGAAATAATACATGGATTTTTTTTTTTTTTTGTGTGTGTGTGTGTGTGTGTGATGTTTTTAGCCATTGGTGATAGATTGTCACCAAATCAGCAAAAATTAATGAAGGAGTTTAAAAAAAACAGTAAACATTAAAAAAGAAAATGTATAACAACAAAAAGTAAATGAAGTTTGCAAAAATTTTGAAATGAGAAAAAATACAAATATTAAAAAATAAATTTAAAAAAGCTCTTATTTGTGTTATAATCACTCCAAAACAATATTATTATAACAGTAACTGATTGGCTAATATTTTTGAAAACACAAACCTACATAAGCCTGAAAAAATCGATAAATTGCCAAACATAGCATTTTTTTTAGCTTATATTGCTTAAGTTTATGAAAAAGTTATCTTTATATACTATTATCTTAATGCAGGGTTACCAGAATTGAAAAGTCATTTGCATCTAAGTTTACCATCGGTTTGGTTTGGTTTGGTTTGGTTGGTTGGTTGATTGAAGTTTAATGGCGCTAAATCCTCTTGGAACAAACTGCGCCAAACAAGATGTGACAATAAACAAAAGACAAAAATTAGATTAAAGTAACAAAAAAATATAACATTCAACACAAAAACACAAAAGATTGAGTTATATACAAATTGGAACAAGAATTGGAAATTGAGTGAAGAATTGAGATTTTAAGTTAGAAAAAAAAATTAAAAAATTAAGAAAAAAGTGAAAGAAAAAAAATTGAAAATTAAATGATCAAAAATTAAATATTAGAAAATTGAATGACAATCAAAAATCAGATTTCGGTATAAAAACCAGCACGGCGAAGAAAGGGAAACAAATTTGGATGTGGAGTTTCCCCAATGATTAAATTAAGATTAGGAGATGGATTACCAAAAAATTTTATATACATGATGGGAAATTAGATTAGGCAGTATTTACGATTGGCTTGGTTTAGAGAGCTACGATCTACTTTTCACAACACGAGGGCTAAATGAGACTGGAACCTACTGCTTAAAGCCGATTCTGAACGGCTATGAACATCCATGCCACAGTGGGATTCAAACCCACGAACTCCGGTTCTGAAGGCCAGCACCCTAACCATTCAGCCATCGTTCGGCAATTTACCATTGGACACATGGTCTACAGATTATCAAACCATGTGCCATGGGAGTAATCTAGATAAGTTAGTGCAAAATTGTGAAGTTAATTATGACAGCAAGAAGTTAATTAAAATTTAAAATTAAGTTGTTTTTCCTCGCCACTTTTAAGATGTGTGTTAAGAGTTGTCCTTGTATTTGTTCCGAGGTTCAACTGATCCTCTACCTCTGCAGTACTTAAATTTGATGCCATGGTGAAATAGGTTTGAGAAGCATTGGTCTAGCATTTTACTCTAAAACAATTTGATTGGAAAACATTTCTCCTATTTTGCCTGCTTGGTCATATTTTTGGCTTCTTGCTGACATATTTGAACATTCTAAAAATTTTTTCATTTCAGCTTACATACGGATTTTGAGCCTTGAGTAAATTTTTAAAGGAAAATAGCTCCCTTGTCTTATATTCGGGTATATATGGTAGTTCAATTTTTAACATATTTCCTTGATTGATACATTCAACTGAATTACAACTGAACAAGAAATAACTATAACAAGTATTTAAAAAATCTTGAATGAAAAGCTAACTAGTTTTTTAATGTTGCTTTATTATAATTGTTTTAAAGAGAAATATCATTTAATAAGCTATTCAATACAACATTACAACTTCACTTAAAAAATGAAAAATATATAGTAACAAATATTCAATTATATGATGGAATTATATGAAGTTATTACTAAGGCATTTTAACTCAAAATACCATTAGCAGAAGTGGTTGATAGCAAATGACGTTTAAAGTATTCAGTTCTTTAAAAAATATTACTAATATCACTCACTAATCACATATTTTATTGCATTTACCACCATCAAATTTGCACAGTTAACTGTAAATGACACATTTTATATTCCTAAAATTTTAAACAATCCTTTCATGTATAGAACTTGTAAATATGCATTAAAAATGTATTTACACAAAACTGAGTTGTGGTGAAAATGAAGTACAGCCATTAATATATATATAATTGTAAATACGCCTGAAAAAAATCAATAGTTAGACTATAATAATTCCCTAAATTTTTATCCTAAGAAATTATTAATAATCTGCTGATTCAGTGTTCAATTAATCATCTAATTAAATACTTGTTTCCCTTTCTACATCAGTACAATTATTAGAAACAACATACTCCAGAATTGCAACCTATATCAAGACAAACTACTGGTTCTTCTCTGACGTTCAGTTGTTGTAAGAAATCAACTGGTATAGCGTTTAATCTTTTTGATACAGAATTAAAAGAATAGTAATTTATAAAATTTCCAAAGCGAGCAGCTCCAGGTTCAAAAGAGTCCTTTATTTGAGATTCTTTACCGTCATCTTTATTTGACAAATCATTTGTTAACATTTTCTGAATTAAACAGTATATTTAATAGAGCAACAATACAAACAAATTCTTAAAAAATTACAAAAACAATTTTTTTTTTCCACGAACACTAATCTTATTTATGACACTGCAGGTGACTTTCCAACAGTGCAGTAAGAAAATCACAGTTATGATTGACGCGATTCACTGACTATAGAAATAGCTGCCGTTCTATTATTACAGTAGCCGTGATCTGGTTAGAAATGTATCGATAGTGAAGTTCTTGAAGAAAATTTCCTTGAGCATAATATTAAAGTATTAGCTATAGGAAAAACATTAATTTTATTGACTCAATTGATGTTCAGCTCAGAAAAGCATTTTTTATGATCACACATCATAAAAGTGTTAATTTAAAAAGTACTATTCCACAATAAGGCCACTAAAACTAAAATATGAATCACTGAAATTTTTCATTTATTCTTTATGAGAAGTGACAGCACGTATTTAGCCCATATTTTATCGTCAAGGTACTTTCACTTCGGATTAACATGTTGTTCTACTCCGAGTCACAGACTACATATACGTGTTTAGTCTATGCTCCGAGCTTTGATCCGAGTAACGAGTTTCCATAATATCAAAGCGTACCCCACTTTGCAGTAACATGCAATCAAGTACCGAAGTTTAATATGTAAGTGGGATTAGGACAGCCACTCAGCTGTTAAGGTTTCAGGAAAAAATATTTGGTTAGTTTGGTTCGTTTTGGTTATCTTCTAAGTTATTATATTCAATGATAATTTAATGAGTAATTTTTTTCATGCTTAACCAGGCTATTAACTGTCCTTTAAAATAAATTGAGAACAAACATAATTGCTTGAATAATGCAATTTGATTGCATATTTTTGCCAGTAATTGTTAAGGATTTAAAAAAGTAAAAGGCCATGCAAATTAAATCTTATTTATTAGAACTACAAGCACGTGTCAGGATTACTTGAATAGTGTTAGTTCAAGCCTTGGCACCAGTGAACCAAGTAATTTTCCCATGAAACCTTGGTAGCTGCAGTGGTTGTCCTGATCCACTCGTGCAAAATTTCTTGTTATTATTGATGTTTCCTATCCTTAGTGCGTTCTTAAGTTAGGCTAAAATGTATTCGAACTGCCAGTTACTCTCAATTTACTTTTACCTTGATTAGGTTATGTTCTTTTATTCATCTCGACAGTGTCTAGTCTACCAAGCAGACAGTTATAATGAAAGGTATTAAGAAAAAATTATAGATTTCGTAACTTTTTTTTTTTAATCTATGCTTGCCAGGTTTCCTGTCATGCAAAGTATTTAATAAATACATTTTGCAGCAACCCAAACATATGTTTGCTCATATGAGCATGCTGAATTTTCCTTATTCATTAAGCTTTACATATAACAAGTAAAAAAAGGTGAAAAAGTGTAAAAGTTTTAAATTAAAAATAAAAATTAATCTAGTATATATTAATTATAATAAATTAAATAAATATTAAACAGGTTAAGTCTAAAAAATAATTTTCTCCGCAGAAAGAATTGTGGACAGAGTTATAATGAAAGCTTTATAATTCTGTTATTATAAAACTCTAACAATATAAAAAGTTGAGCGGGTGACTTTAAAAGCTAGACGCTTTCTTCACAAATACGGCGGCATTCCTCACAAATACGCATGTACACTTAAGTAATGCTCGGGGAACAAAGCTAGCTGTTCTGTTGTGTGCAGCTGCAGGTACTGGTGACAGTTAGTGCATGGTATCACTCAATTGATGTAGGAACGCTGAAGAATTATTAGCTAATTTGGTGTGCACTGGCTATATGAAACCTGTTGGTAGGCGTAGTGTAGTGCCATACAGCGTCTCTGCACAAGTTCCTCCCAGATCTGCTTTGATCGCAGAAAGAAGACCAAGTAGCATAATTGGTAGACTGTTGGTCCATCTGCAATTATTGTGGCATTTAAATAACTATTTCATTGAACGATGCAATCGTTCAATCGTACCCTTTGAAACAGAATAATACGAGGTCGTCCAGATGCGTCGAATGCCAAGCAACTTGTTAAGGTTTGCGAACAGATGAGTGTCAAATTGTTTACCCTGATTCATCGTGATGGTCTTCACTGAGCTAAAACCTGCAATCCAGTAGTGGAAGAAAATTCTCGCAATTGTTGCTGCTGAAATGGTATGACTTCTGTCCAGCATCTCACATATAGCTTATAAGCCACCACCACTTTGAAAGTCTAACTCAGCGCTCTAGTTTATTCAACTCGAATCACAATTTGCTTTCACAAATGTTACATCAGACGAAACAAAATTTCATTACGTAATGTCGGCGTTAGACACGGAATTACTTAATTAAGTAATTGATTTGAAAATTCACCCTCTAAAATCAAAGAAATGCATTCAAATGAAGTTTGAAGAGTGCAGATTAAACATCACCCATTGCTTAGTAGAACCAGTCATGGAATACGCAATACACTCGATACCAGCAGCTGCTCTTGTACTTTAGTGAACAATTGCTGTAATTTGTCGTGTTATGTAGTCACCACAGTAGACAACGTTGTACTGAAGAATCGAAATCACAACAATCTAATAGATAAGGCAGTATCACGCACTCATCACAAAACACAAATGTCGAAAATAAAGCACATTTCACTCAGAAAATTATATCGAGTTTATATGATCACAAAGAATGCTTACCTTTATGCTGAAGTTTCAGCCGAAAATTTTTAGTACAGGGAATGATGTATAGATTTTTGGATGGTACATGATCCTTACTACGATAAACAAAATGTCGCAAACAGCAGATGATGATAAAGCCGGCACAAAATTTACGAAGGTTGCAAACAATTTAGTGGGTCACTACTTTGGTGTTGATGGGGTGACCTGTGAGTAAATATTAAAAGACTAACAACCAACTTTATTTTGCAATAAATCTTAATATATAAAACCAAAGAAACATGCTTTCAAATAAGGTTCTAATAGCACGGATTAAACATCTACTGTTCCTAAAACCAGTCGTAGCTTCTTGTGTACTATGGTGGAAAAGTGCTGCCATCTGTAGTGTTCTATGATCACTACAAATCTTTTATATTTGAGCATCCGGTCGCATCACGATGCACCGAGAAGATGTAATGCAAATTGAACACTAGATGATAAGTATACAGGTTTGGACAGAAAATGCAAAATTTTAAAGTTTGGCAACGAATGAACGTGTGTCGCTGCAGCGCATCTTATTTGTGCAACTCGCAGGATATTTAAGTGGAGAAATTTCGATTCCAGATCATAAATTCTTCGTAAATTTTATTCTTTGTACTCAGGAAGACAGTAACTATGCCTCACATACAGGTGCGCGAATTATATGTGCAGATATCAGCATTTCAGAGGATGTGCAGTTGGGTTCAAAGAAGACAGTTGATCTGATCGGTGAATCGCTCGACAGTTGGGCAGGGTCACTGCCACTATTAGGTGATGTTGGCAGGAATGGGTTAACCATGGTCTAACACAGCGTTAAGAAGGAAACGGTCGGCCTAGAGAAACGACAGAACTTGAGGACCGAGCAATTGCCAGAGCGACACTCACAGCCCCAGATGCATCATTATCATCGATTGTACGTGCAACTAGTGCTTCACTGATCGCAATGAACCATTCATAGGCGGCCTTTTGCTCAGACTAATATTGACCTATGTACAATCACAAGCCCGTTTGCAGTGGTGTCAGGCTCATTCGAACTGGAATGTCATTGACTGGAGTAGAATAGTCTTCAGTGATTAGTCCCGCTTTGAGCTAAGCCCGATGACCAGAGAAGACATGTCTCTAGACACCCGGGGTGGGATACCGACCTGACTGTCTTTCAGCATATAGGCCGACAACCAGGAGTAATGGTCTGGGGTGCCATTTAACTTCATAGTAGCATCCTTACAGCACATCGGTACGTCGATAATGTTCTATGCCCTTCATGTCACGCTATCATGGGCTTGCATTTCAATAAGATAATGCCCGGCCCCACACTGGACGTTCTACTGCTTGTCTTTGTGACTGCCGAACGCTACCTTGGCCAGCAAGGTCACCGGATCTCTCTCCTATTGAGCACGTTTGGAGCATTATGGGCAGGGTTCTCCAACCAGCTCGAGATTTATACAATGTAACGCGCCAGTTGGACAGATTTTGGCACGATATTCCTCAGGACATCCAGCCCCTCTGTGAATGAATGCCAAGCCGTATAACTGATTGCATAAGAGCCAGAGGTGAATAAATGCGTTATTGAGTTTTTTTATTTTGTAAAGCTCTACCACTTGAATAAATCATCCATTTTTTTAAACTTGTAATCATTTGTTTTTTGTACATGTTAAATATATCTACCGATTTTCGTCCCATTCGGATAACTCCTTCTTGGTGTATCGATTTTTGTCTAAGAGTGTAGTTATGGAAGTTCCAACGTAGATGGAACTACCCTAAATCCCCAACAATAAGCATTTTACCTTAGTGGAGAAAAGTTACTTACGTCGGATATAATTGAAGTACAGTATGCTGCTCTAACATAAATATCGACAATAAAGAAATATGCTAAATTAGGACTGTTTGCTTTCATTAATGTATTCGATGGAATTTGAATTTATTCTCGGTATATAGAAATGAATTTAATATTCCTTTTTATACAGACAGCAATGCCACCATAAATTTGGTTATCCCCCACTGTTTGGGACATAAGGAATAAGTCCTAATTTTCTATTTTGAGTCTGTTCTGGTGTAACGATTTCACCTCCTGTTCAAAAATTAGATCAGAGGGGTGTTAGAAAATGAAATCTTTCAGCTCTACAACCCTGAGCTGAAAGCCATAGGCGTACCAGTTTATGTTTTGGAAAGCAGATGTGGTCCTTAGTGAGAAATAACTTGTTATCGTTTGTTTGTAAATTAAGGTAATCAGGGTTAATGTTTAGCATGTCACTGCCAGTACAATTTAGCATGCCGAAAATTCTTAAGGAATATTAAGGAGTGTCTCTAAATTTTTCAAGTTGAATTATTAAGTTTTTCAAGATTATTTTTCGAATCAAATAGTTAAAGATATTGGAAAATACTGTTGACATTTCAAACTTCACCTAGAGACGGTAGAGAGAACCACGATAAAGTTTTTGCTACAAGAGCGACTGGGACCTACTGCTGAAAGTCGATTGCAAAAGACTACGAACATCTCTGACAGCAGAACTCGAGTTAGCGGATTCTGATTCCGAAAAGCACACGAATGGATCGGGGCAGCCAATTTCGGTGCTACAATTCCAGAGGAAAATTGCTTGGTTCACTGGCGTCATCTATTTACTAATATATTAACTAAAACTATTCATGTAATTTTGCATGATCTTGGGCAGTTTTTATATCATTTTATTTACATTTTTGACAATATTTTAATTTAATTTTCTATTTTCTCCTTTTTATTTTTTTGGTTGAATTTTAAATTTTTAAATTTCATTTTTGTTAGTTTTTGCCATTTTTAGTTTATAAAATTAATTTTTGTTAAGAAATGATCTTGAAAAGTGCTTGCATAGTTTCTAATATTTTATTTACATTTTTGACAATTTATAAAATTGATTTTTATTTTTACTGTCTATTTTTTACTATCATCTTTTTTATTTTTTAAAGTTTTTAAAATTAATGTTTGCCATTATAAGCTTTATACCTTAAGCTGTCTATAATGGGCAGTAAACAGCCTGATTTTTAAAGATAAAAACAGTGTTCTGAAAAAATATTATTCAATATAATAATTTAAAAACTTACATTTTTCTATCAAAGAATATAAGTTTAAATTTTACTATTCCTCTCAAAAGTATACAGCAATATTGAATAATTATGTCACTTAGTAAAGAGTAAAAAAGAATTCTTAAATATTCTTTGATAGAAAAATATAAGCTTCTAAATTACTATATTGAATAATATTTCAATGAGCAACTTTTTCATGCTTAAATCAGGCTATTTACTGTTCATTAAAATAAACTGAGAATAAACATTATTGTCTAAATAATGCGATGGGATTGCATATTTTTACCAGTTACTGTTAAGGATTTTAAAAAGTAAAAGACCATGCAAATATAATTTCTGTTGTATTCAACAGTAAATCTTCTTTAATATTTAGAATTACTTCTTTAGATGGATTTTTTTTTAAATGCTTCTACTGTATCCTTACTTTTCAGTGGAGAAACATCGACTTTGTTTCTTGATTTTCTGCTTAATATTTACAGTTGAAGAAGCTTCCCTTATTTTAATGCTTTTACTATTATTTTCGTTGCATAACAAACATTTAATATGGCACTGAGATATTTATAGATCTTAATTTCTTCTTCATCTATAAAATGGCATTCTTTAACGAATGCAGAAATATTATGTAATTTGTTTTGTACATATGTCTGGCCATAATTTTCATTTTTTTGGAAAATAATGTACTAGGCTAGGGGTATGCGTAGTGGTTCATGCTCACCTTCCATTGTTTAATAGAAGATGTGCATAGGTGTATTAAGAATCCTTGATATAAGCTCATGATTACTTAAATAGATTTAGTTAATATATTAATGAATAGATGGTGCCAATGAACCAAGTAATTTTCCCCTGGACAGCCTCTGGAATTTTCCCCTGGGTTTTGGTGCTAGAGAATCACCAAAATTGGCTGTCCCGATCTACTAGTAAAAGCATGGGTCATACCGATTTGGCCATTGTCCAGCGTCGCTTTCTTGAACTGGACAATCATATCTTTTCTGGTTATTATTGGTAATGTTAACTTTATCAGCAAACGAAATTATAGACGTAAATATTGAGTTTCCTATGTTATTGCTAGGGGAGGACACTAGGTGTGCTGAACAGTCTAGTTGATTGGATGTTCATTGCAATTAACACATTCATTTTTTTTCTTGTACTGTATGCAAACATGCGACTAGAACCTTTCGTCAGCACGTTGTCCTGTTGATTGGGTGGTGAGTGGTGCTGTTTAACTTTGTAAATCTGAAGATATATATTTTTCTCCCTTTAAGTACAATTAGTTTGGTTTCGTTTGCATTGCTGCAGTCCACTGTAATATTTTTTATTATATGAGGACTAATGAGACCAGGATCTACTTTTTAAAGTGATTCTGAGTTTAACATAGTGAGATCTTCAGATTTGTGCATCACTAAATCGTGGTCTGGAGGGCTACAGAAAATTTTAGCAACGCAAAGACTAATTATACCTGGACATACTAACTTAACAGACCTAGTGCGAACATTCATACCACTAGAGTATTTGGAATCACAGGCTTTGGTTTCACAAGGAAAATCCAATTCAGCTATCTAACTTCACTTAGATGGATAATTAAACCGTTAAAGGACTATATACAAAGCGTGCTCTTAAGTCGATCTACACTGATTGCATATTAATTTTTTTATATTACTCTGATTAAAAAAATTAAAATAAGTAATTATATTTTAATGCAAAAAATTATTCTATCTGTCCCTTTTATAACTATGCCTTTACATACCAGAGTTTGTATATTCAAATCCTAATTTTGACATTGATATTCAAAATCTTAAATTAACTATTCCCTCCAATTTGCCTAATCGGTAGTACACTAATTTCTACACTGGAGTCTGTACGACAAATTATTGTACAGTTAAGCAAAAAAAAAAAAAAAAAAAAAAAAAAAAATGTGAATTAGACAATAGCCCGAACACCCCCCCACAAAAAAAGATAATATTTTGCAAAACATGCTAAACATGTAATTCTGGATGACTTATAACCTAGGAACATTTAGACATAGGCAATGTATTGTATAATTTTACTTCTGTTGTTAAAAAATATTGAGAAGGTAGAAGGATAATTGCTTAGTTGGCAAATGCCTGACATTTGTAAAAAATAATGAATTACCTAAGAAGCTAAATTATAAGCTGAATTAGCTAATGAATAAGTAAGGGCTAGTTATGTGATTATGACTACTTATTTAACCATATATTACATTCTAAATTTCCATTTTATCAGTACTAATACACTGTGCTACTGATTCTTTAAAAGGTTTTACAATTTCCCACTTCAACTTTAGCTTACTGAAATTACCCAACTTACTCTTCAATTCTACAATTGTACTGTCATACTGGCTACTCAAGTGTGCTAACTGGTGAATTCTGTGCATTAAACATCTTCAGTCAATTTCCTTAGTAATCATGCTTCAACTGATTTAAGTTATAAATTAGAAACTAAAAGTTAAATTTGCTCTGAATTAAAATACAGGCATGGTTTTTTGAAGTTTTCAGTTTTTCAACATTTCAGACTGAGATTTGAAATACACCTTACAGGAAAAATCTTGAAAATAAAAGACTTTCTGCAAAGGACTGTCATTTTAGGTATATAAATAAGCTTGTTAGTTTGGCCAAAATATTATTATTATTATATACAGTTAAACCTGTCTATCTCGAAACCTGCTTATCTCGAAAACCTGTCTATGTCAAATTTTTTCAATTTCCCTACATTTTCAATAAAAATTTAACGTATTTTCCAAACCTATCTCAAATTATTTTTTTCCCAAACCTGTCTATCTCGAATTTTCGTAAAAAACACAACATTTCAGTTTAGAGCCTTATTGCATTGACAACCGCACAAGTTCCCATTTCCAGGAAATACACTTTTAGTTTTCTCTCTCTGGGGGTTATTTGGTCAGAGACTGGGTGGGAATTGTATTAAAAATGCACAGTCAGAGAACATCATCTAAAAGAAACCAAAGAGGAACCAGCCCAGGAAACTGATAAAAACCCAAAGGAATGTATGATTTTCAGAGAGAAACTGAATACTGACACTTCATTTAAAGATTTTATAGAAGTAGATAAATCAGCGGTAACGATCGGAACATTATTAACCGATTCCGAAATTTTAGAAAACATTCTGGGAACTTCTGATGATGAAGAGGATCATGACAAAGTGGACAACATCGATGTAGAAAGAATTGTTACGCAAAAAAAAAAGCAGAAAAGTCATTGAAACACTAAGAATTTTTCTTGAATCCCAAGAAAATATTGATTAGGATTGTTTTGCCACTGTGTCAAAACTACAAAAAATTGTCCAGTCTAAAAAAGTTTTGCATCAAAAACTCCTAAAGGATTACTTTATGTAAGGTATGTAAATAAAACTAAAAGTACTCCAAATTTGCAATCTTTTGTATTGTGTAAGGAAATTTTCTTAGTCTATTTTCATAAAACCTGTGTATCTCGAAACCTGTTTATCTCGAATCTTTTATTTACTCCCAAGAGATTCAAGATAGACAGGTTTGACTGTATATATATATATATATATATATATATATATATATATATATATATATATATATATATATATATATATGAACATATACACATGTGTGAAAGTAGTATTCTTCATCTTCTTTTAAAATAACTTTCCTGTTATGTACTTTTTAAACTAGTCAAACAATCAAGTTCTATGCTTTTTCAGAGAATATATAAAGCAGGGTGCATACCATCTGTTCCCAGTTGGTAAACAATTGATTTCTCTGCTTATCAAATCCTGGTTAAAATATTTTAAGACTCTGAAGGAAATTCAAATAGTACTTTGTTTTAACTCTAAAGATCAAATTTATCAAGAAACCTAATAAGTAATCAAAATCAAATTCACAGAGGAAAAGAATGAGTCTAAAATGTGATAGTAACAAATATAGATATAGCATTTGTTTTATTTAGATAAACACTCATACATCTCAGTATAATGATCAAACAAAAGATAAAAATATTCTATTAAAAAGAAAAAAAATGTATAAAAATTTCAAAAATGAATAAGAAATAATGGTATGAGACAGTTATAAACTTTACAAACAAATTTATACATGGATTCAGGATTAAATTCATTTTTTTTTCTGCTTGTAGAATACTTTTTAAAATGAGAAAAAAAAAATCACTGATAAGCCATTTAATGAATAATACTTTGGCAAAATTATGATATGTGAGCTAATGACAATAAAAAAATGGTATCAGCAGAGATTCAAAACTATTATACATGTATCACATGAGTCAAGGAACTAGGCTTTTCAATGAATAAAAATAACATTAGCCAATAAGAAGTTATATCTAATATATTGTGAAAAATTATATAACTTCAACATCAAGACTATTATAAGTATGATATTAATTACTTTACTGTTCGATTCTGAAAATGAAACTTTTAGCTTATGAGATTTTAATTATTAAAACTTCTACCACAAAAATTTCAGAATATTTACATAAGGCAGTGTGGCCCAACATGGTAAAAATGTCACAATTAAATATGTAATTATCAAATTATAACTTTACGGTATGCTATATTAAATATTTGAATTCTTTAAAGATAAATTTATAGAATAATTCAAATAAAGAATTAACTAATACAAATTATTTAAAGCATTTTCAAAGGCAGTCAACATTTATCAACTCTTTAATAATAACAAAAAAGAAACCAATTTAAAAGAATAAAACTAAGAACCATTTTTGTATAAAACAGTTATGATCTATGAATCTGGTAAGAACACATCTGAGTGGAACAAGTCAAAAAAGTTTTAAATACATTTAATTTTTTCTTCTTCGATGTGCACGAAAATTGAACTTAGAATTTAGGCATTGGAAATGTTAATTTAAGTCATAATTTTTAGATTATATGTGCTATTATTTACTGAATTATATTCATTGCTATAATAATATTGAAAAATATGAACCAGAATCAAAATGCGTATTAAGTGTTGCTATTCATGGAAAGTAATATTATGGATAAAATTAAAGTTCTTGTTAAAATAATTTTTTAAAATTGTGAATTTTAAAATTTATTTAGGGTAATATTTTAAAACAACATTAAGCATAGATCTGAGGTTCTTTAAAAGAACATAGTTATTTTATTTTTGATTTTGCGAAAAGTTTATTTAAAAATTATTCATTCCTAGGTTGTTAGATTAAAAATTGTTTAAAGAAGTTTATTCTTTTGATTGTCAGTGAATGCATACAAACCAATGTGAAAGAATTGAATTTTTTTTCATTGTTTGAGAAATCCATGATTTCTGGACAAAAAATTAATAGGATATTTTTTTTTAGATAAGAGAAACAAGCTAGATTTTTTTTTAATTTACACTAATTTGGAGCTATATGGTTATGTTTTTTATTCTGTTTTTAATTATTCACACTATTTTAATTATTTTTTATATATAATGCTCACTCATAAGTACTAATGAGATTATTGCTGTGTTTGCCACAGGTTCAATTTATAGTTTGAAATAAACAAAAAAATAGTTGGCATTTTTCTTTTTTGAATATATTTTAATAAAATAGAAAGAATGCTGGTGAATGAAATAGTCTGAAACAATTTTTTAATGCACAAAAAATAAAAATATAAAAATGGTTGGACCACACTGGCATAAGGCATGGGTCATATTTTTAATACCTTATATAATCAATCTTTCATATCTTCTTTACTGTTCAAAATTATCTCTCCATAATACAACTGTGACTTAATAAAGAATTTAAAGTTATGGCTTATTCCATAGTATTATAATCAACTTTAGCAGCATTGTAAGCTCTATGGACTGAAAAGCCAACTAAAATCAGCAAAGTAATTAGAGCAAGAGTGGATCCAACAGCAAGAGGAATTGTTTCATCCTGAACAAAGGGTTCTTCATCAGGCCCACCAATAACTACTCGGTCGCAACGATGGCCTAAAACATAAAATTTCAATTAAAATTCTGAAAACAAGAGTAAAATAATGTATAGTTTGAATGACATAAAAGAATGTAAACTCCCAATGATAAGTTTTTTTTTTTTTTTTTTTTTTTTTTTTAAATAGTGAAATAGGCTGAATGTGATGTATTTAATGAAACTAATATACTTTTAAAACTAGTATATCTTTACAAAACTTTGAATGCAAAAATAATTTACATTAATTCATTTGTTTGATTGGGCTTTAATATAAAATTGGTGCATTTAAAAAGTGACATTTTGATTTCTATACTCTGGAGATTAAAGGTATATTGATATATCATGGAAATTACATCTTTTATTCCCACAAATGCCAGGCATTTGGAATTTAGTCTAGATTTCCATTTCTTGTTTGCAAATATTTTTATAGAACACAAAATTATTTAAAGCAAAACATACCTTAATAAAATTATTGCTCATAAATTGCCTGAATTACATAGTATTAAAAAAAAAAATTCTTTAAAAGAATTTTCAACAGATAGGCATTAAGACAGTTGTATCCATCCAAAAGATAAATTATAATAATGGTTGAAAAATGTGCAAAGGCCAGAACTATAAGTTTGAAAAATAAGATATGGTACAGTTTGGATTGCTATAGTCGACTCATTAGCTATAAGAGAGCTAACAAACTGGGATCTATACTTTAAAGCTAATTCCAAACAACTACAAACATCTATGCAGAAGTGGGATTTGAACCCAGTAATTTCATTATTAAGAGCAGTGCCTTACCTATTTGGCCATCATTTAGCAAAGAAAAAGCAGACAGGCCTTTCCTTTGGTTTAATAAGTCAAATAAAAAGTAAAATTACTTCTGAACATCAATTTCATCTAATCTTTCACAGCATTGAAAGCCACTGGGATATTTTAGATTTATAGGGCAGTTGCGTTCTTCTTCAGGAAGTTTTTTTTCTTTCCTGCTATCTTTAAAATTGTGAGAGCAACTACAGACTACAGATACCTCAAAGTGTTTAAAAACTTTTTACAATCATAAACATTTTGAGAAATATCCAAGTTGATGGTAATAATTTGTAAAGGGGCCTTACTATCAAATATGATGACTACTTTAGAAAATTCCATTGTATAAGCAATTATTTGCTTTAGGACAGTAAATTTTAAGTTTTAACTTTATTACTAAAACTAATGATATATTTTCCCCATTTTTTAATAAAATGCAAAATAGCTGCTATTCACTCTTGCATCAGCATCAGATTCTAAATGTAACAAGAACCATGGGTGCATACATGAGTCCAGACATATTTAGGATACTTTTAACTGACTGTCTCATAAGCAAAAGGTATGACCAATAATCTATTTTATCAAAATCAAGATGGAAATCATCATAGTGAAGAAGACAGAAAAGCACAACCAAAAATTATTTTTTCTATAAAAAATTGTCTAGTAATTAAAAAAAATTTTTTTGATTAAAACTAGCTTTAGTCTTCAAGTTTCTATTACTTATGTATTTCCTATAACAATCATAAGTTGGTAGCCTATAAAAATTTGTGTAGAAAATGGCAGCATCCCTATGCATATCAATATATTATAGACTTTTTAGTACCATAAGGTGATTTAGATTATTTCCATATTTTGGTGTATAATTAATAAACAACAAAAGTTATATTTCCAAAAATATCTAAAAGTTTTTTTTTTTCAAATTATTAGTGAATAAATAAAAAGTTCCTACATATTTTAAAAAAATCTTATAAAAATTAATTCTATAAAAATAAAATTTAAATAAAGAGAGAAAATAATTCTAATTATTATTTATTAGATAATTTTAAAATCAATTCTTGCTTAATAAAATTTTATGTAGGAGATATAGTTAAAATTTTTGATATTTTAGAAGTACCTTCTATAACAATTTTACAAAAAATAAAATATTAGCTTAAATATATGATTAAAAAATTATGTTCCCACTTTTTAAATTACTTACAAAGATTTTCTTTTTTAAAATGGATACTATATTTCTAATTGATGTTATAATATTGCAAAGCTACATTTCAAAAAGTCAACACTGTGACATTTAACTTATAACTAAACTTTCAAGAATATTCCTAAAACACACAATAGGGCTTCCTTTTTTTTGTAGTGCAGGCACATTTGAGACTGCATAAAATAGTGATGGGTCAATTGGGTTTGAAAACAAAAAAGTATTATTCCTTTATATAGCATACATTTTGTAACAATTACTATAACACAGTATATATTTATTATAAAAGTTGAATTAAAGTGATCTTTGAAATTGCATTTTTATTTTCTCACAGTTGGGAGTGTAAGATGATAATCACAATCATAAATAATTATCATTGTTGGCATTAGTATGTTGAAATCTAATTTTTGACTTTATGGTAAATATGATTTTATGGTGGAAAATAAAGATCTGCACAAATGGGAAACAAAAATTAGGATTTGATTTTGAAGGCACCTTCTTCCAAAAAATTATACTTTTATAGTCAACTAAGATTCCAAAAGTTTTCCTCTGCATTGTGAGATTTTAATATGTTACTTTGAACATCTAAAATCTCTTTTATAATTTTCAATGATTTATCTTGAACTTCTGCTATATAATTAGCAATTTTAGTAATTTTTTTCATTATTTGAACACTCTGCTGCTGGTGCATGTAACTTTGCTGGGTCACTGTTTACCCCTGAGTACAAGTTTAAGAACCAATGACATACACACAACCCATGACAAACATTTGCTCCAGAAAACTTACTTTTTGAGAGTTTTCCATCTTCAACATCATACGGTTGCATATGAACGTCCTTTAGCCGAACAGTGGCTACGTGTTCATTCTCACTATAGAGAAGAATTGCTTCTTGAGCAGGGCAGAAGTAAGACTTTCCAAAGGGAGTTTCAAAAAAGTTTTCCTTTTTGCTCTTGGCAGTCACTTTACCACCTATAAAGAGAAAGAACAAACAATATTTTCAGTCGTTTACAAATATTTATCCAAATTAAATAATTAAATCCAATAGTATACGCTTTTATATGACAATGAAAATATTTAATGTTAAGAAAGAAGATAACATAAAATAAGCTAGGGTAGAAACCAGAACAAATTATAAATTAAAACTATTTTATGTGGTCAAATTACAATTTTTTAAAGTGATTTTCATTTTTTTTTTTAAATTATAGTTCCACAAATTGCATCTTTAGTTAGAACATCTATCTGTAATGAAATATATGACATACATGTATGTGTATATACAAAGGGTGGGTTAAATGCAATCTGTCAAATGAAATGTGATAAAAGAGTCTATTTGGAGCATAAAACACCATAACAATCCTGTTCTATTCCAAACTGTAACTAAACTACGGTATTCTGAAATACCTACATCGAAATTAAGTACATATTTTGAAAGGTAAAAGAAATTTTCTATAAAATGACAAAAATTTAATAAGATATCTTGATTTAAGAATGAGATACAAGTGTTGAAACATTGGCAAACCACAAAATTGAACTGATGCTAAAGTCATCATGGCATTATCTGCAAAATCTTAATGGATCTTATTCTTTTACATCTAAAAATTAAAAAAGAAGTTAAATATTTTTTGTACTAGTATACTGAGAGGATTTGTTATAGGTTCAATTGAAAGAAGGGTTTTTTGGGAAATGACAATTACAGATTTTGGTGACAATTCAATTTTACACTTTGCAAAAATTTTCTCACTGGAAATCAAGATATCTTAATAAAAATGATGTCATTTTATAGAAAATTTTTCTGACCTTTTGAAATATCTACTTATTATGCACATAAGTACTTCAGAAACTACAAAATAAGATTTTTTCATACTTTAGGCATTTAAAAAATTTTTTCCCATCCTAATTTGGTGACAGTTAGGGATAGAATATAGACATAAGAGCATTATATACCCATACTATATGGGTCCTTTTTTTTTTTTAGTAGACTGGATTTAACTTATCCTATATATATATATATATATATATATATATATATATATATATATATGCCATAAAACCCCTGAAATACTTCAATCTATTAAGTATGTATATACATTTTTTATCAATCTATAAATCCACAAATTAGGTTTTTTTAGTGCTACAGATTCTATTCATACTTTGTTTACTGATTTCACAGTGAAAAAAAATAAAAAAAGCAAACAAAAATAGCAGATTTATTCTAATAAGTAAGTTTTTCACATATGTAAATTTTATTGCATGTCTGTAATTTAAAAAAAAAATTTCTATACATTGCCAATATTTAACAATTTTATACTGTTTACTTTAATTTTTACTATTAATGTGTAAAAAATACATCAAACCAGCCATAATGAAGTCTTATAAATTTAAATTATATTGCCCTTCAATATAACAATATAGTCTTTTATAACTATAATTTTATTGAATCCATTAAGTATTATTGTATTGACGCTTAACTGTGTGTATATACATATAACAGAATAAAAATTACAATTTAAAATAACAATCAATAGTAGTTTTAGGGCAGATATATAATGCATTTTGAACTGTTAAAATTATACACAAAAACAACTATCTTATATTTTAAGAATTAAAAGAAATTTTTAATTCATGACATTAAAAGTTTGGACAGAAAATACAATACATATTCAGTCTACTTAATTCATAGGATTGTACTATTGAACTGTTAAAATGCTAGCATTTTTTAATGACACTTTTATGATCTTATCATGAAATTGATTAAAATTCAGAATATTTAGCTAATTATACCAAATTAATTTTACCAATAATTTTACCAAAATATTCTGAATTTAGATACAATCAAACTCTTGAAAGTTTATTTCTTAATTTTTGTAACACATGAAAAATTACAGAATAATTATGCAATATTATACTAGATTTTTTTTTTCTAATTTTTACTCTTTTCAACAATATCTTTCTACTTCCTCTAAGAAATAAACTATGAAATACTATTCGAAGTACAGGAATTATAATCTCCAAACATAAAGAATAATTATAATGCAGTTTAAGACAATGCAAATTTTCTTTAAATGTTATAAGATGAACTAGCAGTAATGTTATCAATAAAAAACAGCATTATATTTGAAAATAAACAATAAAAGAATGAAAAAATAAGTAAACTGCTTAGTAAGTTATGAAAACATTAAAAAAAAAATGAAACATACAAATATTTAGTTTCTAGTATAATTATTAATCATACATGAAAACTTAAAACAATAAAACTTAAGAATACCTCTCTTGAAGTGAAATAGCTATAACCAAATGGTATGGTAACTGTTGAACCTAAGCAAATAAAAAATATAAAAGAAACCATGCACAACAAATCAAAATATAAAAAAAATCCTAAAAATGTTTTTATGTTTTTAATAATAGGAATGAAAGATAATATGAATTTGGCTTATAATTTTATAATTTAATAATATACATTTAAATATCTTCACATATTAGATTTGAGTAATCTTTAAAACTAATTTTTTGTCAATCATAAAAACCTGCATACATTCTCTTACTTTTCAAAGTTGTAAACATATCTAAATTTAATGCTACATTATAAAATGCTTTTGACAATTATTTAAGAAACTTGTGTAATAATGTTTAATTAACTTTACTCAACTGTTATTACACTACTAATTGACTATATTGTTAAAAAGTGGATAACAAGATGTGCAACAAGATTGTCGATAGATATTTGTTTTTAGTCTCATATACATTCATACTGTAAAGTGCTGTTTTCTAATAGGGTAGAATGTTGTTTTGCTTGTGAAATGCTTACTTTTTCACTATGAATAGGACTACTGTTATCTCAGAGTTAGTTTGCTGCTGAACATTAAGAGTGGGATTGGTGTTATCTTGATTAAATACTCCACATTATCCTATTATATATATAATAGAATAGAATCTACACATACACAGTCATTCAGTCATATTAATGTGGCCACTGCCTACATTTGATGTCAATGTTAAATAACAAACTGTAGAAGGCACATATCATCAGCAAATTTGGTGGATATATAAAGTGTGTTGTAGGTTTTTCAGAAAAAGATTCAATTCTTGCAGTTATGTAGAAACAGAGTCATTTATCTGATGTCTGAAAGGGTATGATCATTAGCTTTCAAGCCAAGGGTGGAAGCATTTCTGAGATGGCTAATTTTGTAAACTATTCACAAACTGTCGTAGTAAAAGTATACTGTGCATGACAAAATGGCACTAACTAAAATCAGCGACATGGCAAATGTTGTGCACCACAGGCCATAGATGGCATAGGTGAAAAATGGCTGTGGAGATGCACTTGGGCAAATAGATGTACAACTGTTGAGCAACTTACTATCTAGAGGAACCAAGGGGCTACCATCAGTGTCACCATGACAGTTCGGTGAATGTTACTGTGTATGAACCACCACAGAAGATCTCTGTTTAATGCACATATGCTGACTGCTGTTCATTGGCATTGAAGGCTGGACATTTGCATGCAAGTAGCATGCTAGACTGGACTTCCACTGAGGAGACAGATGGCTTTTTCCAATAAATCCCATTTTATGCTTCAATGCACAGATGCCCGTTGGTGTATATAGCATGAAATGTCTGAAAGCAAACATCCTGTAACAATTGACGAAAGGATCCAAGCTGGAGGAGGGAGCAGTGTGGTCTGGGGAATATTTTTGTGGTATTCTCCGAGTTCACTCATTATTGTGGAAAGCAAGATGGATCAACAAGTATGCGTCTATTCTTGAAGATCATGTTCCTCCCTACATGTGTCTTGTTTTTCCGGATGATTATGGCATCTACCAGCTGGACGATGTGACATGTCATAAAGCTTGGACTGTATGTATGTAGTTCGAAGAGCACCAGGAAGAGTTTACCATATTCCCTTGGCCAGCAAATTCCTCAGACTTGAACCCAATCGAGAATCTTTGGGACCATTTTGATCGGGTAGTTCACACCATGGATCCTCACCTGCATAATCTAGTGCAGCTGGCCAAGGCACTAAAGTCAGTATGGCTCAACATCCCAGTGAACCCCTTCAGAAATCTGATTCTCTTCCTGCATGTTTCGCAGCAGTCCACTCTGCAAAAGGTGGTTATTCTGAATTTTGACAGAAGGTCACATTAATGTGACTGGACTGTGTATATAAAAAATAAATATATTTATTATAAATAATAGATTATAATATATATATATATATAATATAGTCTATATATTATAATATATATATATATATATATATATATATATATATATATATATATATAATATTACATATAATATAATCTATTACATATATAACAGAATAACATATTCCTAACTGAAGAATACTCTATGTAGTGAGCTTTTGAGGTGCCACCTTTATTTATACTTAATTTTCAAGTTTCTTTTTTTGAAAAGTTGTAAATAATTTATATAGATTAATATATATATATATTAATCAAATTGCTTGAAAAGTATCAATTTAATTAACTGAACATACATTTTCAATAACAAAAATTGAACATATTAATAAAACAACGGAATTTTTATAAAAATGGGGAAATAATGTGTAGGCAATATTTCCTGTACTTTAAATATTACATTGTTGTATTTGGGTATTTTTTATTTCTATTTGGTAGTACCCTACTTGAAAACATGCAGTATTTAAATAAATGGAAAAAAAGTTCAATCACACTTTTTTAAAGTACACAAAATACCTTTTTTTCTTCCATATAGCAAATAGGTTATATATATATTTTATTTTTTTTCAAGTGACTTACCTCACTAAAGAAAAGTAAGAATGTGTCAACTAATAAATATTTCATTGATTTAAAGAAAAATTAAAAATATTTAAAAGATATAACAAAACATTTTTGAATTACGGTTATCAGCTCCATCAAATAAGGGTTCAGATGTATCATAAGTTAGCTCAATTGTTGTAACACCCCAAGTATCTTCTGATGTCTGTAAAATAATTTATAAGAATTAATAATACTAAAGAAATAAATATATAATAGTTAAAAAGTGAACATATTCAAATCAAAATAAATCATTGTAAATCAACTATTAGTTTGGTATTTATAATTAAATTTTTAAATTATTTTGCATTCTAATAAAATGTCAAAGTTAACAAGTGGTCTTGTCTTTAAGTATTCAGAAAACTACAGAAATTTTGAACAGTAAACCTCAAAAAGGAATAATGTTCAAACTAATGGCTAATGGCTGTATTCTATGGTTTACACACACAAAAAAAGGGGGGGCGGCAAAAATAACTGAAATATTTTTAAAATGATATAATTTTATTACCATAAAAATTGAAAGGTAAATGAAATTTAATTAAACTTTAAAAATAAATCAAACCCATAGTAATGCCTATAAATCATGAACATTTCCTTGTAAAAAATACCTTACCCATTTAGATAGGAGGATTTTCTGAGCAAAAAGACAAAATTATAAAACCTCCTTTTCTTATCCAAGGTACTTTTTAGGAATGGTATTATATGACATAGCAACTTTTGGTTTGGTTTGGAACCCTATGGTCTACTTTTTGCAACATGAGGGCTAATGAGACCGGGACCTACTGCTTAAAGCCGATTCTGAATGGCTATGAACATCCATGCCATAGTAAGATTCGAACCCACGAACTCCGGTACCAAAGGCCAGCACCCTAACCAATCGGCTATCATTTGCCATGACATAGCGGCAAAAACTTATGTATGTTATATTCTCTTGGTTATATTCCTATTTGAAAATCAAGAAATTAACATGGTCTGTAACAATGGGCTTCACACTTTTAAAATACATAGCACTCTAGGAACTACATGACCTTCTGCCAGAACCCAACAATTTCCATAAAAATGCGCAGCCTTCAATAGAACTAGCTCTTGTATTAATTAATATTTAATTTTATAGATTATGATAATTTGCAAATTAATAAAATTATATTATTGCTGTGAAAGTTTTTTTTTTAAATATAGTTTAATATTTTTGTATTGCATTTCTTTGTAAGGCAATAAAATTATTTAAATATACCTTAGTTTATTTAAAAATAGTAAATATCAATGTTATAACAAGTTATTATCTTTATGTGACTACAAAAATATTTTATGTTGCCACTTTTTATATTAAACAATAGAGAATTTACTTTTTTTAAAGTATTATGTCTATATAATGGAACAAATTGATAAAACTATACAAAAACTATAATAATTTCCCAAAAGTTGCATTAATAGGTATCAACTTATGCAGCCACTTTTATTACTACCTGATTTAAAATGTAGTCTCTAATGGTAAAAAGCCCAACACAGCCCTATTCCTTTCTTCAAATATATATATATATATATATATATATATATATATATATATATATATATATATATATAAGTTAAATGTTAGTGACACTACACAAGTGTTGGTAGTAGTAATGAAACCAAAGAAAAGTGATGAAGTTGATTTTAAAATCTGCTTAATTTTACTTTATTTCAATAAAAGTCTTACTATTGGTGTCACCTAATCTTATGTTAATCAAATTTAGTGACTGGGATGCACATGCATTTTTAAAGCAAATGATTGAAATTCAGCTCTTTATATGTTATCTGCAGATGTATGTTGTATTCTGAGTTAAACTTGTTCTATTGTTTGAGTTTGCATTCACATATGTATAAAGTGATTTTTCAAACAAACATGGTATTCTAAATAGTATTAAAGTAGTAATGGCTGTGCAGGCAACAGAAGTTAACTGCACAGTCATGAACAACATAACAGTTAACAATACAGAATGTTTGAGCATAATCAGCACAGGATGTTAGACAATGACACAAAATATTGCTTTATAGAAGTCAAGATAACTACATGTAACTTATGAATATAATATAAAACTATTGTCTTCATTAGATTCTTATAGCAAACAAGATAAATGCTAACAAACATATACATTTTACGCATTTATATATTTGTGTTAAGTGTTGAAAAGTAAAAATCTCTTTACAGTTATTTATTTTCGGAGTATCTAGTTTTTAAACCTCCAAATACTTATATATAACATCTATAATACCTATAAATATATAGTCCCTGAGGTGCATGCTACTTAGTAGTTACATACATTATAATTTTTGCTAATAATTATCAGTCATAACTAAAAAAATTTTTTTGGAGGATGTGATATTATTATGCAATACTGCACTATTAAAATATAGTATGTAAGCATAAAGAGTGTTAAAAGTAATGACATAAATTTATTTTAACAATTTAATATAAAAAGGGAGAGCAGAATAAGATTTTATTTCTGTATGTACAATGCTAAAAATATGGATCAACTTAAGTATTATAAATCATTTAAGTAGTATAAATCAGATATAACAAAATTAAGTATTTCTAGTCAGTAAGTAACCATAAAAATTAAGTCTAGCCAGATTGAGAAAAAGAAAGAAAAGAAAAGATATGACTTTTTTTTTTCAAGAAATCTAACTTATAGTAAGATATCAAAATTAATTTTGTCAGTTTTAAAATATATGTTTGCAGCAGTCAATTTTTTGCTGTATAAAGTTTAAAAAATTTGGAGTCTATTCTAAATGACTACAAATGTAAATTTCAGTAGTGTGATTCAAATCCAAAGACATGTATGTTCCAAAGACAATATCTGTTTGGTCAACATCAAGCTATTTAGTTTTATGAAGACAAGTGTAAAGTTATGAGTGGACTAAAGGAGACTGCAGGCAAGAATGCAATTTGACTGGACAATATCTTGGCCATCCATCAATATAGGGGTGGTCATTAACTCTTTGGTAATGATCTTTGTTGATATTTGGAATTTAGAGTACATCAGATAATGGGGATTGTTACAGGAAATGGTGAATTAATAGTGGGAGAAATCAATAAGATTGTTTTTCTGTAAGAGTCGAGTGACGTACATTGTTCATGGATTGACTTGGCTCAGGGAGATCAAAGAATGGGTTAACAGTGACACATCAGACAGGGTTTTCCTAGTAAAGAGGAGAACAACAAGCGATAGAGTGATTTCAGTACTCCATTGAGTAAGATGTTTTCTTTTTTGAGAGCCTGAGTGCATTGTATATCAAGGGAGTTGCTCTCAAAAAGGTGAATATCGCACAACATTTTTTTTTTTTTTTTAACTTTGAATAAATGTTAAGTTTGTGGTTGAAGAAAAAGGCCCCATCTATGTTAATACTTTATACATAGTATACAGAATCCAAAGTGTTGTGTTGGGGAGATATAAGGTCTGGCAAAGTTAAAAAATGATTTTTTATCTACCACTGTTTGTAATTGAAGAAAGACCCAGTTCCTAACTTTGGATCTGAAGGCAGCTACATTGGGGATGAAGGGGGTGTTACAAGTTTTTAATAATGTAAAATTCTAATTAATTTTAAAATAACAACAAAGTTAAAACCAGTACAGATTTAGATATAACAGATCAATAAATTAAAATTTTGTAAAAACATAATTTATGATGAATAATTGAGAAATGTGTAAAAAGGTTATATTTCAACTACGACTAAACAAGTAGATTGTAAAACTGACATCCAGTTTTAATAAGCATAACAGCGTCACTGAAAATGTTCTTGGCAATGTTAAAACAAAAATATGTTTTATTAGATCATTGGTAAAAGTAAGCTAAAGTGTTAATTTTCAAAAACAAACAAGTCACTGAAACTGTTTTTGACAATGTTAAAAACAAAAATATGTTTTATTAGATCATTGGCAAAAGTAAGCTAAAATGTTAATTTTCAAAAACAAGTCTTGGAATAAGATTGATTAATGAATACTAACAATTAATCCACATATTAGGCTAAGGAGCAAACAAAATATTTCTGAGATCTTTTAAACAAATTTAAAATATTATTTTCAGTTACTATTAAGAATATATTATGTATCTTATTCTATGTATTATGCACAAATAAAAAGTCATACTTTGTTAAAGAGAAGAGCAAAAATAAATTTTCCCCATGATATATGCAATGAAGGTGATCGATTAGGACCAGCACATTTTCCTTTAGCTTCACCATTTAAAGGGACAGAAACTTCAACTTCCTAAAAAAAAAAAAAGAAAAAAAGAAATTTTAATGTATAAAATGAAAAAAAAATACAATATTAAAAACTTTTTTTAAAAAAGCTTTTTTTTTTTAAATTTTACTTGAGTGTGTGTGTATATATATATTATACATTGAAAAGTTATTTTAAAGGGCATATTAAAAAATAATATATAGATCTTATGAATTTTTTAATACATAAAAAAAAGGTTTTAAAGTTGGTTCTAAAGCACTTGACTGTATTTGATACTAACCTAATATATCTCTTAGAATTTGTGCTCTTTTGGCTAAATTGTATTTTTGACCTTTATTTTAGTTTTTAAACAGTGCAACATTCTTTTAGTTAAACACTATTATTTATATATTTACTTTATAATTTCATAGGGCCCATTTTGGCAATTGGCCTAAGACATTTTTCAAGTTATAATAGCAATCAGAGATAGTAAACACATCCAACACCTAGGTCACATCAGAGATTACGGTTAACACTGCATTTTTTTTAAGAATGAATAAAAGGCAGGTGTTTGTGTCAATTTTTTGAACAAATAACACTTTGTCACATTCTAGACTTATTATTTTATACTTGAGAATTTTTTTTAAACTAATTTTGAAGTGTGAAAATGATGATGATAATAATAAAAAAGCTTTAATGCATATTTAGACATTTTTACCAATTACCTGTTCAGCTCCTTTTCCAGAATAAAAAATAGTGATAGCAGATTGAAATTTTGCAATAATGCAAATTTTTCCTTTAGCATTTCGAAGAATAAAAGCATCTTGGAGAATTTCTTCTTCTTCTTCTTCTTCTAAAAATATAGAATAAAGTGGGGTAATAAGAAATACATAATATAATGCTTTCCATAAATTTAATTATTTACTTTCCATAATTTCCATATAGTTTAATTATTAATGTCACAGTAATTTTACCACAATATTTCTAGAATTAAATTCTATATACTGTATATCTCCAAATATATGCCCAACCATGTATAACTTGAGAGAGCAATTTTTCTTTAAAAATTTACCCAAGTTTAAAGCCTATATGTAAGTTGAAAGGAAAAAAAAAATTCTTCAATGTTCAAATATGTCACAAAGAAACAGTAAATGTTGCAAAGCAGGTAAAATGGGAGAAATATTTTCCAATAAAATTGCCGTAAAGTAACATACTAGCCAAAAGTTTCTCAAACTTTTTTTCTTTGTAACATCCAACTTAAGTACTGCAGAGGTCTATAATCGGTTGCACCTGGTGACAATCACAAGGACATCTGTTTGCAAGTTTCAACCTTGTTGAGGATAAAAAACTTAAATTTTAATTAAGTAACTTTATGCTGTCATTATTAATTTCACAATTTTTGCTGACTTTTCTAGATTACTCCTGATTTGAGAATTGTGGTCCTAAACCATGTGACTGATAAATTCCTAACCAATGATAATAGTTCTAAATATAGGTACCGAATCTCGAGTTAGCACATTTTCATAGATCTAAGCACTGTAAACAAAAAAAAATGAAAAAGTGCTATATTTGGCAATTTATCGAGTGCTTATGGCTTATGTACAAGTATAATTTTTATAAGATTAGTCAATCTGCTATATGTATGTAGTACTGATACTTTGAAGCAATAATAACACAAGAGTCATTATAAATTTATTACCTTTTTTCATTTTTTTTTCTCATTTCAAAATTTTTGCAAATTTTATTTACTTTTTGCCACTATGTATTTTCTTTTCTTTATTTTCTGCTTAAAAAAACTTAGTTTTTGATGGTTTAGAGATTTTTGTCACCAACAACAAATAAAGTTGTTAAGGAAGGACAAATGCATCTGTTCCGTGGATCCATACATAAGCTGATTCCTTATATTACATCTATAAAAAGCCCTAAAAATTCTTGGCTTACACACGAAAATATACAGTAAGTATATTCTAGATTTCTATATTTATATAATTAAAAATAAAATATATTTATTAATTTAAAGAATTTTTAAAGGCAATTTTAACACAGACAATGCATATTTTAGATAATTATAGCCCAATGATAAAAAAGTATTAAAGCCTTTAGGTTTAGATCTTAGTGGCTAACTTTTCATTTATACAAGGGCTTAAATTCTTAATTTATAAATTAATGTATACATATAATTTCTTGATTCATATAAAAATAATCTGACTCTTACCTATATTTATTAAAATGCAAAAACTATATTGCTTCAAGAAGACAAACAACATAACAACAGATTTTACATTAAATTTTTATTGAAACATGGATCTTTGTAATAAAGAAAAAAAAACTTTTCTATTTTGGACTTAAGTGTCTTTATATAAATAAAAGGTAATGTGTGTTTGCTACTTTCATGGTATTTTTCAAAATCCTTAGTTATAACTCTTGATTCTTTTTTAAAAAAATCTGCCATCAACATTAAAGATTTGCAATGTTGTTCATTTTAAAATTTTTATTCTCTTTCTATTCATATCTTTCATTTTTCTTGTTATTAGTAGAATCTCAGGTAAGTAGATCAAGTTGCTATTTTTGGCAATGTTTTTAAATGGTCTCCCAAATAAAGTAATGTTCTATTTTATTTTTTCTTGGCATATTAAAAAAGTATCTAAACATTTAAATACTTTGTATGTATGTCTGTTACGCATTTCAAATTGGCTGGACTGATCATGAGAATATTTTTTGAGGTGATTCAGAAGAACCCTAGAAAGTTTTAAGGAAGGTCAAATTGTTTAGAGGTTAAGGTCATGATAGAGATTGAACACATTCTTGCCCTTTTTGTGTTTTGTTAAAACACAAAATCTACTGGTGTATCTACTGGTGTCAATAGATACATTTTACTTTTAACAATGGGCAAAAATTTCAAAGCTAAAAGTTAATAATGATAATAGCTAGTTAACACTAGATTGCCCAAGGCAGTCATTTTGACTGTTTTTTTAATTTCAATTAGAAAAACAATTATGAAATATAATGACACAATTTCTTAGAATTTGGTGACTTTTTCTATAACATATAAATGGGTTTATGAATAATTGTAGTTACTTCCGCCCTCCTTTATTATATAATATTAAAAATTAATTTTAAACAAATTTCTTTACATATTTGTTATTTTTTCAGAATGCAGTCATTTTGACTGTTTTGGGACAATATAGGTATACAAGAAATCTCGGGCAATCTAGTGTTAATAATGATAATGTTTAAAATGTATCATCAGATAACATTAGTTTTGGTGTTTATAAACAAGATTTACTGTATTTAATCTATTTTTATTTGACATACTTTCTTTTTAACCTCAATTTCACCACTTTTTCAAATGTTAAATCTATTCCATTGTACTAGGAAATTAAAAGTATTTTATATTTTATTTATGTCAAAGACTTTAGTTGATAAGAGTTAAAACCTTTTATTTATTACAGAAATATGAGACAACATACCTCTAATTATTTTTAATTGAATTCAGCAAGAACATCTTAATATTTTTATAGGTACCTTGGTTATCTTTATATAATTTCACAAAGTCTAAGTGAAAAAAATGAATTATGAAATATAAGGCTTTTTCTTAAGTTTGTAAGAAAACTAAAAGTTTTGTTTTATGAAATTAAGATGTTTCATTTTCGAATATTTTTATACTAGTACAATATAAAGTCCAATATCAATTTTGAAGCAAATATAAACTTTATTTTTGATTCTTATTTACCCAGATTAAAGTCTGAGTGTGAAGCAAGTAGTATAAAAACATACCAGATGTCTCAGTTGTATCTTCGGGGGCACTCTCTGAAACCTAAAATAAAAATGGAAGTAATTACTACTGATAATGTCAGTAATAATACTAATAAAAAACTTATTCCCATCCAATTAATTAATTGCACTTTTTCCATCCACTCATGAAATTCAAAGTCAGGAAAAAAGTTAAGAAACATATATAATAGGATAAAACATTTAAGAAAGATTTTTATTACATAATTATTTGTTGCATAATTATACGTCTGATATGTTTTACAAGTATTGGTTATTTAAAGAGGATACAAATCAAAAGTTTTTTTTTTATATTTTAAACATGAAAAAATTTGGTATTTTAATCTAAAAACCACAGAAATTACTAGATATACAACAAAGGAAGGACTTAATATTTAATGAGGCAAATTCTTGGAGAAATGCTAATATTCCAGTAATTTCACGTTTTACTGGCATACATTCATCATACAATCCAACTCAAAATGGAAGCTGATCCTTTTGAACTGATCAAGAATCCCTGTGATAACATTCAGTTTAGTCTATACATTAGGTATCTCTAGTCCTCATGCCCAAAGTACTAAATCAGCAGCATATAGGATAATAAAATATTAAAATTTTCCCTTCTGAGGAACAGGAACAAATATTATTGAAAAATGTTCTCATTATGAGATATACTTTAAATTAGATGAACTTTAACAATTACTCTATAAATTCTAAACTTTTAGAACTTATCTGTACAAAATTTAAAAAAAAATTAAAAGCAACATTAATATACAATATTTAGTCACTATTTCTGCTGGTATTTATACTTTATTATCATTTAACTTTCATAAAAAGGAAGAGCAAGTAAAAAGAAGAAAGTTTTATAAAAAAAAAAGGACTCATTTAATTCTTGCAATCATTGATGATTTTTTTTAAAGAATTAGTAAACAAATTCTACAGGAAACAAGAGAAAATGCTCAGCTAAGTATCCTTGGCTAAATTATTAAGTTAAAGAATGTATTTTATAAAAATTAGAATGAAATATAAAACATTTTATGAAAATTAAAACATTCAGAGTATAATTACTTTAAAACAAAACATTTTAAATTACCACTTTAGTAGTTGTTGCTTCTTCCTTCTCTACTTCTTTCAATAAGTCAATCAGAGCTGCAACTTTACCAGGAAATCGTTTACCATATTCATCTTTTTCTATATCCCAGATATTATCAAAGTCTTCACGTGACACTTGAGGCAGGCCATGCTGTTCATGATACTCATTATTTAATTTAAAAACTTCCTCCTTCATTTCCTCCATTTCAGCAGGTGATTTTTCTACTATTTCTTCATCTTCATTCTCAGCATTTTTAATCTATTGTAAAATATTTGAAACTTGAATATAGCATACAAAGAGAATGATGTAAATGATAATCTAAAGTGTATAAATATTCAATAACAAAGTATTTATTATTTAGTATTTCATACATGTGTTTACAAATGCAACAATACTATAAAAATGTTCGTTAAAGTTTAATTTTTATTGCATGATAATTTAACTGAGAACACAAAATAATTTGTTTTTAATGGTTATATTTATTACAGTTTAGTTTTAAGTCTACAGCCAATTTTTTACAGTAGAAAAAAAAGCCAATAAAACAGAGATTTTCTACTGAGAGCTGACTCTAAACAACTACAAACAGTCCTGCCAGACCAGGATTCAAATACCCAGATTTTATTAAAGAAAGGTCACACCCTACCTATTTAGCTATTGTCCATCATAATTTTTTGCTAAGAAAGAATATGTGAAGATACAAGTGTTGAATTATTTCATAAACAAAATGGTTTAAATTGTTTCTTTTTTCATGCATGATTTTGATGTGAGACAACTACATCATGAATGTGAATCCTAGAGCATATCTTCTTTACTATGTTTCCTATATTTTAATCTTCTGTAATTACGACAGGTCTAATTATACTTTTCACAAACTGGACTTGTAGTGCACAAAGAATTTTTTATAAATTAACAGTAGAGTATGAGGAAAATCTAGCTATGAGGGAGGCTACATATGTATCCTTATTACTCCTTCTTATTTATGATGTTAAATTGTTGATTGGAAAATAATTAGTAATAAATATAACAAAAATACACATTTTTTTTTCATAATTTCAAGTACATATTCTTTACATACTCGAATATATAAGAAAACTAGTTTTTTGCAAAAAGAAAAATTAAAATAGCCACTAACTTATAATGATTTTACAAAATTTTCACACAAATTTAAAAAAAAAAAAAAAAAATCTTTGCTAAACATTAAGCTCTGATAACAAGCACATAAATACAAGATAGTGAATAATATCAGTAGTAAAAATCTGTGCCCCAAATCGGTACTACTGAAGAACCGGGTGCCCCCTCCTATCCTTGGTGAATTTTAAATTGTGCCAACTGCATCATCCCTTTCGCATGAAGTAACCGGAAGGCTATGTTATGAGCGGGAGCAGATTTTCAACTAAAATAATGTAGCTATACTTATAGTAAGCTATGGAAAATGAAAAAAATGGTAATTCGGAAATTAAGAGTTAAGTTATACTTGAATTCTTATAAATATTGTTCGCAAATATTTAATGTAATTCAGGGAAGTTAATTTTGAAACATTAAAAAATCTTTTCCTTGAGATTCATAAAATAATTCCTGATTTTTAGAAACAAAACAATTAAGAATTTCATTTTATATGATATAAAACCAATAATAAATATATAATAAAAAAAAAACTATCGCACAGATATAGTTCAAATTTCCAAAGAACATTAAAAGGTTAGTACTTTTTACATTTAAAGATTCATTTGGAATTTATAGTATTTATTGAACATTTTTTTAACCAAGGAGGGCACAGCCCCCCTTGACCCCCATGAATGTTGTAACAATTAATACATTAAGTTTATTTTCAATTTCATAATATTTTGTATTGTATCAATAAGGAAAATAAACTGAAACACACTAGCTACAGAAAACAATAACACTGAATTCTGCCCTGGTCATAAAAATAAAACACCAAACCTTCTGATTCACGTGAGAGAGTTATACAAAGAATACAAAATATCACTTTAACATAAAAATAAAAAATGTATATATACCTTTTCACCATCATAAAATTATAATTTTAATTTCAAAATAAACTAATTACTCAATAGATAAAATAAACTCAGATAAATAGTTAAGTATATTAAATGAAAGTGCTTTTTGCAAATTTAAATCTTATTTAAGATTTATAGTATTTAAATTTTATTAACCAAGGGAGCAGAGCTCCCCTTGATCTCACGGAAATGTAGTAATGTATAGTTATAGTTTGAGACATCAGTGGCTCAGCCTGAAATTTCGATTTAGGAAACATGAGAAAGCACTTTAAAAAAATTATAAATACACACTTAACTAACTGGAAACAAATTACAAAAAAATAATTTTATATATAATTAATCCATCCAAATCAAAAAATAATTAGACATAATGAACTACTGAAGAATGATACTCTAAACCAGCAAGAAATAATATCCTAACAGAAATGATAGAAGTGGGTGCACCCTGCCAAATGGGCGATAAAGCGGCAAATATGGCAACTGTTACTATTTACTCCTCTCATGGTCAACAGTGATTTCACTGAAAATTCAGACCAGTAAAACTCGTATTCTTCCCGGTAATCAAGCCAAATACATTAAGCTTTGTGTTAGAATTACAGTATTCGCTTCTAAATGTTGTGGAAAAGTAGAAAATTGTGAGTAATTATATAAAAATCAGTATTCTCTTTCAAAAGTTGTGGAAAAGTAGAAAATTGTGAGTAATCATAACAAAATCAATGTCAATAATTCTGTCTTATTCAAAAATTTTGAGTTTACAATTAAAGGAATAGTTGATGGAAATACTATGAGGGCAGTTAAGATATTTATTATTACTATTATTTTAATAATTAAGCTCCTACAGTTGTGTGCAGCCTAATTATTAGTATAACAACTGTAAAAAATTAGATGTTAATTTTCTTTAATCACTTCTAATCACTGAGTAAGGATGAATTCCTAACTTTGCTTGGTATGATTACTTAAAAATACAAGATATCAAAGAAATATTTAATATACACTTTAAGTAGTCAAATAAATATACTAGTTACCTGATAACTCACTGTTTAATACTGATAACTTTTCTTAAATTAATGATTTTTACCCCCCCCCCAAGAAAATTATTTTCCTTGGCCATGTCCTTTTGTTTTTATATTTATAATTTAAATATTAAAAAAAAGGGTTCCATAAAATTTATAACTTGTGACTTAATACAAATATAAAATTTCAAATAAAATTATATTTTAGTTAAGTCATGTTACTTTAGGATGCCACAATTTACTGATTTTATATTATAAAATTCACAGTTTAACTTTTTACAATATGAAACATCTTAGAGACATCTTAGACTAGAAATAAAAAATTAAATTTGAAAATTTTTACAACTGTATCAAAGATATAGAAATAATTATTCTTTTTATTTCTATATCTTTGTATAAAGTTCTGAAAATTTTGACAATATGGTGTTTGGGAATTAACATATTTAACTACTTCCTATAAACGCTTTCCATTATAATAAAAATAAATTTTACCTTATCAAATAAAGTTACAAAATGTACAAAGTTCTTTAATTCTCCACCATCAGTAAATCCTTCTTCTACTATTTCAGGAAGATCTTTCCCATAATCTTTCTCTTCCTCCTTTAAATAAGCTTCAACTTCTTCTGGTGAATTAGTTAGTGGTATATCATATTTTTCAGCATTTTCTGCTTGGTTTTCAATTATTTCCTCTTTTAATTCTTCAATTTTTTCAGGAGAGACTGTTCCTAGATCTTTAGCCTCAGATTCTGCTTTAGAAGAATCAGGAGTATCACTTTCTCTTTTATTTATTTCCCTGGGAACTGTTGAAGACGCTGAAATAATAATTTTATAATAACACAAGAGAAATTGTTTTAATAAATACAATATTATAAATTAATTCCATTGAACAAACACTATTTTAAGACCTTAGCTCTCACTGAAATACAAGTTTTTATAAGTATGAAGCAAATTAAACTTTTAGCTATTTTCTATAAATCCTATATTTTCTGTTAAGCAGCAACATACCCTAAGAAGTATTCAAATCAAACTATTTGTTGGAAGTTAACCTAATATGAAATGTATACTCTTTCTAATGAAAAACACTGACTTTGCAGTATCATTTTATAAAATATGAAATTTGATGTACTGAGTCTAAAAATAACAGATTAAAATAGTAAGTGACTGAGTTGAGTTAATACTTCTCAATAATATATTTTAGAACACTGAGAAAATATTTTCGCCGATATACAGTTTAAAGGATGGTTGAACGTATTTTATAATATGCGTAGTGTTTAAATGAACAACATAGTTTTATTTTTTGGAGATATGAAAGGTAAATTGTACAATAAAACGTTCTCATTATATATTTTAAAATTCCAATATAAACATTTTCCGTGAAATTTGTTTCCTGTAGCAGAAATATTTTTAATTAACTTAAAAAGTAGACACCCATGAGAATAGCTTCTGATATTAAATAATCAATAAAATATATAAGGGTAGAAAAAATTAAATTTTGAAACTTACAAACTGAACTAATGGCAATGAATAAAGTGGTCATAAGAAGCAAATTCAAAATTATTGACATTGTTAAGCTAATATAAAACCTAATTTAATCGACATAGAAAATAATATTCAATTCCAAATTTTAACGGATTCAACTTCTTTTGCAGACTTCACAAAGTGACAACCTTACCCTGCGGTAAAACGAAAGTAAATTTCAGTACTACTCAATATTAGTCTGTTGCCACTACATAAGTACAACGTCCTAATTAGTTATTATTATTATTATTATTATTATTATTATTTAATTAATCATCTTTTTATAACAGTTTATAAGGCTCTAATAAATTTTTCATCACCTATCTAAATTTTTTAATAAATTAAAAAAAAATAATAATAACTGGTCTCACAGCACGTTTGTTTACAATTTTTCTCAATGTCGCGCGTAGTACAGTAAACATTAACGTTTTGAATACATTATTTTGTCCCAGATACTTTTCGCCGCATTCATTTTACAATGTAATTAATTCCTCAATATTATCAACTGTCAATTTGTTAGTTAAAATTATTAACCACTTTAAAAATTGTATATAGGTATTATATGGTTAATTTATATGTTAACTAAATAACGTATAGTTTATTTAAGTTGTTCATCATTATAATGGGTAAATAAACAATAATACAACGTTTTCTATCCGCCGTAATTAAATATTTAAGGTCATAAATGACGATCCAGTGTTATTAGTTTATATATAATTACAAAAGAAGACCTCTGGTGTAGTTTAACTTTTTTTTTTCATCTAGCATATCAGTTTTGTGTCTTCTCCCAGTAGTGTGCAGGAATCTAGTTATTCTTAAAAAAATATTTAGGTAATTTTATACTTATATTTGTTTATTCTAATATCGCAAATTTAAATCATACGATGCATTCTTGTGGTAAGTGCCACATTATTTTAAGCTCATGAAGCAGATTTTCATATAAAACTTTTTATTAAACGATATCAGGAAGAGCATCGTATTTTGCATATTACTTTTGAAAGGAGGGCTAAAACTTCAATCATTAATTGGTATAAATTACAAAATATAATTTAATGTATAGACGCATTTGGTTTGATATCAGAACAGGGTACCCCCACCAACTTGGTGATAAAGTTTCTCCTGAACTCTTCATGTCTAAAAAAATGTGTCTATATTTTGATTCGTATGACGTCTGGCTCACCTTGTGCAAACCTTTTGTTACATATTAAATGCATCTAATACTTATTTGTTATTAATTTTATGGAATTATATTGATTGGCTTTAGTGAACAAGGACAATTTTTCTGAAAATTCAAACCAATTAAACTCATTATTTCATTATTGTTTGGATGTTGTTTCTTACTGGTTTGCAGTTCTATTATCCAATGGTTCACTACAGCTAATTTTTTTAATAATTCAGAATTACTGGGCTTGTAGGCTGTTGAAGGGATTAATTGCTCTTAAATGTTCAGTTTGTAAGTGGTGTGGTTAATTAAGTTATAGAATATAGTTGTATTATATGGACCCTATAAGAGTTAAGGGGCATATAAAGGGCAATAAAAACTAAAGGTGAAATTAGTTTATGTATTTGTTTAGTAAACAGCAGTAATTTCAAATTTGTTAAGGGGTACCTTATTCTGAAGTAACACCTATGCATTCTTATGGTAAGGGCCATATTTTTTTTAGCTCATGAAGCAGATTTAATATAAAATTTTCATTAAATGATGTAAGGAAGAGCATTGTAATTTGCATACTACTTTTAAAAGCAGGGTTAATACTTCAATTATTAATTGGTATAAACTACAAAATATAATTCAACTTAAAATTTGCTTAGTTTATAAAGTTAAATTTTTTTTTTTAATAAATGAGGAATTCTTAAAATTACTATTAAAAATACAACTATTAAAATACAGAGTTCAAACATACTCTCTTAGATTGAAGAATGTCTCAAGTGTATGCTGAAATAAAAACTGTAACTCTTTGATTAGTAGTTTAATGATTATCAGATTATAATGTTGAAAATTAGGTGATACTTAGATAAAATTAACTTTTAATTTGGATAAAATATTGATTATCAGATTTTGAGATCCATATCTATCTATCCAGATTTAGGTACCAAATTTTGAAATTTTATCCTCCTTACTGTATTTTATGAAAGGTAAATGACACATAAATAATCTGTGCTTGAATAATAGTAAAGATAAAATTACAAAATTATGAGAAGTAATATTTATATTTTATCAAAACTTACCTAATATTTGATATTCATGCTTCTAATATTATATTTAATGACAAACTTCTGTTACATTTTTTTTAGCTTGTAATAGATAGAATGGAATCAAAATCAATCAAAGAAGAACAGAAGAGTAATGATAATGAAACACTCAAAGACTGCTTATCATGTAAATTGATTGGAAGCTCTGCACTTTTAGTGGCTAGCGCTTATGTTTTTACTCGTGGTATCAAAGCAAGAAATTGGAGCACAAGAATTTTAAGTGCAGTATTTGGATCAAGTAATTTATATTTTTATTCTTTTAATAACTATCTTTACATATATGTGTGTATATAATTTATCAAATCTGGCAGTAATTATGAAGAAAAATATTTATGTAGCTACTTCTAGTAATAATTAGTCTTAAGTAATTAGATATTTTCTTGACTGCGTTGTCTTTGTTTCATCCTTTGATAGATTAAATAATTTAAATTTAAAGTGTATGCTTTTAGAGCGTGTGTAGTATGTTTTAATAAATGTATAAAACAATTTGGAGCAAAAAGCTGAAATTTAATAAATTGTAAAGATATAAAACATTTAAGTTTTTATTTGAAAATTAAATTTTGATTAAGTATGTAGTTTAATAAAAAAAATTTAAGTTTGAAAATGTTATATTGTTTGTCGTAAAATGCAGCACAGTAAATGCCAAAATTTAATTTTTTTTTTTTAAGGGGAGAGAGGTTGAGCCTTTTTCCTCTCAAGCTGTAGTCTTGATTCTAATCAAAACAAAACAATAATTAATGTTTATACTGAAAGTATCAATTTTGTATTTCAAAATGCTGAAACGATATATATATGTAAAATGTGTAGGTATGTAGCATTCTACATTAGAAACGGTAAGAATTACAACCACCAGGTGTAAACATTAGCAACTGTTTGCAATCTGCAACTTTGAATGTTATAGTGTGTGTATTAATAATAGTCTTGTGTTTTAAATATGGATTTTATATATCAAAATGTTTAAGTGCATATGAATGAAAAATTGAGTAATGATTATAAATATTTAGTACTTTCTTAACATGTGTTGACTATATGAGAATAACTTCTGTGACATGTGAAACCCTTATATCTTAGTAATAGTTTTTATAGAGAATTTAGTAATTTTTTTGGCTGAGCTGCCTGTAACCTTTAACAATGTATATTTATGGTGAGAGGTAATAAAACATTTCTCATATTTGTCATTTTCAGTTGAGATGTTTTACAAAGGAAAATATAAAATTTAAACTGGCCATGCTAGTCTTTCAGCAATTAATAATAAAAATTGTATCCATGAAATATTAATAATCTTTAAACTATCTAATCTCAATCCCTTAAAAAACATGTATTTCTCTGTATATGATGAAAATGTATGTTTTATTTTAGTAACTGGGAAATTTTGCCTCAAAATTTCACAAATAAATGTTTATACTGAAAGTATCAATTCTTTATTTCAAAATGCTGAAATGATATATATGTAAAATGTGTAGGTATTAATCATTCAACACCTAATGTTAAACTATATCAGATTTAATTATTATTTTCATTAGGTTTGGGCTACACAGGTATGGCTCGATACTTGGATTTATTTCCGTTTGTTACGAAAACCAGCACATTGCAGACACAGTCTACTAATTAGAAAAAAATTGTAAATATAATTTTTTTTCATGTGTTTGTTAAAATGTAATAAATTTTGTTGATTGTAAATTTCTTTATGTACTAGGAAATTAAAAAATAAATAAGATTTGGATTGACAAAATGCATAAAATAAATGCTTGGTTTAATATTTGGCATAAATATCAGTATATTTCAGTACTTATGATGTCCCATCAATATTATTGTATATGGTTAAACTTCTAATTAGTCCTCAAAAAATTAAATTTACATAAAAGTCAATTTTTTTAACATCACTCTTTAGTGTTTTAAATAATGTACTGCAATAAATTAAAGTTTAAATGCTGTATACAAATAGAATTGGTTCATGTAAAATACGTAGGTTGATAATTAAAGCAGAAAAAATAAAAAATGAATTTTAACAGTATATATATTGTACATATTATTTCATGTTATAGAATGAAAATTACCATTTGAATATACTTATGTCAGTTTTCTCATGGAGTATAGTATGGGACTAGTTTTTGAACTTTGTTCTAAATAAAAGAGAAGTTTGGTATTTTTTAAAGGACAGTACTACTTTCTGGCCAATTATATTGTTTGTCTTGTATTCAATCAAAGTTTGGCCAAGGTAACGAAAAACATTTTGTATTTAATAAAAGAAAAAAAAACTGGTGTAAAAGAACATTTAATTTATAAATTGATGTTATTCTACCTGTAAATTACAAAGTATTTTGAGTGAGAATGTACATTTTTTTTAGGGTTTAGTTAAATAAAACATAATCTAGCATTAATTAAAAATATATATTGGAGAGAATGATCTACTTTTTTTAAATTGAAATTTTAAGTATCATAAAATGCAAATTGTTCTATTTGTGTATAAATGAAATTACAAAACCATATTTTATAAAAGCTTTTAACTGTTACATTTTTTTTTCAAATTCATTTATTTTTTAATCAATTTCCTTTGGTATTTATTCTATATAAAGTATGCTTGCAATAATGGAAGAATAGCTCTCTAGTGGCTAAAGACAAAAATAGTCAGCCCTCAGTAGAGATGTAGCATTGTTATTATTTTGGCTTGTTTTATGTTTTAATTGTTTTGTACCCATTTCTTTTGTGGCTCAGTATATTTCTTTTTAGCTAGCTGATATCTCTCATTTAAAGTCTCTTTGTTACAAATTAATTTGTGAGAAGACTGACTGTTTTTGTCTTAGCTGCTAGAGGGTTATCCTTCCATTTGTTACACTTCTGCTCTGGTTCTAGAAAATCATTCTCGATAAGGAGCCAGCAGGTTTTATATTTTTGGGTCTACCTCTTCTTCTAAAAGGCATCATTGGCATAGGGTGATTTTCCTTGCTAAGCAAAAGGGCTGAAGTATGATACTATCCAAGAAATATACCAAAATTATCCAGAAGGACCATTTAGTACATTGTTGGGGACAATCTTGAAAAAATAATGTAAGGACCATCTCTCATAGCCATAAGTTTGCTGTCTTTATCCGAGCAACACTACTGACATGGTAAAAATCTACCTAGATTTGATCACCTCGTTAGTAAAACTCACCATAAAATTTTCTCTGGTCTTGTTTTGCTTCAATTCCATCATGAAAGTCTACAGAAATGTTAGCCAGTCTTTTCAAATATGGTGTAAAAACTGGCATAAAATTTCATTGTTTATGATAACTTGGACATCAGTGGTCACATTGCCTATAGTTCTAATGTAGTCACATTTGGTACTGTTTAATGTGAAATGTATAGCAGAAAGTTTATCTTCCCATTCTTCATTTCGATCTGGAACCAAGATAGCGATTCATGGTTTTAAGTTACGATTTTTCCTCTCATATTAATCTATTATTTTGTTGCAAATTTTATTTTTATAAATGCTAATCTGAATAACAGCTACACCTGCAAGATAACCATATTGTTTACTAATTAGTGATCTCTATTTGAAGGTTTTAAATACCTGCTAAATAATTCAACATAATATTTATTGAATATTAGTTGTGTTTTAAATATTTCTCCCTTATGTTAATGAGGAAGGTGTCATAAATTTTAATCTGAGAATTTCCTGAATGCAACTGCACAGAAAACACTTCCAGCTAAATGCTATGTTTGAAGATATATATGAAAAATGTTCTAGTACATTCTAGACTAGATAGTGCAATGGTCTTTTTCAAAGCAATTAAAGGCTTTTTAAAAACAGATATTAGTTACAAATTTAACTAACTTGAAATGTTCAAAGACTAAAGTTCAGAAGATGTACTAAACTAGTTAATTTTTTAATTTATACAGCAAGTCAACATTTTATTATCTAGGTAAATAAGAGTAGTTATAATTTGAATCCACATCCATACATTGCAGGATGGTATACCATTCAGGAAAACTAGTTTCTGTATTAAAATATAGTAAAGAATGCAGAAATGTTTCTGCAAAACAAAGTTCTACTTAGAAAATCCTAAATATGAATATAAAATTGCAATTTTTTCTAGTCTGTAAGCACCCAAATTGTTCACATTACTTTGAAACTACCTGTAAAAAAATTATTCTATGTCCTGCAGGCAGTTATGTTTTACTCTTTATAATTTTCTTTTCTTATTTAATAGTTGTAATAGAAACTTAGTTACATCACTTTACCTAGTTGGAGAATGATGAATGTTCAATTTCTTAGAAACTATTTTAATAATACAACAATTTAAATAATAACAGAGAAATTTAAAATACTGTGAAAAATGGAAACTGTTAAGAACTATAAAACCAAAATGTAAAATTGTCTTCTTCCCCTTCCATAAAAGTGATAACTTAGACTTGAGTCTGGGTTATCACATTTATGGAGCTTGTAAAGTACTAATTAATGCCATTTAGCACATAATAAATAAGGTTATTTATTAACATCCTGAATTATTTAATAGTGACAAGCTGCAGAATTCAAAAGAGAGCCTTCTTTTACATTTGGTCATTCATGATGAAAAATGCTTTTAATGCGAAAAATTTGAGTAACACATTTATAATAACAAATATATTGGATATTTTTAAATTAGTTATTAAAACACCAAGTAAAACATTTTTTCCTTGGTAGTAAAACTGAAAGCCTTAAAAAAAAAATGTAAATTAGTAAAATACGATCAATAACTATCTTTCTTTAACCATATTGAAACTGTGGACAAGGGTTTTATAAAGATCTTTATTGTCTGAATTAAATAGCTTTTCGACCTTTTTAAGGATCTTTTAGAAGAAAAATTTATTCAGATTTATAATTTTTATCAACCTTTATGCCCTTCAATTACAAAATTGTACAGGAAGTTTATTTTTGAAATTCTCATAACATCTCTCCTGGCAGAAGAATCTTTAAATAGCTAATTCAGTGTAACAAATACCTCAATCACTAGATAATACCCCTTTTCTATAAGCATTATTTAAAATTTGGAAATCACAATTACCAATGCTTGTACATTTTCACTTATGCTACTTTACACTCACTCAGTAAAGCTTTATAAGGCTCCAATTGCCAGATAAATCATCCATTATTACAAGAAAAAATTTAAAAACTAATTATTTGGCTGTTTTTTTTAAATAAAATTCCTTCAAAATATCTTCAGTAGAAAAACCTAAAAAGGAAAAATCAAAATATCTTGTCACAACATTTTGTAATGGGTGATGCAATATAATGCTACTTCCTTGGCTTTCACTTTTAGAGATTTATTTCTAATTAAGCTTCAGTTAAAAAATTATCAATTTACTCAAAAATTAAGAACTTAAAATTGAAAGTAAAGGACTTTTAAATAACTTTTTTAAGAAGCATCTAAAATTATGGAGCTCTCAAAGTGAATACAAACCCTGTAATAAGTTATACATTTTGTCAGTTCTTCTACCCTTCCTAAGACAAATTAAACTTTCCTTAGAAATGACATGACAAAATCCATTACCAAACTTAAAACTCATCTACATTAAAGTGAACTAAAATTAGAAACAATATTTATTAAAAAAATTTATATATAAAAGTGTTAAATTAGCAGCACTAGCTACCTAAATAACTTATGCTTTATTAAGCTCAAATACAAATAAAAAGTATACGAGTATGATATTAAATGAAAACAATGAATTCAAATGTTTATAACACGACTGAGTTTCTGGACTCTGTTCAACAAAATGTCTCCTTGTTTGATACAAGCCTACAAAAAGGTAAGAAATAATAGTTTAGAATGAGATTACACTAAAATATTTTATATAAATACTAAAGAAAAATTATTATAATTATAAATAAACATTCTGATATATATTTACTGTTACATTCTCATACAATAAAATACATTAATACATACAATATTTATTGCTTTGATATTTGTAAGAACTAAACAAAAAGGACTGCAATGTTTCCAAACATTCATCCCTTTTTTTAAAATTTAAAATGTAGTGTACAAGTTTCATTAAAACCAATAGAAAACGAAATTATTAATGCAATAGAAGGGAGGAAGCATTATGGAGCTTAACATGTCATATTAAGTACTGAACAATAAGATTTACATATACAATGCAAATAAAATATTTGTCTTTTTTAAATTTATTAAACCTGCTTTGTTTATTTAAGATATATACTTAATTTACATGCATTAAAAGAATAAGTTTTGGGTTGTATTCTAATGGTAAAAGTGACTCAGAATTTAAGTTGTTATTCCAAGAGGTTGTAGATGTTGTTTGCTTTGAGATAATGACCACGTCAGCAAAATGTATATGTTTATTGATCAAGATTGGAGTGAATGACTGGCTGTAGATGATAACAGCTTTTTTTTTAAGGCAGCCATGAGACACTGTTCATTTGAGTGTACTTGTACATCTCACCCCCCTTTTTCTTTGTGTGTGCAAGTGTGCTTGTTTATTTCCCTTAAGAAAAGGTTCATTGATAAGCAGATCAACTTAGCATTAAGTAGAAAGATGGGTACAAGACAAGTTAGTGAGAACATGAGCTCACTGAGCTGTAAAACTTAAACATATGCTATATATATTAAATTTCTCCATTATATAAAAGAATTATTTATTTTGTGATACTTAAATTATTATGAAGTAGTTCTTCATTTTACTCGAGATGCTATCTAATATTAGGCCATCTTGGACCAGTTATGTTACTCTCTAAAGTTTTTAATTACTATGTCATATGCCTAGAGAATATATAAAGAAGAGAGTAACAATTCAATGACAAAATATATAAATAAAATAGCCAGATTTCAGTTTAAAACTATTCAACATTTTAAAAGGCAGATACAAAGAATTTCTAAAATACAATGGAATGCATATTTATATATCATAATCTTGCACATATAGTCTGCAGACTGTGTTTAATATGCAAATTTCTTCAGCCACAGACTGTCTGCTGGTTGTTCATTGCTCAAATCATCAAAATCGGAACAAGGGAAGGGAAAGCATGTTGTGCAGATGGGCGATGATCAAATGCAAACAAAAGCACAACTCACGAGATGCCAAGAAAACATTGTATCATAGCGGTAGTAAACCATGGGGGAAAAAAACCCCATAGAGCAGAACAAATCAGTACTAGGAAATAATGCAATCTTAGTTTCCTGGAGTACAGGAAAATATTGATAGTCATTATTTACAGATAATTGGCAACAGCAACAGAATGGATGGGTTCAAGTTCGAAAGTTGAGGGTTGAAGGTCATTTCACCACGAGGATCACTCGTAACAGAATGCTTTGTTCCCAAAGTTTTGATTTATGGTAATATTGGTCATTCATTATGTCTTTAAAACATCATCGCAGTTTTACTGCTGATTTCAAGCTGAAAGTAATTCAGAAAGCAAAATCGATGGAAATAGAGAAGTGGACCATTATTTTGAGGTCGACAAGAAAGCAGTAAGAAATTGGTGCAAGCAAAAGGAAACATTACAAAATATGGGAAGAAAGTGATCTAATCATCATGGAAAAACACAATGGTCTGCATTAGAAGACAATTTACAAAGTTGGGTTCTCGAACAGAGAAATGTAGGCGGCTCTGTTTCCGTACTGGAATACTGGATAGACAAGCAATACATAGTGTGAACATTAAACAAAAACAAAACAAAATCAAACATTGAGATTTTTTTGGCATTTTACTGTATTTAGTTTGTTGTTTTTATATGTATTTTAATATGACAATATTAAAACATTGTATTTGCATGTATAGTCTGCAGATTAGCTAGTGTTGCACACTGTCTGTAGATTCATAAAATTTTTTTAAATAAAAAATCACGCCCGCAGAGTACACAATGGTGCAGACTATAAGTGCAATATTACGATAGTATTTTTAGAGCTTTGTTTATAATGCATCAATTAAATCATCCCTCATGAAACTTGAAATTTTATGAGTTTAAATACATCCATAATTTTAAACTAATATATATTTTTTTTCTGTTTGAGTAATCATAACTTACCTGATACTGATAGTTTTTACTATCTGGTCGGTTTGTTTCTACAATTCCTCCAACTTTGTCAATCTTGCAGTGAAGTCTACCGGCAGCAATAAATCTTGCCAATTCTCTGCAAGTAATCAGAAATAAAATTATACGCATAAATGATTGAACCTCAAAATGCTTTTTAACTGACTCCATTCAGTTAGAACACTAGTAAAACTGAACACATATTGAAATACTAACACATATTTCCAATTATATAACCAGATAACTATTGTAATTTTTAGGGAAAATAGGAACTGCATATCAGCTGTTTCTATTTTCTTTTTTTTAACCTGGAGTATTTTTTTTTAAAGATTTAGAATTGCATATTAAATTTCCATGTAATGACTTCTCAAAAATAACCAGCATGCTGAAATTTAGAATATAAGGGTTAAATTTGACTAAAACTGCTTGAAAATAACTACAATAAGATTCCTAAAATTTCAGGTATACACATAAAAACTAATAACGTTTTTAAAATTAAGGTTTTCAAGACAACTACAACATGTTAATAAGAATCTCTGTATTAACAGTCTTAAACAAATTGCAATCAGTATAAATATTTGAAATAAACTGTTTTATGCAAGACTGATTGGTAATCAAGGAGAAACATCTCCAACTACAAAACAAATTTATTCTATATCATCTTGACAATATCCAATAATGATTAAAAAAAAAATTCTTGTCTACAATTTACTTAAGCAATTGTCAATCAGTAATGAACTCAAGTGTGTCAGGCATGGGTATAAAGTTCACAGGGTACACCAACTAACCAGGAACTATTCCATGTTCAGCCAGAATTATCTTGCGCAAATTTAGAGATGTTACAAGACAATATCTCCCAAAGTATTGTCTTCAAAACATTTTACAGAGGGTGATCTATTACTTTTACAATGATATTTTAGTTGCCATACTAACAGATACATTTTATAAAACATTTTTAATAAACACTCCAATACTTCCCCCAAACAGCTTTAGGTTCCACCAAGAAAAGAATACCAATCATTCATTTAAGAACTGCTTTATATTTGGAAACAATGAGAAATGAAACAGAATTGAAGGTATTTCCTTTACATGCAACTTCCAATGTTCCCAGACATGTCTCAAATTACTATTGAGTTTTTGGAAATTGTGATTACAATCAAAAGGAGAAATGAAAAAGTAGATGCTATATTAGTACTACATACAAAGGTTGGCAACAACTGTGGGTAACTTCAATCCTAAATACAAAATTTCAATATTTAATAGCTAATTGTTTTCAAATTATGTCCACATTATTAATGTTATATTGAAATTATTTTGTTGCATAGAGTTCAGATTGATAGAAAACGAAGAAAAATAGATGTTATCCTAGTCTAAATATCAGATTTCAACATTTTATGGCTAATTACTTTTCAGTTAGCCCCATGATGTGATTACTTATTATATTGAAATTTTTCCTTATAGAGTTCAGAATGCAGCCAAAAGGTGGGGTAAACAGATATTATAATTCCTACACAGAATTTTTTTTACTCTATTAGATAACAGTTTCTTCATGGGTTTGGGTACAATAGACTTCTGGTTACAATGTCCTGCTCTTAGGGAATCCCCCCAAGAGATGCCCTAAAGGAGAATTCATTCATTCATTCACAGATAATAGTTTTAGAGTTATGTGAGACACATATGTACAGACAGACATCAAGAGAAAACTAGTCATAACTAGTTTAAAAATTATCAAAATGTATACATAAAAGTTCCTGTAAGAATATACAGATGTAATACTTAAAATGTTCAAAACTCAATCAGTTATTATATACTATTTTTATTGATATTTCAACTCTGAAATTGATTGTGATTACAATACTTCCTTTTACTTTGTACATGGAAGTAAAAAGAGGGTGGAGAGAAGGTTTATCACATGGAAAATATTAGAAAATAAAATTCTTATCTCAATCTATGCTTTTTCTAAATTATTACAAGAATGAGTAAACCCCCACTGTAGATCTATTACCATTAATACCTTGGATCTTCTTTAGTACTCTACTCATAATTCTTTGCTAATATTCAAGGTTTGTTTTTGTTTAGTACAAACTATAATTCATAACTAATATATTAGATTATAAAAGGTACATTAGATGCATGAAACTATAATAAAAAACAAAACCTCCATTATACCAATGCACATTGTGAATTTTGTATATAACTCATATTTTTAGGAAACAAAATATATATATATATATTACTTGTCAATGAAATCAGTTGTAACTCCAAAAGCATCTGCCATATATTGCAAAGTCAAACTGCGGTATGACTCTAAAAGTTGAGTATAGGCAAGAATTCTCATTTCTCGCACATAATAGCGAAAATGAGGGGCAAGAAGACGATCCTGCTTGAGCATTTTCTCAACTAAAGCTAAAAATAACAAGATAAATTTTATTAACCTTTAACATTAATCAAGATTCTATGAACATTTATTGTTAAAAAAATAATGAAAATACAGGAAAAAATGTGTACTAAAGTAAACAAAAGGCATAGTACTATATCTAAATAAACTAAAATTACTATAAACTAAAGCAAACAAAAGGCATAATATAGTCACAAATCAGCAACTTGTGTTTTATACCTAGTTTTTGAAAAAACTCAGCATACTGGCAGTTGTAGAGAGAAAACAAATACTCTCTAATATCAGATGCACTATGTAAAACTTCAAGTATCTCGGATCCTTTCACAATCTATAAAAGAGCAAAATAAGATATATAACTTTAAAAGTATATACATAAAAAAAGTTTAATATTTGGTAATTATTTTTTAACATCAACAGTTATATATTTCAATGTTACGAAGAGTATATTGCATTAAGATAATTAGCAATTCAGAAATGTTTTCAGATACGTAATAAATATGTACAAAACTTGATAAAAATGATGATGAATAAGTTAATATATATACAATATATATATGACATGTTTTGAGAGATTAAGGCATAGAAGACACATTTTATTTCGTATATAAAAACTTCTTCATTGTAATCCTTTTGTCCATAGCTATGTCAATTAGATATCCTTTGTTCATATTTTAGTACAACAAGCATGGAGGATGTTACCAGCCCAAGTTCCCACCTAGAAGTGTCTTTTTTGGTTCCTAAACAAATTGCTATTTACTTCTGCGTCAGCTTCTTTACTCTGTGTAGTTCCACTCGAAGGTGTGCAATTCTCCTATTGCATTATCATTAATGAGTTCTAAGTATTTTTAATTATAACTCGTTTAATTCTCAACTCCCATTTTTTAATCTGACATATATATATATATATATATTATAAAAATTATTAAGTATTTAATACAGGGAGGAAAATCTCATGCAATATTTAACAATCACAAAGCCTTAATTAACATTATATAGCACAACCTTGACAGCTGTTTTAATATTCCGATAAGAGTATAATTTCTTTAATATATAAAGCTCTACAGTTTTTTTTTAAACTTTAATTGCCAGACCTATAATTGCTAAGAAATGATAAAATATTTGCTTTGCTTTTCAAAGAGCTACATGAAATCTTATTGACATTTTTAATAGAAAAGGTCTGTTTAAAAAATAACTGAAATAATGCTTTTGACACCACTTATACAAGCCAAATGCATGAGCCAGAGGCTATATGAATTAAGGCAAAGGGTAGCACCTGTTGTTTGAAAAGCACCACTAAGGAGAAAAACAATTTTATGATTAAATTATGTACTTGTAATTTAGAAGCATAAAAATCCCAAGCTTGACTTGTCACCTCCACAGAGGTATCATTTGAACTTGGGGCACATTGCAATCATAAATCTATTTTACATGCTCCAGCTGCCATTAATGAACACAGCAAATTTTTACTTGGCTCAAGCCTTACACCACAATCCTTCAGTTATGAGCTTTACACCTACTATTGAGTTACTGTAGCTCATAAACAAATAATAATAATGAAGAGACTTAAAGATAACTTTAACAGTATATAAATAATGTTAAAAATAAGGCACCAGCAACTTAGGCATTGATGATTATCTGTATGTTTACATTTTTTCTATTAAGATATTTATATACAGTTACTTGACACAGAGAGCTTCACATTTCAATGAGAAATAAATGGAAAATAAATCATGATCAGCCGAGATAAAGAATACAGCAATAGATGATTATCAAAGGAGTACTTGGATTTAAAAAACAAACAGAAAAAATCATATATATATATATATATATATATATATATATATATATATATATATATATATATAAATTCTTTCCACGTTTTTTCCAAAATCTGACTTATTAAAAATTATCCTTATATTCATACTTATAAAGTTATTATAAGTATGAATAATATAAATAAAAAAAACCTGTGCTTAGAATTAAAAATAAAGCTTGCCAATGTTAATGCATAAAAAGTGCAGATATAGGAAATCTAATTTTCTCTGAAGAAGCTGACATGGAAAATATAAATTTTTATGTTATGAATCATGAAATTCTTGAATATTTTGGTATATGTAGCACAAAATAAGAAAAAAAAATATCAAGTGAAAGAGAATTCTTAAATTCAGATATAACATTCTTAATGTGAAAGAGCTAATAAGCTAACATGGAAGACAATAGAATTTTCTAGCTAAGGTCTTTTATATCTTATGATTAACTTCTTAGCAAAACTTGAGAATATATATTTTATACAAAAATAAAAATGTAGTAAATCTACCTTCATGTATTTTTGCAATTTAAGAATTCTACAATAGTTAAAATATAACATATATAAAAAAAAATCATAATAGAAAAAAAGCATCAAGAACAAAACAAAGAAACTAAGAGCACCATACAAACCTTTTCTCTCAAATCGACTCGAGAGAGAGATATCATGCTACAAATAACAGTATATGTGACAAATGTTTTATAGTCCATTAATTCATAACTAGTAAATGTTGAAACAGTATCAAGAAAAAAAATTGCAGCATTTTTGAAGTCTCGAATAGCCATGCAATAAACACCCTGGTAAACTTTAAGCCTGTTACGACGATCCCAATCACCTCCTTCTTCTATCAAACTGAAATAAAAAAGTTTGGAATAAGGTTAAGAAAAAGAAAGTTTCAATATAATTAATTAAAAGACAGTTACTTTTTCAATATGGAAGATTTTATTGCTTAAGATAATATAAGCATAATTCTTGAACAAGTATACATATTGTAAATTTGTGTTTAAACTATATCTTTTTGACAACATTTTAAATAAAAGATAAATCCAAGTACAGTTGAAAATAAAAATGCTTATAATTCAATTATAACTCCAGTTAATACATAATTCATTCTTATTAAATTAAATTATATACAAATTTTAAATTTAGAACAAGAAAAAATAATAAAACTTCTTGCTATAGTGTGAAAAACAAATTAATTTGCTTTACATTATACTTTTTACAACCTGACACATGTACAGGTTATAAAAAGATTCCTGATAATTTATTCTGCATTTGTATAAGACTCACTATTAAACATTTTTGATATAAACTATAAATTTTAAAAAGTTTTTGATCGAAATCACATTAAAAAATGTGTTCAAATATTAAAAAATGACATATCAAAATAGTTAGATTTCTTAGAATTAAAAAATGGGTCAGGGTTTATTTAAAAAAACAAATAAATAACACTAATCTTGAATAAGCAATATAACATTCATATGATTTAAACAAATTCTTACAAATAACAGTGCTATATCTTAAAATTTCAATTTTTAATGTTAAAATTTGACCTTTTGAAAATGATTTCAAGAGAAGGATTAAATTTTCATATTTTTAATTTTAAAAATTTCTAACAAATTGGGAATCAAGTATGTTTATAATCATTGATAGCGAATAGCTTTTCATTTACAGACCCCTACTAAATACAATTTTTTAAAATTAAATATGTCGGATGTTGAATGAAAAAGTGTACATTAACACATGTAAAAAGATTTACATTTATAAAAATTTTGATCAAAATTCATTGTCTTATTTTATTCCAACCAAAATGAAGGTATATTTAACCTTCTTAATATTTGGTTATTCAAAATGGTATAAAATTCCTTAAAAATATAGATTTTTAAAACATCTCAAGCTTAAATAAAAATAAAATACTTTATTTTTATTCAAACTTGAGAAGTTTTAAAAATATATTAAATATAAAAAATTATGATTTAATTTATAAGAATTCTTTACAGGAAAAATTTAAAATTTATTATTCAGTAAATAGGTTCCAAACTTTAAAGCTATACAAACCTTTTTGCTTTTTCAATATTACGAGTTATGAGATCATGATCAACATAAAATAATCCTATTCTGATAATATGAAATAAAAGATCCAAACGGTGTCCAAGTGATACAGTTTTCTCTTGGGTTTTACGAAAAACTGCTAAAGCTGCATCCTAGAATGCAAAAGTTTGTTTAAATACAAGTTAACATTCTTTGATAATTCATTATCAATACTTTATTTAGAGTAGATGAAAAATTAAGACATACTTTGGTAAATAAGGCACATAAGACAACAAACATAGAAGTGTAAACTAAAATAATGTGGAACTTTTATCTTACAAAAATTAGCTTTTAAACATAAAAGAAAATAAGAGTAATTTGTACACTATACCACAATTTAAACTATGTCATTTCTTAGTTAAAGACTACAGCAAATTTCTGATGTCTTTATATTCTAATTTTCTAATAAAATTTTATTCTAGTAAGTGTTGTAACCCTCTTACTAGCATAACCTCCCTAAGTTTTGACTCTTTGAAGAGCGATTGAAGCTAAACTTTTCCAGTTAATCCCACTCAGTTCATGATAACTCAAATTTTCTTGTGGAAAAGTTAGCAATGCTAAAGAAAAGAAATATGAACTTGATCAAACAAAACAATCTGATGTGGGTAGCAAGAGAAAGTGTTTTTTCTATGAGTGGAGTTGGATGCATGCAGAGGAAGAATGAGAGTTCAAGTATAGGTGCTTAGATTGATAATAAAAGATAACTAAATGATCACAAAGCTAGTAATTTTTTTAAGGGGGAAAAATTATGAGATAGAATTAGAAATGTTTTTAGTGCATGTTTCCATTGTGGATCTTTATTAAATCATTACTTCATTTATTTAATCAATCCCATCATTCAATGTTGACTGTAATATAAGATCAAAGGCTTCTAAATTTTATATCAACAATGTTGGAAAGAAATTTAAACTTTTGCAAGGTTCAGACTCTTTCCACAGAAAAAAAATTAAGCACTTTTTAAGCACCTAAATTTTCATTATGCTATGATCAACCTATAGCTAAAGCTTAAAAATTGAAGATTTTCATTAGCTTTATGACTTGTAAAATAACATTAAATAATATATATAGACAATTTAATAATTTTATTAAACACAATTGTTAATATCTCATACTTTATGTTAACACATCTTTTTTCGCAAACATAAATTTTAGAACAGCAATAGTCCTTATTGATCAAATGCCCCCCCCCCCACCCATTCTCTAAACAAATCTGAAATATTTGTAAAGTTAAAGTACTATCTGAGGTGGAAGATCAGCAAGTTTCACATCATAGCAACAGTATTTTTGCAGCAACATAGATGTAAAATAAGATAATAAAAAGTACTTCTGTATTATAAACAGGTAAATATAATATTCACACACACAGGGAGATGGAGAGATAAAAAGATGCAGTATCTACACTAAAAAAGTTTTAATTATGACATACTCAAAACAAGATTCAAGAAATTATCAATACCATTTTAAAAATGTAACTGAAGAACTATTTCCATTCATAATAGAAGATGAGAACCAAACCATTTTTTTAATTAGTCCAACTCTTATTTCATATCTTTAGCTTTGTTGAATGGATTGACGATTAATTACCAAGGGAAATAAAAATTCAGCAACCGATATTTCAGAAAAAGTAAGCACTTTTTGAGCACTCATAAAAAAATAAATTTTAAAGCTACAAAAAGAAAACTAAGCACTTTTTAAGGACTTATTAGGGACCTTACAAATGGATCTACAAAATAAGCACTTTTTAAGGATTTTAAGCACCCGGCTGAACCATGTTTTGATATACTGTTTAAAGAAAAATACTGCTGTCAATAAGCTACTTCAATAATAAAAAAAAATCTCAAAACAAATTTCTAATTACCTATGCCTTTACTATGTTTACTACTTTTAAAGTGTTTAAATTTATAATCAGCAAATTTGGTTTTGCAAATTGTTTTCATCTTATAAATTTTATCATCTAAGATTTGCATATAAGAACATGCAATTATGAACGACTCTTTCTTACTAGGTGCATATTTCAAAATCATTACTTATTTTATGACATTTTGGAAATTTTTTGCATTTCCTTTTTGTGGATTCTGTGAATCTAAAAAAATAAATTTATACCTTTTATTTTATTTAAAAATATGCTTCTAATAAGAAAAAAAATGTTTTAACTATTAAAATGTATTTTATATTTACTTTTGCTCCAATCCGACTAAGATATTCAGCTTTATTTAAAAAAGCTTCTCTCACTTCCATTTCACCTAGATTTTTTTCAGCATCTTCAATAGCCTCATCTAATTTTTTTAACTGTTCTTCATTAGCATTTTTCATTTTTTGCAGTAGAATATCATCCACAGGCCATGAAAGATCTTTACACACTTCTTCATAAAATGGGGCCATCTCTGTAATACAAAACACCAAAATTTAGAACTACTTTAAAAGTCAAAAACACTTATAATGGAAAATAAATTATCTATAGGAAAAAGACATTAAAAAAAATCCTAAAAAGAATATTGCATGAAAATTAAAAATAAAGACTAAATTTAGTTAATTTAATATGTAATGGCAATAAAAGCATGAATATTCCTATAACTTAGACACTATACTTTCTAAAATTGATGAAATTTTTATCTAGTTATAATTTTATTTTTAATAGATGATAATAAGGCTTTCTAAGTAACAAGTCTTAAGCATTATTTATTACTGCAAATAAATATCCCAAAGCTAATATTCTGGAATCTTAAAATATCAGATATCTAATGATTTAACATTTGTCCATATTTCTTGACAATTGTATTATACTACTGTGTAGCTCAGAAACTAACTATACAAGATAACGAGTAAATTATTATATCACATCTAATTTAGTTTTATAGAGATAATACATAGCTGCAAAATATTTTATGCTCAAGCAAGACGTATGTGACACTTCACGGCCTGTGTTCTTTTGAAACTTTCAGTTCAAATTTATGTTGAAACTTTGTGAGTTCTTTATTTTTGCTACATAAAATATAAATTAAATGATAATCAGATGTTTTGCAATGATTAAAATCATAATAAGGCTGTATTTGTTGTTCTAGAATTATTTATATGCTACAGAAAACAGAAAATTATAGTATCTACTTAATATATACCAGCTTAAATCATACAGGTAGAAAAAAGAAATACCTACTCAATTATAAAAAACTTATAAATAACTTTAACTTAAAGGGTTTTATCCACCTAATTTTCAATATCTATCTACCTATGGAAAACAAATATGATGCATGAATGACTGAAAAAAAGTGAGCATATTTTTACAAGGATGATAAAGTAGAAATGTTAATCTAAAAAATTTACCTTTAACCATACCCTTTTAATTACATGTAAGATAAAAATGTAGAAACTGATTACCACAATTTGACACCATTTTAAAGAAATTTAACAGAATGTGAACCTGATAATTAAAGCCACATTTTACCACATAAATCTTCAAAATGTTATGATTAAAACTTCGCAGGTTTAACAATTAGGTTTCTTGGAATTGTACAAACAAAACAGAATTTACTTTTATGTCATGTTTCAATATCTAAATCAAATTTATGAACAGTATAACAATTCTATATAAATAAGAATAAAAAATGCAGGCATCGTGCGGGAAAATCCTCCATACTGTTCCGTAAAACAAATTGGAGTAACCATCCCAAATTAATTTTAACCAATCTACACCCCTGAGGAAACAACTATATTTTAAAATGTGGGGTAATTAAACTAAAGCCAAATTTTGGAAATATACAATCCTCACCTCAATACTATGAAAATTCATAAAGACGTTTTTACTAATAATTTTACGAAATTCATTTGTTCATAAAACTATAATGACAAATAAAAAAAAAGCTTTTAATTAAAGAACTTTTAAATCAATAATGAATACATTACTATTTTCTAGGATGGCTGATTTCAGACGGCTTTTTAAACGCTCGTCATTTTGATGTTCTGGAGTAGTCAGCAAGAATTTCAACTGAGCAAGTTCCAAATTGGGATTTTTTTCTAAACTTTCGGCTTCTAAATTTTCAACAGGCATTTTGAAAAACAAGATATTTACTATTTTCCAGGCACTAAATGTTAAACAATTGCTATATGACAAATCAAAATCTTAAACTTTAAAGTGATGCCACTCAACAAAATTGTGTTATATAATTTCTGGTTGGAAAGCAAACCATAATCTGAAAATTATTATAATGGAATTTAAATATAACTAAATATAACTAATTTCTAGTTATTAACTAATACTTAGATTTTTAATTAAATTATTTATAATCCCGTTAATTATAATTGTAATCTATTATATAACATTAGCTATCAATGAAAACAAAAGTGGAGTAACCTTCGTCGTCGTATAAAATCTTGGGACTTCATAAACAGAAACTTCATTGTGCAGAAAATGTGTAACATGTCATAGGAAATTATTGCACTTGATAAATCTTAATACAATAGCTACAAATTGCCGAATTCAGTTACTAAACTTATTAGTTACATTGTTTTGTTAATATGAATTGGCACGTTTTTAGTGTTTTATTTATCTTTGTGTTAGTCAATTACATTGATGTAAGTATGTTGAATCTGAAACAGTAAAATTCTATTTGTTTTTTTGTATCTTTATTGCTTTGAATTCACAGCTTGAATATTAACTCATAAAAAAAGTTTTTTTTATTGAAATTATTTATAAAATGCTAAAACATAACTTTTACTAAGTTTTGCAATGATTATAATGATTACTGCGTTTTATAGCGCATATATTGTTAAATTACGTAACTTTTAATTATTTATTGCATAAATTATAATTGAAGCTATTTCTTATTTTTCATTTATTTTTTTTTCGAGCATTTACCTGTTTATACCTGTTCCTTTTATTTTTACTTTGGGTACAAAAGTCTTTTCTACACCACACCATATTTTTTAAGAGTATTTTATTTTGGTCTGAAATGCTTAACCATTTGAGACCTTATTTAAAAAGGTAATTTAAATTGTACTCTTTACTTTTGCAAGTAAAGATTTAAAATTTTGGATAAATGCATTATTATTATCATCAGATATTCTAAGCATTTTTGAAAATTGCAACATTGTATGATAATAAGATCATTTACGTTTGAATATATATGTAAATATTTAAATATATATTTAAATAAAAGCTTGTCTACTTTTGATAGTTTATGGATTACAGAATGGGATATTCAGAGCAGTTAACGAACAGGTTTTCTCTATCTCCATAACTGGATTAGTAACAAGTGTCTAGTATAGGGAATTTAATAGTTTCTTAGTCACTTAATATTTTACAAGCTTTTCATTTTAGATTATAAATTTTAATCCCCAGGATATTTTCTTTCTTTTTTTCTAAAGAAAAAGTTTTATTTTGGTAAAACAAATTTAAGTATGCTGTGTAGTATAATGACTTGATCATTAAATGTGGATACATTCTTTAAATTACTTATTTTTTGTGATAAGTGTGAACGACTTCTAGAGTTTTATTAAATGGTGTAATATTTAAATAAAAAAAAACCCATTAAGTTTGCTTATAATTTTTAAGAGCATCTGTACTTGCTGTTTTTTAAAGTATGTACAAAATACAGTTATAATAGTTTAAACTATTATTTAATGTTTTAACAAAGTAATGAAGTTTTTTCAATTTTGTTTTATGTTAAGTAATGGTTGATTTAATTATTTAGAAAGAATTGGTCTTTTCGGCTAAATTTAAGAATAACAACTCAGATTTTACAAGCTGAGGTTTTGTAATTTAAAAATATCCTTGGCTGTTCTGCCTGTGTCTGGGACGACAGACATGTTTACTTCTGACTTGGCGCTGTTTTCTTGGGCGATTTTCTAAAACTCTTAATGACATATTTACCCACTCCCAGAACAGTTTTTTTCCCCCTCTCTCCCTTGACTTGTGGAGGTCCAAAATTTTCGCTGCCTCCATAGTGTCTCCCCACATGTGCATAAGATCACTTGCTTTTTTTTTGTGCTCTGCTGCTGGATTTGATTCGTATGATGGTTGTTGTTAGCTTCAAATTATCACATGCCATAGAATTAATGGGTGAGAGGAGTGTTATTGAATGGTATATGAGTAATGATCTCATTTCGAGTCTATATGGGCCATCTCAACAATATGTGATTAAAGAGGTGTGTGGATGGGCTCCGGGTTTGAAAGGAGCTCCATGCTAGCTAGTCTGATTCTACAAATTAGATAAATGTGGTATGAGAAATGTTCTTATGATTATATTATAGAAGAGCTGGAGGTCAGTTTCCATACAGCAGTTAACTTGAAGTTGTTTTGCTGTGAAGTGTGTGTTAGAGAGAGAATCGCATGATGGGGGTCAAAGTGTGGTTGTAGAAATAAAGAGAAAATTTGGTAAAAGAAAATACAATTGTGGATGGCAAGAAGAAGGTGAGTGGGTGTTTAAAGGATTAGAAAGGGGATCAAACAGGTGTTTATTTGTAGTTGTAACAGATCACATAAAGGATAAGCTACTAGTAGTACCCTGAAATCATGTTTTATCAAGAACCACAATTATTTTAGATTGTTGGAAATCGTAATTGTCTGAGATATAAAGGCTTTGAGTATCTGTGGGTAAATCACAGTCTCAAGTTTTTGGATTTTTAAAAGTGTGAATTCATTTGTGGACAAGTAAAAGATAATTGGACTCTTACTTGGCCGAGTATATGTGACAGAGACAGCTTAGAAAAATGTGATGTTTTTGTTGACCTAATGGGATATTTGAATATTTTTAATATATTTCATTTTTACTAGTTTCATCTAAAGACTAAACAAATGTAATTCATGTTAGTATGTCAATATTTTATAAACTATTTCAAATGAAAATTCCAAAAATATTCAAGTATGTGTTTTCAGAAAACACGATAAACTTGGTTATATTAACTGTTTAAATTTCACAATTGTGTAATATAAATAGCTTTAAAATGGTCTTCTTAAGAATAAAATCTAATGCTTAACACTACCATTTGTCTAATCTGATGGTTTGATTGAAAAATATGTAGTTATCTGAAAGTTATATGTAGTTATCTGATTTGATGGTTTCTTCAGATATGCAATAGAGGCACAATATTTACAGTTAAATCATTAAGCACTTCTTTGACAAATGTTTCATTTTAATGAGGTATATACCTATTCAGAATTTATTTCTATAACACCATTCACCATTAGTCATTTTATTATTATTTTATTATTAGTTTTATTACTATGTAAATAACTAATATCCTGAGAGAGGTATAGAAGGAGTGGCCAGGGTGCTACTCTTTAGTTCCAAAGTTTGTAGATTCAAATCCTACTGGCATGGATATACCATAAGCAATATTAAAATTTTTGCAATAGGTCCAATCTCATCAGCCCTTGTGTAGCAAAATAATAGACTGTAGCATTCTAAACCAATCTTCAGCAATGCCATTGTTTATTTATTCCAAAAAAGATTTTTGCATAAATCACTTTCTTTTCCCATACAAGACTTTTGTCCTAATATTTCTGTACCTATGCTTATCTATGTTTCTTTAATTGAATTTAGTATTCAATTAAAGATTTTCCTGTTTTGTAGCATGATACTTAAAACAGTTTTTTTAATCAATGACTTTTAATAGTATTTTATTATTAGAAAGAATTTTTGGTAAATAATTAGTTATTTTAATAGTATTTTATCATTAGAAAGAATTTTTCTTTTTATCATGCACCATTTTCTTTGTTCACTCCTTTCCTTATATCAGCATTTCAAGCATTCATTCTTTCTTTGTCTCTGCCAATAGGAGTCATGCAGTCTTTTCACTCTTGAGTTTTACTTTTAATTGATCAACAGTCGTTTGCATTAAAATTTTTGATTGGGATATTATTTATCTGTGAACAACACTTTGTACATTTTTTTTTTCCTATTCAGTGTTTAATTCAAGAAGTTGTACGTTGTTGTTATAAAAAGATGTAAGGCTCTTGGTTTTTTACATTGCAAAATACTTAAATTTTCAGAAAATAGCAAGCAATAAGGGGGAAAAAATCCTGTTGTAAATGTCAAAGGATTTGAGTCTTTGAAACAAGTACATTGATGTTTGAGTTATTTACATTATAAGAATCATCTTTTTTGTGATGTGGAATACTTATATAGAAATTGTTTTTCTAAAATTATTTAAATAGTGTAGTATCCTTGATCTTCAGAGAAAAAAAAAAGAAAGATATAGGAATTAAAAAAGAAGAAAGATTATTTTGTTTGTAATTAAAAGTAATGAAAAAGGTTATTTTGTAAAGGAAACATTTCAATACACTTTTGTAGAATTGAATGTTTATATGAATTGATAACAGATAAATTATTACATTTAACACTCATAAAATATCATATATTTTAGTAAGTATTAAATTTGAAATCATACATGATTTATCTGAGCAATTACAGTTTCAAGCTAAACAAAAATGTCAAAATTATTGATTTTTTTAAAAGGCCCATTTATTCTTCCAAAGGATCAAAATTGTATTAAAATTTTACAAAAGCATGTTTCACTGCAATTTGTAGCTTCAGAATTATGATCATTAAATCTTGTGTGTGTGTGTGTATATATATATATATATATATATATATTATCAGGAATATGCCGTCCCTGCATTACATTTGTCAAAAAGTTAGCAGAAGCCTCATTTTCCTTCTGTGCCTCTTTATGCCTTATATCTAACAAAATTACAACAGTTAATCAGATCATTATGTACAAATTGCAAAAAATTTTGTGGATGTGGTAGGCACAATAGACCCCTCATTTTAATTGCGATATTTGAAATAACGTAACCTTGTTACTAGTTCATATAACCCATGGATGTTCTCACAAGGTCATTTTTACTGAGGTGTATTGAATTTGAAATCATGCATGGTTTATCTGAGTTTAGACAGTTTCAAACTAAACAAAAATTTTAAAATTAATGATATTTTTCAACACAAAATAGTTGGCTTTTTTATTGTAAAAGAGATCTCACTTAAGGATTAGACTAAAAATAAATTTCATTTCAGTGGCTATCCAGAAAAGTATGGTCAACATTTCAAAGTCAAACCAAATTGAGTTTTTATGCTGTAATTTTCTGTATATATTATAGTTTTTAGTTTATATTTTCCCACAATCTGCCCACTTTGAACAGTTATTGATGGCACATGCCTGATGTATGTGTGTGTGTGTGTGTGTATGAGTATATATATATATTATATATATATATATACACACATACAATCAGAAAATTGTACTGCTTTGCATTCTGTAGTTCATTATTTTTACGATTGTTTTCTTTGGAAAGGAAGAAATAAAGTTTAAAAATAGTGTAGTGAAAAATAAATTTAAATTAGAAAAGAAAAATTTATGCAGTATCTTCAAAATGTCTGTGTAGGTTAATTAAATCTATAACTTACAATATTTTTTTTCTTTTAATTTGGTTAATCTTAATATATTTACATATTGTTTTTATTTAAAGGCAACTATTTATGAATATGGAGTTCTTGCTGCTGAATCTTCTACTGAGAAAGAAAATTTTTGCATCATTTACTTTAAAGAATTTGCACCTTTACCTGAAAAGAAATCTGAAGCTGTAAGAGTTTAAAATACTTTATTAGTTTTTATGTAGAATATTTGTGACAGAAAATAAAAGAATTAATATTAAAATAGGGTTTGTTCATATCATTATATCATTCTTTAAAATAAAGCAACTATATTTATAGTAGTCTTAATAATTGAGATGCATTCAGCTTTCAAGTTAATATAATATAAAAGTTTTTTTTTTTTAATAACAAGTTTTATTTTGTTTGAATGGTTAAATTTTAAAATTATATTGGTATAGATACTTTTTAATAACTAGGACTGAATTAGGATATTTAAAAAATTATTTGTATGTGTTTAAATGTTTGAGTAGTTTTATTAGTCTTTTTTTAATTATAGTACAGTTAATTTATAAAAGAAATCTTGTAATCAAACCAGACTTTATTATAACCCTATGAATAAATAAATAAATAAATCAGTTTTTTAAATACAGGCATTGTACATTAATGCACAAAATTTTGATTTTCAGGAATTCCATGTTATTGATGATTCCAGTTCAGTCGATTGGTGTAATGAAGTAGGGAATAATACAAAGAGTAAAGTTTTGTTATTGACAAGAAATAATTGTAGTGTAACTGAACAAGCAAGTAATGTTCAAAGTCAAGGTGGAAAGGGGGTATTATTTATAACCCCTAATGGAAAAGTTGTTAGTATAATTTTAAAAACTTATTTTTTCACTGCTATTTATATTTCTATTATAATTATAGCATAAATGCAGGACATTTTCAAAATGCTATTTTATATTTTATCAGTTAAGTTTGTCTGATCTGTTCCAAATCTTTTTAGGACCAAAAGTGTTTAGTTATAAAATTACAAGAATATTGAAATCTAAACACAATTTGTGAGTGATGAAAGCAGAATCTAAACTGAAAATTACTCAAATGTTATAATTTATTTTTAATAACATTTTACTCCATATTTATTCATTATGTAAATTTACAAAATTTCAAAACTACAAGTATAATAATTTGATATGCTTTGTAAAATATATATTGTCCTTTTATGCAATTGATACTTCATTATGGAAATGTAAAGAAAAAAAAATCATATCACATCATATTGTACTGAAATATTGTGGTAATACTATAGATGGAGTGACACTGCAAATGCAAGATTAGAGATGATTTACTACCTATGTTTTTAGTTTATAACACTATATGCATGCATCAGTAATAGGAATTATATTTTTACAAAAATAGAAATAAGATCTAAAATTGGTAATTCCTAAATGTAAGTGCAATTACATTTGTGCATTGTGGATGCTTATTCTTATTTATTTCAGTTTCCTTTTTGTTTTCTTTGAAGCATTATAAATTGAACATATCTATATTATCCACTAATAAAGGATTTCAAAATTGAAAATAAATTAATTGTATAGAATTCAAACAGTCAAAAAAATTAAGACTATAAGAAAACTAAGAATGTAATGAAATATAGGTCTCTCTCTCGCACACACACATACACATACATATATATATAATATATATATATATATATATATATATATATATATATATATATATATATATATATATATATATATATATATATAAATATATATATATATATATATTTATATATAAATATATATATATATATATATATATATATATATATATATATATATATATATATATATATATATATATACATATACTAGACAACCCAACAGATGTCCTGATTTAATGCTGCAAATCCAAAAATTGTAAAATGTTTATAAATAAATTATAAATTGAACCATTTTGATGGAAAAGTAAGGAAAATTTTTTTTAAATTACTTGATACCACCACACTTACAGTCATCACAAGCGTAATAAGATTAAATTAAAATTCCCACATTGCCGTTATGGGACTTCTCATACTTAGCCTGTTGTGCTGACCACAGATATGTTGGCAATGAAGGGTTTCAAGTGGTATTATAATAATCTCAATAACTGTGCAATTCTGGATTTTTAGTTAAAAAAAAATTTTATCGGATCAAATTGTGAATCTAAACCATTCTTGCAAACTATTATTATATAAACTAGTATGTAATTTTCTTTTGAAATTAGCTTTGATATTTCCTGTAAAATATGTTATTGGAAGGATGTGCATTGTTTAATTTGATTATATCACTTGATATTCTGACCTAAATTAAACTTTTTTAAATGCAAACTGCTGGGGTATATTGTTAAGGCACTTTTTACTCAGTAAATGTTATTTAATAAAATGTTTTATGCTATCATCCATGTAGCATAGTAATTATTTAGAAATATTCAAATAGTTATAAAGTAATATTTTAATTATTTTTTTTAGCAAAATCAGTAAATAATTTTATGTATTTAATTCTAGTAATATTCTACCCTAGGGCATTGGTCTCAAAAATGAAGATTTGCATTGTAGGCCCTGGCTCCCAAGTTTGTTGTGCCTGGGAGTTCAGTTTAATATTCTGAAAGGTTACTGGCTACTAAAAATGTGTATTGTTTGGTTTTTGTTTTATTGATATTGTATGAACTCTATATATTTCAATTATTTATTTTTCTGAAGTAGGAATTTCATTATTAGCTTTAAATTGAAAGAGCTCTTTCTTAAACTTGTTTTTATTTACCTATTAAATTAAATTTGTACTGTGTGTCAATGCACTTACCTATTAAATTCTTGTTCATAGGGTTCAATATTAGTGAATGATTCTTTTGCAATTGGTTTAAATATTACCGTTGGACTGATTGCAGAAAATTCTGTGAAAAAGTTAAGAGTAAGTTTATATTCTTAATTTTTAGATTTGTAGTTTGATTTGTACATATTTATTGGTGATTTTCTTTTAATTTGCAGACAATGGGAAATCCTGTTTCTGGTCGTCTATTTGCTCCATATAATTTAAATTTTGACTTCAGCTTGCTTGTTATATGGGTGATTGCAATGTTTACTGTAGCTGTTGGTTCATATTGGTCAGGCCACACACGTTTTGCCATGTAGGTATAATTGTGCTTTTTGTCTAGAAAATTATTTTTTATACAAAACTGTTAATATTAATTGGTGTTTTTTGTGTTCTCATTTTCTTGTGTTAAAATAGTATTTTTGTTTTGATAATGTGATCTGTTTAATTTTCATTCATTCATTTTAATTCGTTTTTAAATATTTAGTGATTATTTCATTTTTATATTGTTTTAGCACAATGTTTAATTATCTATTGCAGTTCAATATAGATTCGTAGATAAATATTTTATTTTCACAAGATTTGTTTGTATTGTAAGTGAATAGTTTTTCTTTAATTATTATTTAGATACTGCAAAGAAATGAGTCTTCTTCCTGGTGGAAATGAAAGAGAACTACCTAATAAACCCATAGTTAGGGCCAATACAGCTGAAGATAGTTCGATCAATGTTAGCCCATATTATGTTGCATTTTTTGTGCTATGTATGGGATTAATGCTCTTGCTTCTATATTTCTTTTTTGATTATCTAGGTAAGTATATTTGGCTACAAACGATTTGTTTTTTGTATGGTTGATTATTTTCTTATACATATATATATATATTTGTGGTGTTTTAGAGTTTAATTTTTTAATATTCTGTCATTAGTGTTTAGGTTATGCTCTTAACTTCAATGTTGTCTGTTATGAAAGTTTGTGTGGAAACATAAAAGTTTGATATTTTCTATAGCAAAATACATTAAAATGTCAATTTCTAGAACTCCTTGGAATTACCTTAAGTATTTTATCCAAATAAAGAAAAAATCAGTCTAGACAATTTTAATATTCAAGGGGGATTGTGCTCCGGGGGTACCCCAGTATTTTGGTTTTTTTCAATTATACTTCTGAGTTTGGAAATAATCATTCCTTCCTAGTTGAAATTTAAACTACGGTAGTTGTAATTCAAAGAAACCAAAAAATTAAAAAGGTTTTTGTCAAACTTTTGTCATTATTTGTTTTATGTTTCAACATCAGAAAGCAAGTATTTTATACTACAGTCAGAATTTCCAATCTTGGGGGGAGAGAGGTAGAAGAAAAGAAGTGGTTTGCTGAGCTATGATCTATGGTGCTCAAATGTGTGTGGAGAGGGGAGTATCAAAAGTATATTTGTGTATTCAGAAGAAAGGAGAGGTAAACAATTAGAAGGGGAAGTTTTCTAAATATATGGGATGGTATTGACTAATTTCTGTTTGAGGAGAAATGTAGTGAATGAAAGTGAGATTTAAAATTCAAAGTTTAAAAAATTAAAATCTTTGGTGTGACACTCATTTTAATTGTGGGTTTGGGCTTTGATTTGGGGCACTACAGTCTGTTTTCCCCCTCTCCCAATGCTAGACAAGTGCTAATAAAATCAGCATTCATTCTTCTCATTGGTACTGAAGTTTATGGGCTTGAATCTCATTGCTAACATCTATGTTTTCAGTGTTCAGAATGGGCTTAAATTCTTATTTAGTATATTCAAAGTCAGTTTGTTACATTTGATCTTCTGGTTCCACCTTGGTTGATAGAGTAACAAACTGAAACTTAATAGAAGTTAATTATTATTTACAATGAAAATATCCACTTCCCCAGAAATTCAGATTGATTAAATTTTTCACAGCCTCATTTAGTCAGTTTTTCTACAGGTTCAAAGTATGAAAATATGTTACCATTCAGTGATATCTGTAAAATATTTATTTCAATTTCTGTATAATAAAATGCATCTGATAATACTCAAAAAATAATTTTTTCAAACTAGAATTACATATATATAAATTGTAATTACTAATGTGTTATAATTATATATTAATTGAAATTTGTATATGTTATAAATATGTATATAGCAGTTTTTTAATATCAAGGACTTTTGTATAGTTCTGCTGTAGTTTCATTAACTATGTAAATATACTTGCAGTAAGTAGTTATTGCACATTAAACCTTTATTTTATATTCAATTCTATGGTTTTATTGAAAAATTATCAATTTGTGCACAGCATTTGCAAAAAGTAAAGATTTAACACCCATAAAAAAACTTAGAAAAAATGTGGGTGGGGTTAGCCTTAAAAAAACCAAAGATTAAAACTTTGATTCAGGGAAAGATGGGTTTTATTGTATAGGCAAGCTTACGTAATTTATTGATGGATAGCAACAGAATTGATGTTAATTTCTGGATTGGGAAACAGTAAGATTTGTCTTTCAATTATACATAACCAAGTTGAACAGAGGAAATTAACAGTGGGAAATACAAAGGAACCTACGAGTAAACATTTAAAAGTAAATAGCAAACAAAGCTACCAGTAGGATTAAATAAATTTCTTAATCTAATTTGGAAAAACTAGAGCATTATTGCTGTATTACATATTAATTTTTAAAAAAAAATGCTGCATTAAAGTTCAGGCATAAACAATTGTGTACAAAAAGTTGATTTTGGGGTAACTGATAGTTAGTTAACTGCTGTACTATTATAATTTGAATTTGTAAACTGTTTTGTTCAAGTAGTAATTGTTTAGACTTGCATTATTATTGAGAAATGATATTTAGTGTATGAATCAGACTACCTTTGTATTATTTATTCTTTAAGAGGTCATTTTTTATATCTTTTTGTTGCTGTTGCTAATTGTTTTTTCTTTTTTCTCTACAGTCTATTTAATCATTGGTTTATTTGTGCTAGCCAGCATATTATCGATTCATAGTTGTCTAGAACCATTAATTTTGAAAATTCCACAAACTTTGTGCAAGTAAGTATATATGTGAATTTGTAATATTTTATCTTTGTATATTAATTTTCAAGCTGACATAGGATTCATTAAATAAATACATTCTATTAGCATACCCACCAAATGTTACAAATTATCTGTAGTCATTTTTAAAAATGTACAGCAATTTCTAAATTACTTTAGTGCTAAAAATACAAAAAACTTAGTGCTAAATATACATTTTTTAATCTGTATAGAAAAAACTTTAATCAACTGTGTCATTTTAAATAAATGCTAAAATTATGAAGACATTTTTTCGTAATGTAAGCAAACGCCCTTCATTAAAAAAAATTGATGCAGGTGCATGTAAAAATAACATCATCATTAGTGCTTACACATATAAATTAAATGTACATTGTAACAACATTTGGGTAATAATGCCATATAGATTGTAACATTATTACATGCATTGGCTAGTGACCAATGTTGGGGGGTATGTATTATCCAAAATACTTTATGCAAACATTCTCTTAGAAATTAAGTTACTATTAACTTGATGTATGTAAAAAAATTCCATATTACAGTGTTTTTTTTTTCCTTAACTATGCATTCATTTGAATCATTTCATGATATATGTGCTTCCCTTTTATTTTTAGGGCCTTTGATGTTCGATTAGGAAGTGTTGTTTGTAACATTGATTTTCGTCAGGTTTTTCTTGTTGCTTTCTCTATTGCAGTATCAATTTGGTGGGTTATCATCAGGAAACAAAAGTAAGTAAACCAAATCTTCATCAAAATTTTTGTAATTTTTGATTAACACAATGTAATGTTATAATTTTGGTTTTTAGATATTCTTGGATTTTGCAAGATATTTTAGGTGTTGCATTTTGCATTCATATGCTCAAATCCATTAGACTGCCAAGTTTAAAAGTATGTTAACATTCTTTGTATTTTTTACCTCTTAAGTTTATCTTCATTGTTTTCATTCTGTTTATTAAATATTTGATATTTTTCTGATTTTGATGATTGTGAGTTGCCCAGAATCCCTAAACCTTTTTAAGAATTAGTTCAGAGGTCACTGAAATCCCTTCTAACCAGTAAAATTTATGCTATTAAAGAATTTACCAAACAGGGAGAATTAATTTTGTGTGAAGTTTGTCTGTTCACTGAAACTGTTTGCATGATTATTTATCAGTAAACTGTTTGTTTTTCTGTGGATATATATATATATATATATATATATATATATGCCTGATCCATCTGCTAATCTTTTACACACCTCAGATTACATTTGAGACAAAGAAGGGATGTCCTTTCATATACATGTATCTGTGTGATATATTTATTTTTATCAAATTTTCAACCATAAAGTATAGTGCATGTTTCCAATTTAATAAAAATATTAAAAGCACTCTCGTATAACATTCCGAATTTTGGTGAAAAATTTTCTGAAAGTTGATTGAAATTTGAATCAATTTTTTAACAAATTATAAATTGTATAATTTGCTTTGCAGTTGAAAATCTGTGTTTATGTGTGCATCTGTAATCAGGTTATATTATATGTTATTTGAAACTACCAGCAGCTCTACTAGCACGGCTGCTTTTTATTTTACATTTTTTGTTGTTAAACAACTCCACTAAAAATGGTAGATTTAAGAAAATTTTGTGAATAACTATCATTATAAAGAAGTATTGTTAAGTGTTAATGAGCAGAAATATTTATAACATCACCATTGCTAAATTCAGAGGCACCATAATTATAAAAAAACATGAATGCTTTACATGTCACAAAATTTATTACCATATAGTAAATAAACTCAAGATGTTTAACATGCATTGAGAAAATAGGGTGAATATCATTACTCAATTTTTTATTCTTATGGACTTGAGCAGTTTGGATGCATACAATTCACATTTTAAGTAACATAATATTCTACTATCAATGAATGAAAGGATCCAAAATTTAACTCATGAAGTTATGAGACAGAAACTAGGGTTTGTAGAAACCCAGCCTGTCCATGTATTTCTGGGGTTACCTGGGTATCTAGGTATCAGTATGTACTTGTCTGATATTACTTTAATTTCTTGCTTTTTTTAGTTTCAAGTATAAAAATATAAGTTGCTTTCATTTTCAAAAATTTTTAAAATAAAAATAGCTTAATTTGCTTTAATAATTTTGTGTCTTAAAGCCAAGGCCTCTGCATTACTGAAAAGTGTGTTAAAAATAATGCACCTAGTTTAAACAGGCCTATTCATCCAATATTTTTTGCACTGGTTAATGTTCTATCAAAATCAAGAGAAAATGAACTCCAAGGTAAAAAATTGGGTCAAAAACAGGAATACAGTGGCATTGAAAGGATATGAATAGGTAATAGTTGAATGTTTCTGTTATAAACACATATGAGCCATATTTGCCATCTTCAGCTGCAGGCCAGTTGAGAAACCATTGCTGAACCGATGTAAAGTTAATCTATAAGAGTTCTCTGTGTAAATAATTTTGAATTACTGTATATAAGAATAAAAATGTATATATTTATTGTAAATTTCTGTAACTTCATGATTTTTTTACAAGCTAGGATTTAATTTGCATACGTATTTTAGGTTTTGCTTCTATATATAAAATATTTATAAGCAGCAAAAATGCCTAAAGCAAGTTTTAAAATGGATAAAAATACTTACTGAGTCAAATAATAATAACAAAAGAGAACCTTTTTAGAAACAGTAGGAAAATCCTATAAATTGTAATTTAAAAAATTTTGAAATAATCTCATCTTGTACAAAAACCCACTGAGGTTTTGTTGGTGGGCTTGGTGAACTCACCCTGGAAAACTTGGGTGGAGTTTTTCTACACTGGGCCCAATTTGCCAAGCCTGGAATTCTGAAAAATTATCAAAACTTTAAGAAAAAACAGACGTGTTTAAACATTTGTAACCTCTCCTTAATATTTTGATTTTGTATTAGTCTTCATCTAAGATACATACTGTCCATGTTTTATGCACAAGGTAAGTTACTGTAAATGTATTAATACTCTCAAATTTTACTCGTAAAAATTTGTGATTAAAATGACAGAAACTCAAGTGATTTAAGAAAGAAGCTAGTGATTAAATATTTTTAAATAATGTTTGAGTACTAACAAACTTTGTTTCAAAGATGCTTAAAGACAACAGATTAATTTAAAATAATATACTTGGGTTTATAGAATTGCAATACATTTGAGTGTAATTTTTTTACCTGTGCTTGAATTTATATTTTGGTTGTAATTTTTTTTATTACAGATATGTACAGTGTTACTAGTACTGCTTTTCTTCTATGATATATTTTTTGTGTTTGTAACTCCTTTTCTTACTGTGGTATGTATCAATTTTATATAGTTTCTAACAATTCATTGTTAATTTGAAAAAAAAATATACCAGTATATTTTTCTACTTTATGCAGAAAGGTGAAAGTGTTATGGAAGAAGTAGCTACAGGTGGAAAATCTGAAGAATCGGTAAGTAAATTTAAAGATGTAACTCAGTTTTGCTACAAAACTTATTTTTGGACTGGTATTGTTTCTTTTATGTTATAAAAAGAAATTTAAATTATGTATTGTTTTATAAAATACAGCTGTGTCCCTTTTTTAAAATTCAGTAGCTGCATACCTGATGTATAATTTTAATACTTGTTAATTATCTTGATAAATTGTATATTTTTCAAGAAAAACATGGGTGTATACTTGATTTGTTTAATTATTGTTTTAATTGAGTAACCACCAGGATTTTGTTAAACTTAGAATCTTTTTAATCATTGTTAATATTTTCCCAATGCCTTAAACCTAGAATTGTTTTATATTAAATGTTTATTCATTTTGCTTAAAATGTAAGTGTATTAGTATTTATATCTAGTTTCTTGTCTAAGAAATCTATCAAAATGCATTTAGAATTTTGAAATTGCAGTTATTACATATAGTTTGATATTAATGAGTTGATATGAAAATCTATTTTCTAAAAATCATTCAGTATTTTTATCCATTATAAGCAAAACATTAACATATTATCCAATTCTATTTAAGTTGTTTAGTTTGGTGTCAGAGTGATTTTTATTGTAGTTTAATAAGTGTAGTGTAGTTTTCATAATCAAGTTATATATTTTTTTTGATGTTTTGCATATTTGATATGGATATTGATAAATTTATCATATATATATATATATATATATATATATATATATATATAAACATAATTGTAGATACTGAAAACACGTATAATAACTTTATTTCTACTTACATATAAAATTAATATATGTGCATCTTGAAAATTGTCTTATTTTTCAGAAATTGTGGAAAAACTATTAGGAAACCCCTTTAAAATTGAGAATTATCTAGTTAATGTGCATTCCTTTGTCAATTATATTATTAATTAGCCTCTATTAAGTTTATTATTTTCAGTTTCTTTTCTAACAGCTATTAATTTTCATAGTTTCAAGTACATTTAAACTTAAGTTTATTTGTTTATTAAAGCTGTAATTTTACTTAGAAAATGTCTGAATGTTTCAGATATTTCGTAATTAAGCATGGACATTTCATGTAGATTTAAATTAGAAATGATACAATAAATCAATGGAGAAAATTTGAATTGTTTTATTGTAAGCTGTTTGAGGTAACAATGTTTAAGTTTGTACTAAAATTTATATAAATTTTTTTTACTATTTTTATTGGGATGTGTCTTTAAAAAGGATAACTATATAAACTATTATACTCTTGTATTTTATTATGTTTATGAATAACTAAACAAAGTATTTAAAATAACTTTTAGCTACCTATGGTTCTGAGAGTTGCTCATTTTCGATTTGACGCATTAGCCGTGTGCTACCAGCAGTTCTCAATATTAGGATTTGGGGACATTCTTATTCCTGGTAATCTTTATTCTTCCATCTCTTTATTTATTTATTTTTTAAGTTATCTAAGATGCATTTTTAAAAATAATTTTGTCTTAAAATGTAATTTTCAATTGTATCATTTTAGAAAAAATTATCAGTGTAGATCTTAGATGAAAATTGGTTATATATATTTAATTGTTTTAAAAAATCTGTTAGATGTTATTTTTGACTCCTTCCTTTTTCAGTAATAATTTGAAAAATTATAAATTGTTTTATCAAAAGTATTTTAAGAAATGAAAATAAAGTTTGAATTTATTAATCAAGTAAAATATATAATATTTTACTTTTTGAATGAAAATACCTTTTCTTATATTAGTAGCTGCCACAAACCTTCTTGCTATCATATAGAAATTATCCCTGTATGGATAATTGTCAGACACAAAATTAATAATAATAATAATAATAATAATTAAGTGTTGTGTATGCAGTCAAATATGTAAAATTCATGTAATAGTTCAAGAAACACAAGGTACAATCTAGGGCACCTAAAACATCTATACAAGTAGGGGTGTCCAGCCATAAAGTCATGGGAAGTAAAAATTCTATAATTTGTACTAAGATAGAGCAAGGCTGCTTCATATGTATAATAGAAGATAATAAAGTACTTCAAGATTTTTCTTTTTAAGGACTTCTACATAATGCTAATCATTCTAGATCAGTTTCGGTCTTAGAACAAACAATGAGGAGGGTGGTGGTTGTACTTTGCAGCTACTTTTGGCAAGCTTGTGATTCTTTTCATTTTCTAAAATGTTGCAATAGCTGGAAATCCATTGAAGGACAATTTTACAGTCTTTAGCAACCACTTGACTGATAAGCAATTTGGCTTTTTTCATATTGTATGTTTTGCGTAATACATGGGAAGTGATAGCCAGAATTGCAGACTAGGAATCAAAACTTTTATAACTGGTGTCCTTAAAATCGAAGATTTGAGGGAGCATATCTAATTTATTCTATCTCTGCATAAAAATTTGTGACATTTACTCCTTCAGAGTGTCAATTCTTCACACTTGTCTTGTAGAGGCCAGTCCCAATTGTACCTTATCCAGCAGAGCTGCCCTCTTAGTTATGGATCCTTTCTGTGTTTTGGATAATTAGTACTGATGAACTTCCAAGGTATAAGACCTAAGAACTTTAGGGTTAACATCACATATTTCATTCTAGAATAGTCAATTGTGAGGCAAAAAGGGATGGATTTATGTTCAAAGGGAAAAAGTAAAAAAAAAAAAAAAAGGCTGGTGAACAGTAGAAATAATTTTGTAAAGAGGTTCGAAAATTCTCTGTGTTAGAAAGAAATTTCTTGAAAGCTTTCAGTCTTGTATTAAAGGGAATATAATTTATCCAATGAGTTATTAAAACAGCAACCTATCCTGGAAATTGGAAAATATTTACACACAACTTCCATTAACTGCAACCAGTTTAGTCAACATCTGACATGCTAAGCTGACTTGAGCATTCACCTACATATTAAATGTCAGTTGGTTAATACTTCTCTTCCCAAGAAATTTTTTTCCCTGTGCATTTCTCATATGGATAGTTACAAGTCTTATAGCTTGAATAAATATTAAGTTTTATTTTAAACTATCTCTTCACTTGGATATACAGATATAAATCATATAATTTGCAATACAAAGACACTTGTTAGATCTGCTTGTATTGATCTCACGTTTCTCTCCTTTAAGACTGTAAAAAGAAAATATTTATTGTTGTGTTGTAAATTATTGTTTAATCAACAGGGGGAAAATATGCAGTAATCTTTTAATAATTATCTTTCACATAATTTCAAAATTTTATACAATATTGAATATTTTTTTGTAGGTCTGTTAATATCATACTGCCATGGATTTGATCTTATTACCAACAAAAAAAGATTGTATTTTCCTACTACTGTTGCAAGTAAGTTAAAAATCATCACTTTTTTTCCACTATAGTTTTGGAAAAAAATTAAATATTAGATCCATTTTAATTTCTGTTGATTGCATCGATTTCAGATTTTAAAAAATGGATTACACTTTATATTTATATATATATATATATATATATATATATATATATATATATGATATTTTAATCACTTCTGGTTCTGATTCTGTTTTTCTGGTATTTCTGTTAACCCTAGCAAATGTTCTTGAATGTCCCTATGTGGATTTTTCCCGGTTGCATAGCTAAAAATAGATTTCTGACAAGTTAAGTCATCCACAGGACTTGTAGTGATTGTTAATTGGCTAGTACAAACAACTATAAAAAGAGTAGTACAATATTTGCAGGCAGTTTCATTTGTAAGAGAAGATATGAATAAACTTTGATAGTTTGAGATTCCATTTGTCTTTATTTTATTGTGCTTCTCATCACAAGTTCCATGACTGCAGAATAGAAAAATCCGCTTGGAACTCCCTTCAAAATAAGGCATAAAGCCTCATTTCATACGTATGAATAATATATTTTTACCTCCCTGTTAAACAGCTTCATTATCTTACATTAAACAGCAAAACAATAAATAAGGTATTTTGTAAAAGTATTTTTTATGTTTTGAACAATTAGTTATGCAAGATAACAAAATTGTAATATATTTTCTTTCCTTAGTGTCATAATAATAAATGAAGATGTCTTTAACTAGCTGTTAATTTCTATCTCTCTTGTGTTAAATGAAAAAAGTTTTCATAAATGCAGATTATTTTAATCTGTTGAAAAAGTCAAGAAATTTTTTGTTCCAAATGTTTATTATATGATTTATTAGACATTGTCTTTTTATTTCAGCATATGGAATTGGTTTGTTAATTACTTTTGTTGGATTATATTTAATGAACACAGCCCAACCTGCTCTTTTATACTTAGTTCCCACTACGCTTATTCCTCCTATTATAATGGGATGGTGCAGAGGTGAACTACTCCTTCTTTGGAATGGCTTTAAGGTAAATTGGTGTTTTCATATAATTTGACTTTTGTGGGAGTAGTAATCAACATTGAAAATGCAATATATTTTCTGCATATGTGCTGTTTTACAATTTTTGATCTGAACTTAATAATATATGAATATATGTTAAATAATTTTAAATCTAATCTATCCAAGGATGTATTTATGGTGTGTGTCAGGGTGGTGTGAGGGGGGGGGGTTCATGGTGTCTGGACCCTCCCAAAAAAATGTTCAATGTATACATTGCACAATTTTTAAAACTTATTTAAATTTGTGTATGCAAAGCACCACCCCAATGCCACTGGGCTTCATGTGTAGGGATATGTATATAATTTTATTTTTTTAATCATTCATTCATTTTCAAATCCATAGGTAACAAGAGCTTCAGAAACATCTAAATATCCTGAAGTTCAGGTGAATAATGATGTTGCTGCCACTGATGCAAATGCTGAAGCCCCTCCAGTATTTGTCCATAGTAATTATCAGAAAGATAATGTTTCATCCTCAGAGGCTGTGAGCGAAGTAACTGGAGAAAAAAACCATTTACTACGATAATCAATTTTTGCGTGATTGAAAGCTTCTCATGACAGTTATCATCTGATGATTTTACATTGCTTGTTGTGAAATGTAAAGTGATAAAATTATCATTTTGAAGTTTGATCCCTTTTTATGGATTTTTAGTAGAAAGAAAAATAATAATAATCCAAATGCAGGATGGCTACAAAAAGAAAGAAAATATATCTTACCCTAGAGTTAGCTATAGAGATATGTTCAGTTTTTCATTTTATGTAATGTGTAAGAACCAGAAAATCTACTCTTATAATTAGGTCCTAAGTAAGACTAGAATGCAAAGGGAATGTAGTATGTGAAACTGATATATCTCTATATGTTACAATTAAATTTCTGAACTATACAGTTGCAAATAAAATTTTATTTGTATATTTTAGTTCTCATAAGAAATTTGTAATATGTATGAATATATGAATGCTGTAAATTTCCAATTATTACTGTATTATTTATCTGAATTTAAGGCTTTGATAATATATCCAAATGCCATTGTATTATGTATATAGATAGCTGTTAAATTTGTTAACACTAAAAAATTTTGACTTGCAACTGTGTAGACTTTACTGTTGTACCATTCAATCCAGTTTTCAGAATTGTAATGGCTATTGGAATAATTTAAATCATTGTTTTCAATAGTTTTTTTTTTAAATTTTTTAGGAAGATCTATTATTTTAAGAAGTCTAATAATTTCTCAAAGTTTGTTTTACTTCCCATAAATAGCTTATTATAATCTTTTGAATTTCAATGATTTCTGCTTACTTGAAGAATTGTGCTGTTTTGTTTAAATTAAAATTAAAACTGTTTATGTATTTTTGATGGGACAGTATATTTTAAAAATGTAGGTTGTTAATATTTTAAGGTCAACTATAAATATTTGTCACCATCCTGCAAGTGGTTTCTTTTTAAAAATTTTTACCATTTTTTACACTATGCATATTAGTGATATCTTCCCTCTATGAAGGCAAATTCTAAAATATCTGGCATAAAATATTAGATCATTATTTTTTTCATATTTAACACTATATATACCTATTTTACTTACAAATTTATAAACTTTTTTAGTTATGGTAACATGTTCTCAAAATATTTTTTATAAAAATTTTATACACAAGTTTTATATTTACTTAAATATATGTGAAATATTGAACAATATTTCATAAAAGTATGTAGTTTTAAGCTTTCTCATAATGGTGCTTTTTTCTTTTTTTGTTTGTGTTAAACAATAATTTTAGCAAATATTTCTTTTTTAATCAATTTGATATTATAGTATTGCTCATAGTTTTGTTTTCTAATCTAAATAATTAAATATTTATTAATCTGTCTGTATCTTTTTATATGTTAGCAAGATAACCAGCTAATTTAATTTAAAATTTTATAGAACTTTTATTTTGTTCTTATGGGCATATATATTAAGACTGATAGAATAATTGTTTGAAACAAAGCTATTATTTATTTGATGTGGTAGAAAATTTGTAATCCTAATAATTTGCATGATAAGATCTGTTTTTCAATTAATAATTTTATTAATATCAGAACCATGAATTGTTGATTCAGTTTTTAAAATGTTGAAATTTGAAAGACAAAGCTATGAAATAAAGTTTGTTTAAATATTTTTTACTTTGAATTTTATGTTATCAATGATATGATTTTAATGTTATTCTCAAATATTGTTTATTTATTTGAGTCTCATTATAACATTCATTTTCGTATTGTGAATTTTTCTGTTTATCAGTCTATTGGTTTGAAGTTGTATTGTAATTTTTGCAACACTATAGGCAAACCATGCATTTAAAACAAAGGTTGGCAACTTATAGGCTGCATGTGGCCTTCTAAACTTAATTATTTTTATAGGCATAATAAAATTCAATGCATTTGTATATTTGTTACAATACGCAGCTTTTTATGATTTCATATTTATATATTTAAATCATTGTTTCTTAATCTTGAGGTTATATATTATAAACATTTGAATTACCCTTAGTACACATCTAAAGCAAAGATAGTTACTTTTGTTTTTTATTTAAAAGTTTCTCCATACATGGATCTATGTTAAAAACACACAAGAAAATTGTTTCCATGAGATAAAAGGGGATTCCTGTATTTTGTTTTTAGCACAGTTGTAGACAAAAAACCCTTGTTCACAGAGTAAGATGTGGCAAAAGGGATTATTATTTTCAATGCTTCTGTGGTTAAATTATGTATTACATGTATGTTCATACCTATCACTATAAACATAGTGACAAAAACTAATAGGAATAACTATTATATTTTTTATAGTGCCGGTACTTTCCTAATTTATAAAATTAGTGCAATGTGATTATGTAACATTTTTATTATTATTTATTATTATTATTAAAGTTGAAATTTAGTTAGTAAAAGTAAGGCTTCATTCCTTTAAGATTGTGTGAGGGGAGGAGGTCATGAAATTAAAAAAAAAAATCATATTTGCTGTATGGGAAAAAAGATAGAGCTAAGAAGGTTGAGAATCGCTGACTTAAATAATAAGTTTTAATACATGCAACTTAATATTCAGTGAATTCTTCATGAATATTGATTGTTTCAATCAACAAAAATTTTATTGAACCCACTGTTTCTCTTTATGAAAAATTGTTGCCAGCTACTCATTTAAAGAATCATGTGTTTTGTTGGGAGTTATTTTATGTTCTATAAATCTGAATAGTTACTATTTTTTTATCATATATGTTATTAATACTTTCTCAAATGTGATTTTTAATATAAATATATTTTGATAAAGTAGTTTTAAAAAAAAGTACTAGTTTGAACTTTTACAATCATGCTTACTTTCTGTATATACTTTAATTAAACGTATTGTTCAAATGCTATGCTTTGTACTTAATGTTAATTTAACTTTTCTTTTAATTTTCTGAAGAATTTTATTTGTTAAAGCTTGTCAATTGTTTACATTCTTATACACATTTATCCTTGCCTACAATATATTTTCTGCCTGGATGGAATATTATGTATTCTTAAAATAAGCTCTGCAAGAAGAAAATGTCACAATTTTAGCTACTTAAAGGAATAAAAAAAAATTTTTAATATGTCACTCTATAAAGTAGTCTTAGCTTTTGTTTACTTCTGCATTTGTCAGACCTGTTTAAAGATGTCTAATCCCATTTGTCTTTATAAAAGCTGTGCAATGCTTCTAAATGTGCAAATTAAACCTGTTCTTGTAAAAGTAATTTTTCTTCAAACAAAGAATTTAAGTTTTGGAAATCAAAAATTCTTAAAAAGCTTAATCAGGAGAAAAGAGTGTGTGACTGTCACTGTTGCCAAAAATTTAATCCTTTGTTTTAAGAGCTGTTGCACTGTTATAATAGGAAAACATGCGTTGAATTCTCTCTCTTTTTTAATTCTTAATAAACAGGATTTGTGTAACACTCAAAACGATTTTTAAATTTCAAGAACAGCAATTATAGGATGTCTTTAGAGTTTGTAAACTTAAATCACACACTCTTATCTTTAGGGTTTACTGTTTGTTGTTTGAGAAAATGAGAAATAAATTAGGAATATTCTTTTTCATGTGTGAATATCATAATCATTTGTGCAGCTTTTGCTGTAATGTTTCTCATCTTCTCAGTGAAGAAAATTTAATGCAAGAGTCCTATATGCAAAATATTTTGTACAGCATTGATATTCTTAAATGCTATTATTGTATGTGGATTCCCAGATTAAGGTTAATATTTTGTAAAATATCTACCTCTTTGAAATTCTCAAATGGAATTTTTAACTGTAGCAGGCAAAGCATTATTACCTTAACCATCTATAGCAATGGCTAATAACATTTATCTGCCTTATACTTAATTTCCTGTTTATAAATGCAATATTTAGCAGTGTGAAATGTTTGGCATGTCTTTGGTGCATTATTCCATGTAACTCAGGTACTCAAAAATAAAATTTGAGCATGCAGATTTTAATTCTGTATGAAATTTCATTGGAATCTATAATGTAATTTAAAAAATAAAAACTAAATTTGTGACAATCACAGAGTGAACTAATACATTTTAAATCAGACTTCAATTGTAGTCTTCAAATATTATACATATTGTTAAACATTTTAAATTTTGTGAATGTACAGATTTGAAAGTTCTTTAAAATTGACTATTTAATCCTTTGTATCTTAACAATCCCAAATTAAGAAAAGGTTAAAAATTTATTGGCATAAAAGTTTTTTCTTCGAACAAAACATCATGTATTTCTTATAAATGCTGTAAATTACTTTGCCCAAAAATCAATTTTTTTTTCATCTCCTTCTTCATTTTTTAGCTTAAGAAAGACAAACTTTATTTGAGTAATAATCATTTTCATGAATTCAAATTAATGAAACTTTGATAAGAAAATTAAATTTAAAATTGTGTTTAATGTACAGATTCTACAAGCAAATTGTGTTAATTGAAGAGCTGCCATGGACTTATTTAAAAAATAATGAATAAATAAATGAAAAAGCCATTTCTCACTATTTTTTTTAAATACTTACTATTCTTATTTTTGAAATTCTAACTTGTTTTTTCAGCTAGAATCTAAGTTATACCTATGGATTTTTAGCATTTCTCTCAATTTGGAAAAATTCTTAATTGTAAAAAATGTGAAGGGAAATTTACCTCTATATGGAAAATTTCCATTAGTATCAAAAAGAAGATAAATTCCTCATGACCTAGGCAACCCCTCTTACCTAAGTTTAAAAGCTTCATGCTGTTATAAAAATTTGTAGCATTAAGGAACAAAAGAGCTCAGAGGAGGATGATAAGGCCACAGTCTGATCATGATTATTCACCATCTTCCATCCCTTGCTTTGCAATACCCCTTTAAAAAATACAGTTAAAAATGCTCTATTATTTTTCGTGTTTTTATTAAAAAATAAAATATTAGATTATTTACAAGTTTTTATTGGTTTTCATAATTTTAACTTATGATTACCAGTTTGAATGTGTGAGGGAAAAAATTACACTTTTTAAAAGAAATTAGTTTGTGCAGTTTCCACTTAATATAGATGTTCAAAAACTCAATTTTCATTTGCTATTGATGTGCAAAAACTCGCTTTTTGAAACCTATAGACCTTGTGGCAACCCTGTTATTGCTGTGTTGCAGGACAGTAACAATCAACTTTAAAAACTCACTGTAGAAATGATATTCATTTTGGGATATGTTTCTGATCTGCAAAATGTGGGTGATACAAAGGGTTAAATGTTTTAATGTATGCAGAATTAAATTATGTTAATAACTAAATAACTCTGGAAAATTTGCAGCAAATTAATTCCTAGAGATTCAAAACATAAACTAGAGAAATTCAACATACTCAATGATTTATAACTTCTTACTAACAATTTTTATTTTTTCTTGTATCAGTTGTGTGCAGTAACTAATCATCCTGTTATTCATCCAACCTTCTGTATGACTAATAAAGGAAGGAAACAACATTGAACCCCCCCTTGAAATTGCCTTAAAAGCAACATCCTGCCAACAAAAGTATCAAAAGATGTGAATTATATTCATATAATATTAATTCGCCCTTTTTCGGTATGTCTAAGAATCTCTGTAGAGAATATGGTTTAAAAAGATCTAAGCTTTACTTTAATTTTGAAAACTTAGGATGATTGTTTAATGTGATGGGACCATGATATTCATCTTCATTTTTAGTTGTTTTCTTGTGGTCATTTAAACAAATAATTGTGATTGGGTTATTTCTCTTCGTGGAATAATCATTTTTAAATTTACTATTGTTTTAAAGGTAAACATGCTCTCTATAGACAGTGCAGAGTGATGATTCAAAACTAATATTATATTTTATTATTGTGAGCTTTTGCAGGCTGTAGAAGAAATAAATTGTGTATAAATGAGTAATTATTTAAAAGTGTATAAAGCGAATAAAATGCCTTTGATTCCTTATCAAAAATTATTTGAAAGAGATGGTCTAAACTTTGTTTCAGAACAAAATTTAATCGCTCTAAGGGATACTTTAATTTTGTTTCTTTGAATCGGTAAGCAAATTTATTAATGATTCCCTAAAGAAGTATTTTTTTTTCCTTATGAGAAATTTTACCAATTTTAGTATTTTTTTCATATTAAATAACTTAAAAAATTTATTTTGTTGTAAGTTGTTTTCTTATATACTTTTATAATTACTTTCTGAACTGAAAAGCAAAACATAATTTAGTTTTCTCTCTGCAAGCTTTTCTTGTAAAGTATTTAAAGAAACTGCCAATATTTTGTTAACATAAAACTTTTGGAAGTATTAAGCTTTGTATTACTTTGTTTTGTAAATTTTAGGCTTTATTTGGTGTGTACATATGTTAATTCATTTTTTCTTGCTCATGTTTTTATCAAGAACTTTTATTCGTGGGAGATTCATTTTCTTTTTCTTCAGAGTTTTGAAGTGATCCCATATCTTTAAATTCACTTAGGGAAAAAAAGGTTTACTTTAAATTATGAAATATTTTGTTCAAAGTTTTATTTTTACATTAAATTTAACACTTGAAATTAGCTGTGTTCACCATTCATTTGTCAATTGTGTACTATGTGCTAAAGTTAATATGTATTTTATAAAACTGAAAGGGAAAAATTGTAATAACTTTTATACTATATAAATCACAAAAACATATTTGTTTTAAAATAAAACAAAGTTAATGTTAGTGAATATGCTTCCTTTTCTTTCTTATAAACTAAATTTTACCATATCTTGAAGTTGTCTTAATCAAGAAATGAAATACTAATTTTGTCCTAATCAAGAAGAAAAATACTTAATTTATAAAGCCGCAAGAAGAAAAAAAATTCTAATTTGATTATAATTATCCATTTTCTGTATTTAATTCAATTTAAGCCATTTGTATTGTTGTAGTTAGTGATATATTATTGGAATATAATGTCCATGTATTATACAAATGTGGATGTGATATCTGATTTAGGTGTCTAATTTTTAAAAAGTATGTACACTTAAAATATATTAGTCAATTTGTATTTTTTTAAATCAAACATTTGCAAAAATTATGTGCAATAAAATAATTATTTGTGCATATATGTGCAATGAGTAGTTAGCATATATGTAATATAGATTCTTTATCAGTCAGATATTTTTATGTGTTGGAAATGAGCTTGCATAAAAGTTTCTAACATTTCTGATCTATTAATTTATCATTTATTAATTGTTATAAAACATTGCTATTTGCTATATATTTTATTAATATTTTATTATGACATAATTTTTATTTATGAAAGGGGTGTAATTAAATTCTGAAATAAAACTGAAAATCTACAGATTAAAAATTTATATTAAAATACTAAAGTTACTTATAATTTTAGATTTTTTTTAGGTTAAAAAAATAAAATTTTAATGTGATATTCCTAAATTTTATTGGGGTATGAAAAGTATCCAAAACTAAAAAAGAATAATTGTTATTTTGGTAACTTGCCATCTTTAGCATGTCACCACAGATTTAAAAAACAGCTGTAGATTTTTTTTCCCTCAGACTTCTTTGAAGTTTTTGATCTATACAGACTCTTAGATTATTTAAAAAATTGTAAGCAATATGTAATTTGTTACATATAGATTATTTCATGTAAAATTTGTTTTCAATTATACTAAAGGTTCTCTTAACTTTATTTTTGCTTGTATTGTTTGTTGCTAGTTGTATTTGTATTTTTCAGTACAAATTGTGATTGACAGACCATATTCTAAAATACACTCAACAGTTAATCAGTGGTTATAAGGGCAATAAAAATTGTTAACTTTTTCATTATTCCCTTGGTGTTCACAGTTTGCATGTTTAAAATAATTATGCATATTAAATATTACATTCTCACTATTTCCTTAAATTTAACTCTTGTTATTCAGTATTTTAAAGTTCTAGAAGTAGTATGTTTTATATATCAGAAATTGATTTTGTAAAAATGGATGAAGTGTTTTTCTTTTGTCATGTGATGAATGTTGATGTATTTTTTGTCTGAAATAAATTCATATTGTTGGTAATAAAAAAAATGTTTTTTACTTAACTTTTCAAAAGTTTTACTTGATAGCAGTGTTTAGAAGTGTAATGCTTCATGTCATTCTGTTTATCATTTTACTGCACAGTAACTTGAACAGACTCTTCAACATTTATCTAGCCAAACGATGGAAGAATGGTTAGGGTGCTGGCCTCTGGAACCAGAGTTTGTGGGTTCGAATCCCACTGCGGCATGGATGTTCGTAACCGTTCGGAATCGGCTTTAAGCTGTAGGTCCCGGTCTCATTAGCCCTCGTGTTGCAAAAAAGTAGACCGTAGCGCTCCAAACCAATCAACATTTATCTAACATCTACAAGAGTTTAATCTGCAGGGAACATCCAGCATTACTTTGTAAGAGTTTTTGACTTCTGTATTTCATGGTATTTTCCATTTATTAATTCACAATTGAGCTTCTTTCTTTCTTTCTTTTTATTTTTTTTAATTAACAATTCTGACTTTAAACTTTCCCCTTTATTTATACAGTAGACACCACTTTATGTTATCATGGTTCATATAATTCATTAAATATTATCTATAACCTCCTTTCCCGAACAGATGTATTTGAATTAATGCAAAAAATATCACCTTATGGGATCATTACACAGATTAATGTTATCAGATTTTAGGACAATTGGTTAATTTTAGATGAGTGATTGCCAGTGAAGTTCATGAAGCCTCTTGTATGGAATTGAAGGATAGATACTGTTAGATATATACCATCGGTAGGCAAAATAAGGTAGTGAAAAGATGTTCACTTACCTTTTCTCTAGGTTTCGGTTTCGATCCTGTGAGATACTTTGGAACTTGTTGCACGCTAATTGAGCACATTACTTGTGTTGGGCTGTAATATTTTATATCAGCCCATGAGTGGGTTGTGAAGTGGAGTCATAGTGCATTAACTATTTAAAAACAACATATCATCATGTATGGCGAAAAATAATACATTAGTTTTAAAGTAAACAATATATTTATTTAACTAAAACATAAGTAGGTGCAAAAGTAAAATGATAAAAGTAAACAATAAATAAATTAGGAAGAATTTCACAGATGACGCTCTTTGCACAACATAATAAAACCTTAAGAATAATTCACAGTACCTTATACATGCACATAGGTATTGAGCTCAACAAATTGTAATTAAATTATCGAGGAGGAGGAGGTAACGATTTCCCGGAACTTCCTGCAATCCAGGGGAGAGGCGAAACGAAAAAAGCCAGTTTGAGATTTAGCCTTCACCTGTCTTTTATACTGCAATCAGTAGTTCAGCAGCCAGACAGTCCCGCAGTTGAACAACTTCACATCACAGGTTCCAAAGTGCTGATACTTGTTGAAAAGTGAAGTGTTGTTAGATATGCATTTGAATTTGCATATCTAACAACTTGTAGTATGAAACTATATATATATATTATGATATAGAAAAAACAGTTAATTAGCAAACAAAAAGTTACATGACATAAAACAGCTACTAGCACAGGACAGAGCAAAACTACATCTGAAAAATAATATACAGAAAAACACTACAGAGAGAAGGATTAAAAGAGTTGATGGATTTGGCAATAAATTGCCATTTTATGGGGGGTGGGGTGATCTTTAACAAATCTCATCCAACAGATGATACATCATAAGGACATTCTTCAAATTATCAAAAAAATTTTTGGTCTGGGATTTCAGTACGTTACTGCCTTGATCAAGTGACCTTGGCTGCCCCTGCTCTTAAACTGTTAAGTGAATAATGGAAATAGTTTTATTATTTGAAGCTGAAAGGGCTAAGTTTTTAGACTATGAAAATTATATGTAATCTGTTAAATGCTATTGTTTTTCTCGAAGTCATTTGTACCTTAAAAGATATTTAAAAATATACATCAATTTTATCTTCAGATTAATTGTTTGTAAGATTGAGTTTTATAGCATATTTTGCATGCAAATGAATATAAAAATATCACATATGTACTCCTGTCATGCCATCTATTGTTCTTGTTTTTCTATCAATTTTGCAGAAAATAAAATTTTAATTGAAAAATTAACTTCTAAACACATTATTTGTAGTAGGCTAATGTACTACTACAACTTCCAGTCCTTAGTCTGTAAAAGTGTGGAGGAATCTTTACCAAAAATCATTAACATAGACATTTTTTAATACGAAACATACTGTAACCAATTAAATGACTGGTAATGTATATGCAAAAATTCTTATTCTTTGTGTTTGTAATACATAAAAGTTGACAATATACAATTTTGTTTAATTATAATAGAGTTTATTTCCTTCCCAATATTCATATTTTGTACATTCAGCCAGGAAGCATAAAGTCTGGTCATTTGATTGGCTATGGTAGAAATAGGTATGTTTAATGTTAAAGTTGTCTAATTATCCAGAATTTTTAACCAGATCAACTTTAGTCAAGAGGATTAGATAATTTCTTTGTTTAGCAATAAATATGGTCTGCTCTAGTTACTCTAATAGTTATTTGAGGTTTTAATTTCAGCAATGAATAAATGAAAGATATTCATTTGTCCATGACATAGACTCCCTTGAATTTCTACTTTAAAGAAGGTATTTGTTGAAGGTAAAACTTTCATTATAACATAAAAATTAATAGAGGAGTAAATTTAAAATTAGAACATATATCAATAAGCTATTATTTATGCAAAATAACAATTTAATTTTCTTTATTTCATTTTTTTTTTATTGGGATATTTGAAGTTTAGGTAAAATCAATTTGAAAACATTTATAAATGAGATATTTAAAGGAATGGCATCACAGAGCGACAGAAATCTTATTTTTACATATTTATAATGTCACCTCTTAAAATCATAATGAGGAATTTTCACGTTTTCTAATTTTGATTTTAAATGATAGAAGACAAAAAAGTAAGCAGGACAGTAGCTATTTTTCTTTCATTTGGGGGCCTAATGAGTGATTTCTAATGGGTTTTATAGCGGACTCTTTAACGTCTCTCAAAAACGCTACTTTATCTCCGCCGAGTTTGTGACGTCATCGTTCATGTAAACACCAAGCTCCTATGTTGTTTACATGTTAAAAGGCGACTTTTAAATTTTTTTTTTTGTGTAAAGTATCGCATATAATAGCATTTTTTTGTTATTGTCTATTTATTGTATTAAAAGTAAAATAATTAATTTTGAGAAGATTTTTTTCGCGTCCAAAGATTCGTATTGAGGATGATTATAAATTATTTAAATTATTATTTTTTTTTGTTTTTTTTTTGAATAATTTTTATTTTAAAATTTTTTTAATATTAATTTTATATCTATATTTTTGTTTAAATGTTGTTTTATTTTTTTAAACTGCTATTTTCGAGTATTATATATTTATTTTAAATATTTTTTATTATTATTTTCAAATTATAAATATTTTCTTCAGGATGATTATGTATTTTTGTATTTATTTTTTTTTTTTATTTTTTGTACATTTTTTATTTTTTTTTTTTAATTTTTAATTTGATTTTTAATTTTTTTAATTAATTTAAATTTTTTTTTTTTTTAATTTTTTTTAAATATTTTTTTTATTTTTATTTTTAATTATTTTTTTTTTAAAATTTTGAAATCTTTTTTAAAAATTAATTTTTTTTAAAATTGATTTTTTTTTGGTTTAATGATTACTTTTTGTAGGCTAATGAGGTGTCTATTTTAATTTTTATTTTTATTATTGTTTGTTTTAAATGTTTAAGATAAAATGTATTAATGAATTGTATTGTTTACAGTTAATTTATTTTTTTTAAATGTATTTCTTTTAAATTTTTTTTGCCAATAAAATTGATGTTTTTTAAATATTTTTGTCAATTTTCGGGGAGGTGTCTGATGGTATCCAGGTAGAAGAGACATTTATGACAAATTGAGATAACTAAGCTTCTAGATCGATAAAATAAAAATAAATAAAAATTTTGATAGCTAGAAAATTTCAGGAACTTGCAAAACAAATCGGAAATAGTGAATTTAAATATTGGTCTGCATATGAATCACAACCAATCACGGAGCGTTTTGATGTCACGTGATTTTCGCTTAACTTTAAAATTAATTTTTTAAATGATGGACCCAGTTTTTGGGAACATTTTTGGAATCTACGAGTCTGAAATTATCAGAAAAACAGTAAGTTGTTCGAATCCCCCACATGTGCAAATTCCTCATTCCTGCGACACAATGAGAACCACCATTTTTTTTCTGTCTTTGTTGTAGACCTCAAAAGTTGATATTTTCACGAAATTTAACTATCATATGCTATGAAAAAAATTGAATAATTGGGATTAACTAACTATATTTTGAAAGGTATGTTTAGCATGAAGGTATGAGTATATTTTTCGTTTGAGAAATATCCAATAATGTTATTTTAAATTTAAAGATATTTATTTTTATATTATAAAAGGAGGGGAAAAAGTTTAGCATAAAGCAATTTATATAATAAATAATGATCAAAAATAGTTGTATATAATTATTATATTAGAGATTAAAATTGAAGCAACCAGTTATGTGTTTGATAAGACTAACAGGGTAATTAATTACATAAGTACGACTATAAAATCATTTAAATGCTCAATGCTGTTATTTCTTGAATATATATAAATATATATGATAGTTCTTAAATAGCCACTGTTGAAAAAGTAAATGTGAACATTGTTAAAATGATTTCTTTCCAAAGTTCCCAAAATTCCAGGTTTATTCCCCAAAATTCCCGGGTTTATTACCATCTCTTCAAAATTCCGGGTTTTTTACATCTCTACCTATGGTAAGCCTCAATGGAGAAGTTTTCATATCTACTAAACGTCCATTTAATCAGTCGGTTTAGCGCAGGTTTATTTCTCTACCTATTATCTATAAAGTGCTATTATTTTTCTCAAATTCAGTTATGCCTTAATGTGAAAGATAGTGAAACGTATACAACGCTTTTATCTTCAGATGTTTGTCAGAATTAAGAATTATTGAGAATATATTTTTGACGCCGTCGAATATAAAAATATCACTCACGTACTGTTATCTGACGTTGACCGGCAACGTTAATATATCTTATAAAGTAGAAATATTAGATCTTTTTTTCTCGCCAAGACAAAAAGACTTTTCCACGAAAATACGTCTTTACCTTCAGTACTGTTCGTGGTCGAGTTGGGTTAGGTTCGCAAAACAAACTGTGATCAGTCCATTTTTGCTGCGAACTCTTAATGTGATAATTTTTTACGTTAGCACAACGCAAATACAAACATATAGAAATCAGAATATAGTTTTTTTTTCTTATGACATTGAAGATACACTGTCTAGCCCATTTTACATAATTCTTGCATGGTCTCTTCTTTTGCCCCACACACCCATCACTAGTACCACGGGCTTATATACCATAGAATTTTCGTATTCATTGCATCATCTGTTGCAGTTTTTGTCTTTCTATTCATTTTATAAAAAAATAAAAACTTTAAAAATATTTTTTTATATAGAATTTTTAAAATGCTAAAATATGCTCTACTACAAGTGCCAGTCATACCCAAGAAAAGCGGGGATATATATTTAAAGTCATTACCATAGCCATTTTTATAACTTGTCCAGTTATCCAGATTTTTCATTTACCAGATCGGCTTTGGTCCTGATAGGTCTGGATAATTAGTACTTTCTTCTATTTTGCTTTGGCTAATAAAATAAGTTGGCGAGAAAGATAACCCCCGTGCCATGTAATTTGCATATGAATTTCTTTGCTTTGGCTGGAAACACGAAATGACGAGAACAAAACTTTCCTTCTTTTGATACCAATGTGCAATCCATAATTTTCCATATCTACCACCTACGTGTAAAATTCTTTCGTTTTATATTGTTATATCAAGTTATAGAATGGTAAATATATATATATATATATATATATATATATATATATATATATATATATATATATATATACCGATAATGTTCATTTGGGGGTATCAAGCAATGCTATCCAAACGGCTGACCAGGTGCATTAGTATGAGAAATAAAATTTATGTCATACTTCTTAATATGCATAAATAAATGTGTTTGTTATAAGTGTCATTTCACGTTTATTTGCCTGTTACTTTATCAGCATCGAATGACTGTTTAATAAAACGAAATTTTTTAGTCAAGGTAAAATATAAAACTAAACTAAAAAATAACATCCCTGTTCTTCTATCGTGCGTTGATTAGTAACGCTGATGTCTCATGTCACATCATATTATAGATGGGTCGCAGAGATTTTAATATCGACAGTGTTTATTTTGGCTGTTTTAAAGACTGATATAAAAAATTTGGTCAAACTACAAAAAATAAACATGCAAAAAGAACCTCTTTTAAAAAACAAATTAACATAGATATTCATTTCTAGAGTTGTGATCAGTGGAAAAAACCCGGTTTAAACCGGGTTTTTTGGGAAGTGAATTTTAAAAATTTCCAAAACATGGGAATTTTGAAGTAATTTCGTTTACTTTTATCCTAATAGCACAAGACAATTTTTACATCTTTAGAATGGAAGTTTGAGTATATTTTTCCTTTGAAAATTATCCAATATTTTTATTATTACATAAATATATGCAATAATCTGTAGTGTCACAAAACCCATAAATCATTATTTTTCTTAGATAACATCTCTCTCTCTCTCTCTCTCTCTCTCTCTCTCTCTATATATATATATATATATATATATATATATATATATATATATATATATATATATATATATATATATGTATATAATGTGTGTGTGTGTGTGTAGGAATTGAACACAAAATGCAACAGTGTCATTTAATTACACCTTTCAATGATATATGCATTACAAAAAATAATAAACTATTATTTTAAATTTAAGGATTAATTTTTATATTATAAAAGGAGGGGGAAAAGTTTAACATAAAGCAATTTACATAATAAATAATGGTAAAAAATAATGTATATAATAATTATATTAGCAATTAAAATTGAAGCAACCAGTTATGTGTTTGATAAGACTAACAGGGAAATTAATTACATAAGACTACTATAAAATCATTTAAATGCTCATTGCTATTATTTCTTAAATATATATATATTGCCAAAAGTAAAAAAAAAAAAAAAATCTCTTAGAAATAATATGCTAGTTCTTAAATAGCTACTGTTGAAAAAATAAATGTAAACATTCTTAAAATGATTTCTTCTCAAAGTTCCCGGATTTATTCCCCCCTCTTCGAAATTCCGAGTTTTTTACATCTTTATTCATTTCCTAGAGACATAGACTGTATGGAATTGGAACTTTACAGGAAGAAATTGACAGAAAATGGATGATAAAACTTTCATTAAACCTAAAAATTAATCCAGGATTAAAAATTAAAATCAGCACACAAATAAATAAGCTATTATTTGTGGGAAAACAAAAACAAAGTAAAATTAATCACTGACTGCTAAATAATGGCATAAAGCGTTCGAAAAAGGGGAAGAAAAGGATTTTGAACGTTTTAATGTTGACAGTGTTTTCTGCCGAGTTATAAAGCATATTTATATACTAATTTTTTTGGCAGTCCGTCCAATAGTTTAGGAGAAGATGAAGAACATACATATATTCAATGACTTTTATAAGAAGATTCTTTGTTCAATTTCAAGATTTCTTTATGCTTCATGTTATCTGAAAACCAAAATTTAGAAGCATGAAATACATGGAGAATGTTCTTCCCCATTGGTGGTGTGTGTTAAAACCGAAAGATAATTTTCATCATACCACTTCTCTTTTTATACTCATAATAAGGATGGATGCTGTAGTATTCTTCATGGTTTTTAAAATTGCCAGTTATATATTTGCTATCTATGCTTATGGTCTATTTGGAGTGTATTCCCCAATGTTTGTGAACCATCTACTAAAAACTATGAAATTTAGGAAAAATCATTCTCAGGTACATTCAGGCATAACCCATACCTTCTACAAATATTTAATTAATATAGTTTCTTACTTTTATATATAATGTCTGAATGTAGGGATATTTGATCAAAATTATTACAATTTATAGAAAGAATAGATTTCAAGTAAAATATCCAGTTTTTAGTTACAATTTCTAACTTTTCAAAATAATGAAAATTTTCTCAAATTTTAAAAAGGAGAAAAAATTTCAATCTACTCCTTTATATACATTAGTATTAATCAAACACCCCTGTATAAACAAATCCTTTTGTCCCCAATCTGGAAATGCTCCATTACCTTTAAATTGCCATCTCAAATATTTTTACTTTTCAAACAAATTTAGGAAATCTATGACAGCTTTAAAAATTCAGATTTTTCTCATAAAATCTGCAAATTCAGTAGTCTATGTGCTTAATTACTGTTACATGTTGGTTAAAACTATTTTATAATATTTTAGGAACAATAATGAAACAAAATGGATCATAAAAATGTTTAATATTAAATAATAGTTAAGAACAGCTAATGTAGGCTAACAGAAGATCTGTGCCAAATACAATAAACAAGGTAAAAAAGATGGAAGATGAACTAGTCTTAACATTTTCTTTATGCAAATGTAGAAAAGGCTACATTCAATATATTCAGACAAATGAAAATACTTGGGAAGGAGGTCAAATGACAAGCCCAACATCTACAGCAAAATAAATATGATGGGCTAAAGTGTTTAGAGAAATTAATTACAACTCAATATTTAATATTGCCTCTCCTCCAAATGATTCTGATGAACAAAGGCATATAAATGATGTGGAAAAGTTAGACTTTGAAGGACTCTCAAGAAATATGAATCAAAAAATCAAATGTCCTCAAAATAAAAAAATAAGAACGAATTTATTAATATCGCAAGACATGCAGAATCCTAATTTTGTTTCATTAGTAACATGCTTAAATATGAGTCCAGCACAACAGACAGTATATACAAGAGCCTTAATTACAGAACTAGACGGAAATACATCTACAATTGCAACATCATATTTAACAGCAGATAGAGCAAGAAAGTTCCCAGAGATTGCATCTGCTTGCAACAAACAGTAGTGCTTTTCTAAATATATAGCTCTGCATTGGGATACAAAATTTTCAACAGCATTGTTCAATATGTACAAAGCAGAAGAATGGTTCACCATCATTATTGGAAATGTTCATCAGAAGAAAATTCTCAATGCCCAGCATACCCCAAAAGGAACAGATCGTAAAGGTGGCTGTAGCAGTGTTGACTTAATATATGAGTAGCTCACCTCTTGGAAATGTACATGTACAATTATGAACATGACATTTGACATGTGTGGCAACACAGGCCATGTTACTGGTGCCTTTGTCAAAGTGCAAAACGGAATTGGGACATGCACTTTGTTGGTCAGATTGCAGACAACATATTATAGAAGCCATTTTGTTTCACGTTTTTGATTACTTCTAAGTCACAAGATATAACCTTAGTTAAACAATGTCATGACATTTTTAATCATATTGATAAGAAAGAATTGTAGCCCTGTGACTTAACATTAGTGCATGTATAACAAATTATCTTAGAGACAATGCAATATAAACAGCAAAATGTGTCACTGATTCTGGGAAATACAGGGACATACATGATTATATGGAGTTTACAAAGCTTTGACTAATGTATCAACTTTTCAAATATTTCCCAAGAAGTAAAAATAAAATTAACTGAGCAGGAGTCTTTCACAAAACATGTTGGATGGCTAAACTGTTATACCCAATTAAAATTTGTCTTTTTGAGCAGTAAATACAGTGATTACAAACTGGCATAATAACTTCAAAACAACATGTTGCTATAGCTTGTGATTTTGTCAACTGTTACTCTTATCTATAGCATTTAGTGAATAACCTGTGATTCTGCCTAAAAGGTCATTGGAGTCATTTACAAATGCTTTGTTTTCCTATAGCATTCAAACTTGTCTATGCCATTATATCTGAGAATGCAATCAGTCTTTCAAAACTACTTTTAGTACAAAAGAGATGATGCCATTTGCCCTTTGGGACAATAAAGTGCCACCATATGAATGAAAAGCCATCACTAACACTATGCCAGAAATAAAACCAAGTTGCACTAAAGCTGTTTTTAAAATGCAAGGTCAATATGGCTTAGGTTTTGGAAAACCCTATTTCTAAAACTTCTTGCTAAAAATACAACTATCATTAATTTAGTTTGAACAGATTTTTAATTTTTATTTTTTCTCCTCCAACTAGACTCAAATTTTTAATTCAAAGATGTTTCAGCATGGTCAGGTTATTCATTGACATCATTTACAAAGTTGCAAGCATTGAATGTTGTCTATAGCTATGCAGAAGTTAAGCACAGATTTCACAGAATCAGCAAAATATGAAGATCACTACCAATATGTTCTGAAGGTTGTTGAACAGCACCAACAAAAGCAGAGAAATAAGCAAAAAACAACCAAAATTGACTGAATTTTAAATTGAGTGTACTTATATGTATTGAAATGAAACCAAATAGTAGTATATATCAACATATATTATTCTATTGTATCACAAAATAATCTTAATTGCATTATTTCATTAGACTATACAAGTGTTTATTTTTCCTGCTGTGTTTTTCTGGACAGAATTTCCATTTTTTGTAGTTCATTCCTAGGACTGGTGGACCTTAATGATGCCATAAAATTTTCACTAAACTTTTATTATTTATGTTTTTTAATATTTCAAACAAAAATAACAGAGACAGAAAATTTCCAAGAAATTTTTAGAAACATGGGGTGTTTGATGCACTCTAATATATATATAATGATGGTTTTATATTGATTTTTGTACTTGCATACTTTATCAAAACATTCATGAGATGAAAAGTATTCTTGAATATTATTATTGCTTATAGGAAAACTTAGAAAATATACACATTTTTTTTCAGTATGCAATTTATTCTTTAGTTAATGAAATATAAAAACTAATAGTTGAATAAACACTTCAATTGGTCAGCTCATAAACTGGAAATTAATCTACATGATATAAGCTTGCATAATAAGAAAATAATTATATAAAAAGAATCATTAACTGACAACACAATCATTTAATGTTAATGGATATCTGAAAGGAATTTCGTTCTTGATCATATCTCTATAACACTTTCTTTTGAGATTTATCTATTCAAAATTAAAGTGGTATTTAACAAGTTCCACATAATTTTCTGCTTTTATCCTTTTAACATAAATACTGATATTGTGGTATATACATGCATCCTTGTTATAAAAAACTAAACATCTCACGAAAAATACTATAAATTGTTTAAAGCATAATTATATCACAGTCACATCAATAACATTAAATAAGAATATAGATGCTTTTATTTATACATTACATACTAAGAAAAAATTAGCATAATTTATCTACACAGAAAATATTTTAAAACTGTTAACTCTCTGGAGGTTTACGATACTGATCAGCAAATTCTTTTATTTTTCTCCACAGTTCAGCAGGTTCATCTACACGAGGCACCTGTAAAAAAAATAATAATAATAAAATAAATAATAATAAAAAATAATAGCAAAATTAACATCGAATACACAATATGTTCTACTGTAGAAAAACATCAAATCTTAATATGAACTAAGAAAGTATGATTTTCAGAAATATAAAATATTTATAATATAAAATAAATATCTATTATATATAATATTACATATTTATTTATTAATATTATAAATTTATTCATTTATGTAATATTTAAAATATAAAATATATATAATATAAATATTTTTCTATAACACTTAAGGGAATGATAAAACCAAACAAGAAGAAACAGTTTTTACTTTCAGTAAAATGTTAAAATAAACAGGAGCAATATTAGGCTTTAGCATTTTTTTAAAACAGATATACATGAGAGGGCAAGCTACCTTTGTATTCAACAAAAAAATTAACATTACAACTTTCAGATTTGAATTAAACTATAACTAGAATTATAAAAATTAATTACTTGATAACTGATTACACCTTAAAAATTCATTTGTAAATAGATTTCAGATTTTTTTTTTCAATTTAAATTGATGAAGATGATGTTGAATTGAGGATTAGACACATTAATATATACTTTTTACAATCAATAAACTATTTTTGTTATTAAAAATAGCAAAAATTAAACTTTTATTTTATTAGTAACTTTTGTAGCATATTCCATTAGGTAAAGAAAGATAAGGGAACAAATTTTTCTCATATTTCAGTAATAGATCTAGGATTAGACTATAAAATGAGGAAAATCTTTTCTAAAGGCAGTATGTATCTCAACAATACTGCATCTACGTTTTCCACTAATTTTTATTTTTCAGTCTCATAAATATCCTATTTTATAAATACTGATGTTCAATTGAGGATTAGACACATTAATATATACATTTTACAATTAAACTATTTTTGTTATAAAAAATAGTAAAAATTACACTTTTATTTTATTAGTAACTTTTGTAGCATGTTCCATAATAGGGAAAGAAAGATAAGGGAACAAATTTTTCTCATGTTTCAGTAGTAGATCTAGGATTAGACTATGAAATGAGGAAAATCTTTTCTAAAGGTAGAATGTATCTCAACAATACTACACCTCAGTTTTGCACTAATTTTTATTTTTTAGTCTCATAAATATCCTATTTTATAAATACTACAGAAAATACAGATGATAAAAATGTATAAAAATGAAAGTATGACAAATATTTTCAATAATTCTTGTTATTGTAGCGTCTCATATCATTTAACTGGTTTGATTTGGTTTCGAGTGCTACGGTCTACTGTTTTGCATGTGAAGGGTAATGACACCGGGAAATATAGTTTAAAGCTGATTCCGAACGGCTACAAACATCCATGCCAGCAGCGGGATTCGAACCTGTGAACTCCAGTTCCGAAGAGCAGTGCTCTACCATTCGGCCATCGTTCGGCCTCATATATCTTGGACAAGTCAAGTACATAAGCTGGATGCTACATGAATTAACACAAAAGGTGCACCTAAAGGTTGTTTGATTTGGTTTGGAGCACTACTGTCAACTGTTTTGCTATACAAAAGCTAATAAGACCAGGAACGACATGATTTTGGTGGATTTTTAATTTCAAACCTACAACCCTCCAGTCATCACAACTGGGCTGCAGTGACAAAAGAAGATTGCTAAGGACACAAGTAACTCTGTTCTTTGCAGTGCTTTGTTTCCAAGGTTAGTTTTTATTGGACTGCCAAAGGGCTTATGACCAATGTGGCTGCAACCTGGACATAGGGAAAAAAGACGCCCTCCAGGTAAGAGTTAGACACCTTTGCTGACTGAGCTACTGTGACTCACACATCTTTATTCTGCTAGGATAATTTTTTTAAAAATTACCCTTATAAATATTAATAATATTCTTTTAAAATTCAGAATTAAATTAAAGAAACAACGAGACCATAAAAATGGAACCTTTAATGATATTCAGTACTTAGCACAATTCACAGCTACAAAGCTAGTGAAACAAACAAATTTTTATTTTCAAAACATCTTCAAAAAGTGACTTACAACAGTATGGATAATTAATTTCAAGTCAAATTTAAGGAACACATCAATTATTTTTAGTATTCCAAAAATATACCTAACTATTAATGAGAATTTCTTCTTTTTTCAAGAGCCTTTTGAATTTTATTCACACCTTTTCTCTCTTGTTCCTTTTCTCATACAGGTGTGCATGTGGACATACTTTTTATTGCAGTATGAAATATTTTGATTTCATTGGACCACAAAAATTATGAAGCTTCAATAAACTTCAAAATATAATTTAAAAAGCTATAAACCAAAATCTCCCGATCATAAGAAAATTATCCATAAAAATTGCATTATTTTAAAGCCAAAAGGAGCCACTTCCTTATTTCATTGCATTGTCATGTTTAAGAAAATTTCAAAATGTATACACAGAAATCTACATATAATAAATTGATTAAGTATATCTTTCCAAACATTTTGACCAGATGTTTCATAGGGAATCGTTGAGTACATTGTTTGATTTTCAGAAAATGTCTTCGTTTAACAAGAATATGAGGCTATGTTTTTAAAAAAAGTGAGAAAAGTTACTAGAGGTCAAAAATAGTAATTTTCAAGTTAAAAAAACTAAATAAGTAACCAATGTCAAAAACAGTGATTTATAGTGACAAAAGAGACTTGGGCTGAGTCTACGATATTGCATGACAAGAAGAAATAAAATGAGAGCATCCAAAAGTAACTGGATAAACAAAACAGCATTTATTTTTCCTTTAAAATTACCCAATGTTTATGAACATTCTAGGTTAACTTAATGAGAATATTTTTGAAAATATATATAAAAGTATACTATCTAAATGATACACAAAAAGCAAGAAAATAAAAAAGAAATTACTTGGTAATTCTGGCAAACATATATACCAGTATACATTCCAAATCCAAAAGAGACCTAAAAGAAAAAAAATGAAGAATTACAACCTAGAACATAGCATTCGTATTTATGAGATTTATAATTAAAAATTTCTTACTGTTTAAAGTTACAATGAAACTCATCGTATGCATAAAAAAGATCTTTGTTTTTTATATTGTGGCATAAATAGTTACATACAAATTCACAGTATACTGACAGATCTAATTAACATTTGCTGTAGAGATGAAATAAATATCTAGTATGCAACATATTTGGCTGAATTTCAGCCATCCAGAACTCTATTGGATATTCAAACTAAAGACCTGGCCATCAAATCAGATATCTAGAAGTTAAAATTTTAGCCCTCAGCCAAAAACAGGATTTTGAAAGTTTTGTACTTCAAACAAAATTGGCTAGAAACTGTTATAAAAACAGAAAAAAAAATTGACATCAATGAGGACACACATAGGCCTTATCTTAATTTTGAGGTGCTACAGTCTACTTTTTGCAACACGAGGGCTAATGAGACCGGGACTTACTGCTTAACCCTTTCGCGCCTACTGTCACATATACGTGCCAGCAAGAAACACATTCACTTCCAGGCTGACACACTGGTATGCCAGAGCGTTTTCCCATTCACCCCTGACCGTCACATATTTGTGTTCTGGAACTTTTTAAAAACTATAACTTTTGACACAAGATGGCATTGTAAGTCCATATGGTTTTAGATACATGTAGATTTGACCTTGTACTCAATATGAGAGTAGTATGATACACATACAAGTGGTTTTTGATTATATAAATATCAGAGGAAAGGAATGTTTCCAAATGACATGTTTTATGATGGCTCTTTAAATTCACATGTTGTGTTTGTTTATGTAAGCAAGGGAGTTTTATTCTTGCTAAAGCATTGTGTATTTCAGTTTGCAGTCCAGTTTTTAGTGGAGAATTAGATCTGACAGACTTGATCTTTTTTTTTTCTCTTTTCATTGTTAGACTTTCGAAGTGTCGAAAGTGTTTAACTGAGCTTGAAATAGCTGAAATGACTCAAAATATTTCAGATTTCGATTCTGAAACAGATTAGGATAGTAGTAATAGTGACACTATAATATATTCGGATTGTTCTTTCTGTTCATATTGGATCTCGTGATTCTAATGATAAGCAGGACATTTCTGACAAAGATGATAATGATGCTTCGTTTTTTCACATTCCCGGAAAAATCCTCCAAAACGGCAAATGAGTTACTAAGAGTGCAAGGACTGTACCGTAGGATTGTGTGTAGATCCCTGTTTTTAAAATTTTTCATACAAAAAAATAATTTTAAATAACATAGTATTCTGTTTTGTAACGTTAAAAGTCATTAAATAGTAAGGAAAGAATGAAAAAAAAGGTGTAAAATATATATTTAAATAAGAAATAGCTTAAGTAAATAAAGTATCTATAAATATATAATATAAATCACATTCCGTTTAAATACTTTATGCAGCATTATTGAATAACGTGTTGCTAATTCGTTAATTTCATGAATTTAGGCTTAATAGCAAAAAACCCTCCGGCCCAGGATACTCACTCGCGAAAGTGAATGCCGGCCTCAGAGAAAAGCATGCGTTTGGGGTTAAAGCCAATTCCGAATAGCTACGAACATCCATGCCACTGTGGGCCACGAACTCCGGTTCCAAATGCCAGCACCCTAACCATTCGGCCTTAATTTTGAGGAGATGGGGAGGAATAAAGTTAGAGAGGTTGTCTCTCTCTGCGAATTTAGGATTTTGGATTCTTAAAACTTAAATTTCACTGAAGACAGCTAGCATCCTTCTTTAATAAATTTTGGTCACTGGAAGTCAGGTGGACCTTTAAAATGACTGCCCAGCTGTAACGACAAATTCTTACATTTATTCAGAAATTAATTTTATATACTTGAGTCATCAAAAGTTAGTCAATTTAAAATAGAAAAGTGACTTAAAATCATAACACCGTATTTATTTAAAAATGTGTTAACAAAATTTATCATTTTACAAAAACAATTACAAACAAGGATCTATTAATAATATTTGTTTAACCCATATTGTACCACACCAACTAAATATTTCTGTAAGTTATTAAAACTTAATCCATATCATTAATATGGTGTAACTAAGTATATAAAACCAAAATTTTGAAAAAAATAATTTTTTATGTAATTGGCTGTCTTATAAATAGGACAACTCTCAAATATACTACTAAAACTTAACAAATATCACTTACGTTGCATTAGGCTGATTCATAGATCAAATTTGGGGAAATGGTCAAAACAAAGTCCAACATTACATTTTAAGCATACTGTTGTTGGTTTTCCCTTGCAGTTATTGAACTGGCAGTAAGAGAGTAAGTTTATCTTGCAATCTCCAGTTTTTCTGAATAGAATAGACATCTATTTACCCCTTGTTGTGTCGAGGTGTGTGAACTGGTTTTTATTGAAAGATAAGAAAATAATGTGCGCTATCAATGCAATATCGAATTCATGGAAAAATAATCGGGATTGGACTGTCGTCTTAATTTTAGGGCACTTTATTTATACTAACAAAATACACGTGCAAAATATATTTTTCAACAAAAACTTTCAGCTACATTATTAGCTCTGTTTTTAAACTAAAAGTAACGTTCACAATGTTTGAAAAAAAAAAATAATAAATATAAAATTAAAGATTAAAAAATGACAATTTTTAAGAGGTTGCTGAAAATAAATTTTACAATACAATATAATTTGATTTCTCAGTTTTTTTTTTGTTACTTTGCTAAAGTGTGTCTATTTTAAAGGTGTTAAAATTAAATCCACTCAGAAAATACTTATAATTTTATTATTAAACAGAATTTTATTTGCTGCCTATTTATAGGACAGCGGTCCAATATGGGTTAATATATACTTCCTTCATAAGAATAAAGTACAAATATAGAGATAGGGAATATTTTGATTTTTTCTGTGTAGAATTATTTATAATTACATGTTAAAACAGACAGTTTGTGTAAAATAAAATGTGACATTTTAAATTATATTAAATGATACATAAAAAACAGCATAAAATATAAATATTTGAAGGGGTGGGTGGGTTAGTGGATACCTGATAAACATGGCCTCTCTGTATTTCTGATAAAATCACTATTTCTTCTCTAATTTGCTGAATTTAACAATGCTACTTCTAGATAGTGCATCTAAAATTGCCATTACATTAATACATTTAATTTGTATTTCCAATCTCATTGATTTAAAATAAATCAATTTTAAGTTGATTTAAGATTAGTTTGAAGTGAAATTACAAAAACTAGATTCCAATAATCTGAAAATATTTCTTATCTCTATTATATTCTACTGTAAGTATAATCAAACACTTTCGTGTAACAACATTTGTTTCGATTAATTTAAACACATTGTTTATAAACCCGTACTAAAAATAAAGTTTTGGTTGACAAAATAAAATAACTTGGTGTTATAATGTTAATAAACTATTTATATCCTTGATGATTGCCCAATTGTTACACTTATATGTACAAAATATTTTTTAAATATATATATCATAGATACATTTCTTTTGAAATTCATCTACCATACACTATATGTTCGTCACTTAATCGTGGGAATACATTGAAAGTAATCAACATTATTTTATGAGGGGTCAACAAATACGTTAGAATCACAATGCAAATAAATGTCAATAATTAAAAACTGAGAGGATTTTTTTTTTAAATCTACGAACAAAATCGCATCAACAGAAATCCAAATTCGTACAATTCAATTTAACAAATACTAAACAAGTTGTCAAACCTCTTATTAAGTTTAAGTTTATATTAATTTTAAAGAAACCAATTATTAAGCATTAACTGAAATACTTTTTGACATGTATGTTAATAAAATTGCATAAATTATAATTTTTTACTACTGACAAATGCAGGAACACCACAATATAAACAAGTTTATACAATATTACTTTTATAAACTTGCTTATATTTTGGTGACAAAAAGAAAAACATATTCATAGTATACTAACTATAAATTTAAGCATTTCCAAACAATAAATATGTTACCACTACTCGAAAAACATTTAAATGTATTAAAGCAGCATATAAACTCGTAAACTTTCGTTTTCGCGTGCAGTGTCAAGAAAACATAAATAAAAAACAAACTGAATCGAATGACAATCGACTTCGAAAGATTCTCCAAAAATTAATAATATAAATAAAATAAAATCATGGAGGCACACTCGCAAACTAATGATAATGGTTCAGCTTATAAAATAAACATTTTCTGTGAATTCTAGTTATACTAGTGATTCTAGTGATTTCTACTGTGAACTTTTACAGCCATAATTTATTTTTATGGAAATTGAGATTATATTTTTCGCATTTACGTCATCTGCTCTTTCCACTCTATCAACGGATAAGTTAAAAAAAAAAAAAAAAAAAAAAAAAAATCGAAGACAGCTTCGTTTTTTTTTTACATCTACTATAGTTGAAAATACTAATCGAAACTAAAAGCATACTGAATCATATATTTAAGAGAAAAGTTTTGAAATATTGTACTTAGTCTCATGGACAAATTTGCAATTTTTGATTAAGTACATTTCGCTAACGTATGGGAACTCAGTATCCGGATTTTAAAAAGCATATAATCTGAAAACCTGTAATATATGTGTAATACTAGACTCAAGACTCGAATTGGTGTTACATGGGCCCCTGGTTTTTTTGTTTCGGCGGCCGAAGACGGACACCCCTAGAGGGGGTGGGCAAGTTCCACAGGAGGGGGGCGAGAGATGCGATGCCACCTCCGCCAGCTGCAGAAAAGGACATTCTTTTTCCGTGGAGGCGAAAACTTGACCGAGGGGGGGATTCCCCCCGGCCCTCACGAAGAGGAGTGAAAAAGAGATGCCCGGTTGGAACGACGGGGGAAAGGGCATTTTTTCTTCGGAAAGGAGTAGAGACCGAGAGAGGTGTTTGTCCGCTCGGCACAGTTTATTTTCGTCCTCGGTCTTATTTGAGCCCTGTTCGAGTATGAATTGAAGTGTACTTATGTTTTTTTTTTTGAAAATCTTCTTAATAATAAATGTTTAGTCAAGAGTTTTGTCGCTGCTGTGATTAATTGTCGGCCACATAGGCTTTAAGCGAACCCAAGATACCTGCTCCAGTAAAAATAGGCGGGCAGGTATAGAACGAGGCGTGCAGACTTCCGAAAGTGCAGCCGGAGACGCGCGAGGCGTTTTACAAATGGTGATCAAGAGTGGTGCGGTCTGTGGCGACAGTTGATGTCTTCAAGTCAAGAGGACTGAATGACGGGGAGAAAGCGAACAGCAGCGTGCTACCAGAGGGTCCAATGCGACAGCGAGGAACAGGAATAATGACTGAAGCTACCGGAAAACGTGACCAGCCAAACCAAGCCCGAACATCGTGTCATCTAGCAAAGGTAGATGCATGAATTTTCTTGTTTCTCAGTTTCTCTTGCGTGGTTGTGTTGATTTGGGGTGCAACGGAAAACTCGCGAATCGTTAATTGTCATATGATTTTAGTGATATAATTAGTGTTTTTTTTCTCTCTTAATTGTTCAAAAAATTTATTTTTGAGTATCTTAAATAAGTTATTGCTAAGGTGCTAGCAGGGTAAATGTGCATAAGTTGCATGATTTCTTTTATTTGGTTTCTTCTGTATTTTGTTTGTTCATTATTACTGTATTTTTTATCTCTGTAAAGTTTGGAACTTTTTGTTTTGTTTTGTTTTTCTTTTACGGGTCATTAGGTGCATTTTGAAAATGGCATTCTTAATGAGAGAAAAGAAAGCAGATCTCATGCTTCTAGCGAGAGATATGGGAAAGGAAATTCCTGGAGAGGCAACGAAAATACAGTTGAGAGACACGATTTTGAGTGGGGATTTTGATGAGGAAACTATAAAAAACTGGCTAGAGGGAATTAAAGAGGAACGGGCAGAAGAGAGAGAAGAGAGGGATAAAATCAGGACGCACGAGTTGGAAATGGAAAGGCTAAGGGTGCAAGCATTGGAAACTGAGAGAGCAATGGGAAACAGAAGCAGTTTAAGCAGTAATGACGGGGGTAGTCGGGAAAAATCGGTGGACGAAATAATTCGTACCATACGATTACTCACGGTCAAGGTTCCTTCCAAACCGGAGGGGTGGAATTTCTTCTTTTCCAGTTTAGAGAAAGCATTTGATTTCGAAAAAGTAGCAGAGGAGCTAAAGGCGAGAATTCTGTTAGGTCTTTTGGGAGAGAAAGCCGCAAATTTATTCTCGGAATTGGGAAGTGACCAGTATGGGGATTATGAAGCAGTTAAAAAACTGGTGTTAAAAGAGTTTGAACCCTCGCCGAAGGCTTGTCTGGAAAATTTTCGGAAAGCTATGCGGAATGCGGACGAAAATTTCATGCAATATGCTTCACGTTTGACCGCGGCGTGGAGCTACTATTACAAATTGAGAGGGGCGCATGATTTTGAAACGGTCAATCAATTGATTGTGGCAGATAAAATTATGTCGTCTTTAGATGAGGAAACTGCTTCTCATATTCTCGTGAGGCAGGGAGAATCCTGGTTTAAGCCGAAAGCGTTAGCCCAGGAATGCGACCAGTTTTTCTCAGCTGCGGGAAAAAGTTACTTTTTCACGACGGGGAGTGAACTGAGGGGGAGATATAATGGCTATTTGAAGGGAGCTTATAGTGATCGTAGGAGTGAAAGTGTCAAAGAAAGAGAGACTGGGTGCTTCGCCTGGGTAGTTAACGGTCATCTCAAAAGGGACTGTCCGAACGGAGGCAGGGGGTTGAAAAGAAACCAGAGCAATAAACAGGCCAGCTCTAATTGCTTCGCTTGTGGATCGAAGGGCCATTATGAAAGGGACTATCCGAAAGTGGATAGGGGGTTCGAAAGGAACCAGAGTAATAAAGAGGTCATGGTTAATAGGGCCACTGAAATGGAAACGGATGGGTACAAAGAGAATGGAAGGGAAAGCCCGGTGGATGTGGAGGAAACTCAAGAAAGAGTTGTCATCGCGAGTGTTCGCTCTTTCCCTGAGAATGATGTGATAACGCGGGGGAAATTACAATACGTAAATGTTAAAATAAATGGGAACCCGGTTAGAGCATTGTTAGACTCTGGGAGAGAAATAACGGTGGTAAGGGGGGATATATTAGGAAAAAGCAATTTTAAGAACTTGCCTAGTATATGCCTGAAAGGAATTTTCGGACCACCAGTGAAATGTCCGCTTATCAGAGCCAAATTGTCTCTTAATGAGGGGGATAAGTCATTGCGTTTCCCGACAGAGGTAGTATGCGCGGTGGCTAAAATTTTAGATTATGGCATGTTAATCCCACCCGATATTATGAAACAGTTAAAGGGGAGTGTGAACTTGAATGTAAACCAAACACAGAAAATAAAAACTAATGTAATAATGGATAGAGTAAGGGCAAGAAAAGATTTGGGCCACACAGGTGTTTTTAATTCACCGGAGAAAAGAGAATTCCAAAATCGGGGTAACAAAAATGCTGCTAAACAAATTGACCACCTGGGTCATAAAGTTGGATGGGGAAGAGAAGGTCCGGGGGAAGAGAAAGCAATGGGTATTGGAAATTTAAATCGGCCTAAAAATAAAAAGAAAGTGAGATCTGTGGTTTCGTTTGGGGGATGGCTTGAGCAGAAAGACAAACAGGGGAATTTCAAACCAATGGGTTTCGGATCCCGAAAGTTGGAAAATGGGCCACCATTGAAGGGGAGGCATGGAACATTTTGTTCTTGCTGTCAAAATTCAAAAATGGATTGTCAAAATTCAAAAACGGATTTTGGGTTGAAGAGCAGAGAAGGCAACGGACCATATTCATTTAAAACTCACGTCGGAAATAGTCACCTAGCCTCGGATGCCTTTTGCATCTCTCGTGTGAAGCAGAGATATAATTGATTGCATTGTTAATTTACCTTTCAGTATTTTTTTTTCGTGTAGAGAATAAGTATATGTGTATGTTTTATGTGTAGGAAATAAGTTTTATGTGTATGTTTTATTGCAGTTTATTTTTCTTTTGTAGGAGTTTGATTTTTTTTTCTTTTGGGTAATTTTTGTTTCTTAGTGAAGTGAATTTTTATAGCATAGTTTTTTTTTACTGTAAATAGTGAGAATTGAAGGTTTTTTTTTATAGTCTTGTTTCCCTTGCACCTCACAACCACGGGGAAAAAGGGGAATGAAAAGGTTTGTGCGTCTTGAGTCGTCGTTAAAATGTGGATTGATTTAGCCTGTTTGACAGGCAAATTCAATCGTGTAGAAGGGCGTGTAATACTAGACTCAAGACTCAAGTTGGTGTTACATGGGCCCCTGGTTTTTTTGTTTCGGCGGCCGAAGACGGACACCCCTAGAGGGGGTGGGCAAGTTCCACAGGAGGGGGGCGAGAGGTGCGATGCCACCCCCGCCAGCTGCCGAAAAGGACATTCTTTTTCCGTGGAGGCGAAAACTTGACCGAGGGGGGGGCCCCCCGGCCCTCACGAAGAGGAGTGAAAAAGACAGGCCCGGTCGGAACGACGGGAGAAAGGACATTTTTTCTTCGGAAAGGAGTAGAGACCGAGAGAGGTATTTGTCCGCTCGGCATAGTTTATTTTTGTCCTCGGTCTTATTTGAACCCTGTTCGAGTATGAATTGAAGTGTACTTATGTTTTTTTTTTTTTTTTTTTTTTTTTTTTGAAAATCTTCTTAATAATAAATGTTTAGTCAAGAGTTTTGTCGCTGCTGTGATTAATTGTCGGCCACATAGGCTTTAAGCGAACCCAAGATACCTGCTCCAGTAAAAATAGGCGGGCAGGTATAGAACGAGGCGTGCAGACTTCCGAAAGTGCAGCCGGAGACGCGCGAGGCGTTTTACAATATGTGCATAAATATAAAAATTATGCAAATGACAATAATATGGGCTTCAAGCATTGAGCAATATGATTCTATGGGCCTAGCCCATTAATTCTGTGAAGTTAATTCAGTGCCCGTTAATTCAGTGAGTATAAAATTGACAACGATTAAAAAATTAATCAAATAGAAAGGTATGAAAAGATAGGTAAAAGTGGATTCATGAGTTCATAACATAAAATAACTAGACAAGAGAGTGTTTGGAGATCTGACACGCAGTTTTTATGTGGCTTTTTACATTTTTTCGCAAGAAGACTCGATCAGGAATAGAAAGTTTTGTTAGATAACGGATTAGAGAGTGATCTCAACAGATAATGAAAGTTTTTCTTACTAACCAAAATTTTGCAAGCATTAAATGAATGAGAGTCAACAAAGGAAGAGATAGCCGATTTATGACTATTATATTATGATTTTTTTTAAAATTTTTTTCTTACATCTTTAGAAGTTAAAAAATATTCTTATCTTTTATGGTAATTTATATATATATATATATATATATACATATATATATATATATATATATATATATATATATATATATATATATATATATATACATATATATATATATATATATATATATATATATATATATATATATATATATATATATATATATATATATATATATATATATTATTTTTAAATATTTTGAAACACTCAAAAAGTTAAAGTTCTTTAGCTAAAATGACCATAGGCCTTTTTTTATTAGCAATATCAGTATGGTCGCAGTTCCTTAGATTATTAATTAGTTCATTGTTTAAATTTTTATGAAATTTAGTGGAGAGATTTTGTAAAAATATTGGAACAGTTAGAATTTTAAGCTCATAAATTTATACATTTCTAAAAATATACCAAGGTAGGTCAGTTATTTCTCTAAGGATAATATTTTGTGAGACAGTTAAGATTTTGATATTAGAATCGGTTGCATACATTGGCTGTTACCATATTGCAATCGAGATATGTCACAGGCGACTTCTACGTCATAATTACGTCAGAAGTCACCAGAGATTGTACTTTGGTACCATAAATGCCCTTCTCTGACATCATTATGACGTAAAAGTCGCCTGTGATATAACTCGACCATAATATGGTAGCACCCATTAATAACATAAAAAGATAATTTTAAAATACATAAAAGAGTATGCAGGATTTACTGGAAATGAATTTATAGATATTTTTGCAGAAACAGCAATAAACAAAACAAAAATCGGAGTACATAAATATCCGTTGTTGTTAATTAAAAAAAAAAAAAATAGGAGGAGTGGTGCTATGGCCAGAGTGGACGTTATACGTTTGATATTTGCAACAAGGTAGCCAATAAATTTAAATTTAATATCATAGCAATAAATTATTTTGTCTCTGACTATGGTAGCTTACTTTCGCATCTAAAACAGATAAGAAAACTGGATTCTCTTCTCCAACTGTGTGGATCACTGGATGACCAATTGTATTGTTTTGAATGACTGAAGTTTTTAAAAATTTTTTATAAAAAACAATGAAAATTATTAATAAATTATTTTAATGCCGTTATTCTTTTATTTACGTGATTTTAGCAGCTGTATAATATAGGATATAAAAAGCCTCGACTAGGAAATAGTACCAAAATGTACATCAGTCTTCTTGTGAAAGTAAATAACCTGAAAGTAAGTCGTTTTTAATTAGAACGAATGTAAATCGTAAGTATAGAATTAATATAGGTATGTATATATATATATATATATATATATCTATATAATATATAAATATAACTATATATATATATATATATATATATAATATATAAATATAATTATATATTATATATATATATATATATCTATATATGTATATATATATATAAATATTTATATATATATACATATATATAATATTAACTAATTTTATTAACACCTTAACTAACACTAATTATATTAACACCTTAACGTGCACGCTCAAGTTAACTCGAGCGCCCTAAACTGGCCGATTTGTGCACACTCGAGATAATTCGAGCGGCATCGTACTTTATCTTGCTATAATTTTTACCACTTGAATGCAATCGAGAATTGAAAGTAACAATGAGACAGAAAAAAAAAACAATCGTTTTATTGATATTTTTCAATTATATGGGATTGTAAGCTATAACACTTACGTATTCAAGTATAAAATATGTATATAAATTTCGACTATTTTCTGCAGTATCAAAATCCAAAATTGCAATAAAAATTTTGATTATTTTTGTATTATTGTAATTTTTTTGGCAATACAACGTTCTAAATTATTTTTTATATTAAAAAAATTGATTTTTTTTGGCTGGCCTTTATAAAAAAAAAAAAGACAAAAAAAACTGCATTAAGGGGTTAAGTGTCATCTGAATTGTTTACAATACCTTGTATTATATGTATATATATATATATATATATATATATATATGTTCATTTCCGGTGACAATATGATATTCAATCATAAGAATGGAGAAAAAAAAAATCTATTTGAAAAACGGAAAAAGTTGTTAAATGTACTTGGAATTCCAACAGCAGAGATTTTAAACTAGTATAGCCATCTATCTGCAAGAAGCATAACTAAGAACTCAAAAGTAATTTTTCTTTTCACTGCATTTTTTATCACCTTTCTCGATAAATAGAAGCTATTTTTTAAAATCCTATTTTCTATTTAACATGTTTATAGAATGGCCGATTTTTCTAAGTATTTTTCTGAAAAGATTTATATTTGAATTTTATATCGTGCTTAATACTAATTTCTTTTATAATGTTGATAACTATGATAATCAATAATATTATTAAATAATATAAATAAATAATATCATTAATGGTTAATAATGAATGAGAATAGTAATAATGACAATGTTCGTTTTTGTTGCAATACGTATAAGATTATCTCACTTGATTAGTACTTTGTTAGATTTGGTATCCTAATAATAACGAAAGAAAAATACTTTATTAATGATAATATTAAAAGAGAATTTCCTTCATCCGAGATATTAATAAAAAGTTTTGGGATTAATAACCTTCTTATTAATGCTAGTGATCGTTGCTGAATCAATAGTAACAAATTCAACAAAAATAGTAGCTATATTTTTGCGTTCTTTACTTTTACCTCTTTAAGGTATCAATCTACGTCTGGAGAACTTTTTTCTTTAAACATAGAAACTAGTTCATATTTTTACATTTTTAGATTTATTTTTTTATATTATCATAGAGAATTGCTCTTAAAGAATTTATTAATGGAGAAGTTTTTGTAAAATTTCTAGTAAATGAAGAAAATTTAGTAAAAAAAATCGGGTTTTTTCAAAAAGGTCTATTTTTTTAACGAATTAAATTATTTCAATACTTTTTGATGCAACACATTTCTTATACACTGGACTAGTGAATAATCTAAAATCTTTGTTTAATTTACATTTGGTAAAACATTTTGGTCCTTCAAAATCATACACATTGAATTTTTAACGAATTTTCATCAACTTTATATCTAACTAAGAGTGCAACATCATTAAAATTTATCCAAATTTAAAGCTTTTAGGTCATTCACTAGTAAATACTATCAAAAGCATTCATAATAATTTTCAACAAAATATTTTAAGAACTTTTTGAGAAATCACATTTCAAGTTTCAACATTTTATTAAAAATACCGTTCTGAGAAAAACGCATTTGAAGTTTATGAAAGCAACTTTAACTTGTAAAAAATTAAAATACATGTTTAAAATTCCCCACACTTTCTTGCTTCAAAACTTTCTAATTGCCAAGTTGCTAATTATTAAAAATACTAGAAAAATGTTTAAACTAATCTTCATGAAAATTTAAATAGTTTTGTCCAAAAAAAAAAAATGCTTTTTAAAAGGCTTTAAATTCACAGCTTCCGGTTCCGAAGTCGCTACTTCCGTTTTGTTTTACAGTTGTCATTGATGTTTAATCAGCTGTAACTTTTCTTTAAAATTCCGTGGAGACAAAACAAAAACAGATTTAGAAGCCTAAAAGTTGAAATTTTACAATAGAGAAATAAACAAATTATGATTTTTTGCAAAAAATGACGTTTTCAACTTAGACGGATACCTTAAGGCTCTAGTTATTAAAGCATAAATCCCAGAATGTTCCAGTTTTAGATCATTTTAGAAATGCATATTAAACAACATAGAAATCCTAATATAAAACATTACTTTTGAGGTCATTTCGATTGAAGTTTCGTATATATTTTCAATTTTAATCTGAACTGAATTCCTGACCTGACTTTTATTATCAACCGGAAGATAAAACAGGGGTTAACAACATTGATAAACGAATTCTTTTCCTCTAAACAAAATACGGAAGGAATCAAATGAAATAAACACAATTGGATAAATAAACACCCATCAATGGACGCTGAATTCCTATAAGGAAATTATAAAAACTCAGATGGCACCAAACAAGATACTAACGATAGAAGTGGATGGTGTGAAAATTCCCCGATTTTTTTCAAAGGAGTGTTTTAAATCGGCATTGAATTTCAAGCCTAAATCTGGCGATATTTTCATAGTGACATATCCCAAATGCGGTACCACCTGGATGCAAAATGTTGTCCTGAACATACTGAGAAGAGGAAAACCTTTAGACAGGCCTCGGGATTTTTTCCTTGCAAGTCCCTTCCTGGATCAACTAGGAGCTGAAGATTCAGAGAAAATGATGATTAGACCGGGAGCTTATAAAACTCATCTACCTTTTGGAAAGGTATGAATATGATTTTGAAAGTTTAGCGTTTAATAATGGTTTAAAAAATATCATGCTATCTTCTTGCGCTATTATAAAACTCCGCCACGGCTTTATCTTCATAGCAAACCCTGTTTGCTGGGAGGATTCAGTAAAATATTTGGGCGTCTACATCGGCAAGCGGTATATGTTTTCTCACTATATTGGGAAGTAGGGGCGCTGATCAGTTTTTTGCTACGAGTGCTAAAGGACCTAGCTACGGCCCAGGTTTTCAACTGGTTTAATCAACTGAAATGACTAAACCTTTGTTTTTAATTAAACTATGCACATGATTTCCTTCTGATACTTATGTCTCCGGTGTTGAATTTTGTAAAAATTGGTAATCAAGCATAAGATGTAAGTTCGTAGCCGTTCAGAATCGGCCTGGTCCCGGTCTCGTTAGTCCTCGTGTTGCAAAATAGTAGACCTTTGTACTTCAAACCAATCCAGTCCAATCTAATCCTACTTTACATAGTACAACACCACTCTTCGTCTGTAAACACTGATTCAGAGGCACTTTTTCGGGCGCAGCAAAAACTTTTCATTTTTTTCTCCTTCAGGAAATGGTTTAGATTAAATCATTTTTTTTCCTTCGGGATGACATAAAAATATTAAGCGTAAGTGGAAAAAGTTAGTTTTTTTTAAAGTTTAGATTATGTACAATAATATAATAAAATAATTATTCTGAAGTACAGTCGAACTTCGATAACTCGAAGTCTCATGGGACTCCCAAAAATATTCGACTTATCCGAAGTTCGAGTTATCGAAGTTACCTACCATTCCTTTCAACTGGCACTTAAGATGGGTCGACATGGTTTAAATGGTTTGATATGTGCCATAATACTATAGATGTACGCATTTCAATTTTATAATAGGCTATGTAAATAACAAGAGAAGAATGGGTTCAAAAGGTTTAAAACTCAAGAAATTTGGCCTCATTACATATTAATTAGTATATCTCATTTGAAAAAAGCAGTTATTTTTTGTTGTTTGCATTTTTTAAGGTTGTTGGCATTCACAAAGTCACCTAATTTTGAACACAGTTAAATAGGGTGTTGTCTGTACCTTCGGTGGTCTCCAGGTATTGTTGTAAGATGTGAATAGCTTCCTGTACTTGCTCGCGACCTCTCGCTTCGAGGTTCTCGAAGGTCACGAGTGGACTGGCATTCGAAGTTTTGAACAGAATTGTGTTTTTTACCGGGGAAATCTATAAAAAAATTGGACTTAGAAGATGTTCGTTTCGAGTTATCAAGACACTTTATTAAAGAAAAGTATAGACATGATTTGGGACTTAATTAAAAGTTCGAGTTAGCGGATTATTCGACTTGTAGGAAGTCGAGTTATCGAAGTTCGACTGCACTTCATTTTCGAGAAAAAATTTGGGGATGAATATGTCTTTCTGCATCTCCCTTGGATACGCTATTGTAAGTCACGTTGTTTCTATTCAAACATACTTACATACATCTTGTGCGTTTTATGCATAAGATAGCTTCTAATTTGTATTTATGAATTCTAACAATCATACATTTTTGATTTTATGTTAGGTCTTTATTATCATAAGGTAAGTCTTCATGGAAGTCATTGCGATAAGTGTGCTAAAAATGGCAACTTATACACATTTTCTGCATCATATCTCGACAGTCAGGTATTAGCTTGATGAAAGTTGTTTTCAGTCATTAATCCATTCCTGCCGTAGTAAATGACTTATGGCCTATCTCACCAAAGTCGTTTAATGGCTAATCGCGATTAACCTATGGCGTCAACCAATGGTAGGACGCAATTCTTCGTTTAAACAGAGATTAATCACGGTTAGCGATAAACGACTTTAATGAGATAAAAATATCATTTTTGGATATTTTTAGCTTACATTATGTAGATGCCAATATCTAATGAAGATTTCGTAGAAATAATAAGTATGTTTTTAGTTTATATTATAGTTATTGAGAGAGGATTTACACATAGAAAGAACATTTATTTGGGTTTTTGAAACTTTTTATGAAATTAATATTTAAGAATTTTATTTAATTCATAAGGCAATTTGCCGCAACGTCACGAACTACTATAATGCCCTTCCCATTCATTTTCATGTTTACAGTAGCGAATAGACAAACAATAAACTGCCCTTCCGTTTGAAACTAAAGCCAGAATTGTCATAATTTGAGAATTTGCCCTACTGCGTGAAATCGCCTTATTCAATATTAAGTAAACGTAACACTATTTTTGTGTATTTCAAATTTATTAATATAGTATGATGACCGATAACAGTGATTATAAAGCATATACATTTTGCCATTTATATTTGAAGATTCTTTTGTTTAGCGCAAGTTATGAAATCAAAGGCTTAAATTCTAATATTTATAAATCTGTGTTGAGCCAGTACTGCAAAGTGACATCAAGTCAAACTTGTATAAATCAAACTAAACTGGTATAAATAAAAGAAATAGCGAAAATTAAATCTTAATAAATATTTAATATGTCTAAGTATCTATGTATTGCTTTCTTTGGATACTTTAAATATTTCGAATTTTATGTATTTGTTTACGTGTAAAAAAGTATTGTGTTCATTAATGGGAATTTTTCATTAATAACGCTATGGCACTAAGAATGTTTTCCCAGTAATAGGGAACTTACTGATAAGTCCACAGCACAGACCACATTATTTATTCTCACTGGAAAAGTAAAGATTTTCGTATATTTTTATATTAAATTTAGAATAATGGGGATAATTGATAAATCCTTAATAATTATGCTATTCATTGTCTTCAAGCAAAAGATCATCATTATTAAAAAAAGATTGTTAAAAAATATCTTATCCTGCCAAAAAAGTAATTTCGATTCATGCCATAGCTCGTGCGAGTATTACATAATTGAAATAAGAAGTTTCTAGATAAATACCGTTATGAATTTCTAATTGTCCATACTTGGTAAAATTTACAATCCGCTGTACCTTATTCTCCACCATTAGTTTCTTCAGGAGGTTGTATTTTGGCGGTTTATGAAAACTCTCCAATTATTTTAGTTCTTCAAACTTACAAATTAAAAAAAAAAAATTAAATGAAAAATCTCCACCAACCGCATACAGATGCAAAATAGTACTAAATTGGTTAAAGTCTTCTCACTCAAAATTCTAAGAATTGAAAACCCACCCATTCAAACATCATCAATCAACTTAATCTCACGCTCTAAATTATCCAGTAAGAAACAATAGGAAAAAAATAGTAACTTTTCACGGAACACAGACGAGTGGTCACCGGACTTTGGCAAATAACCAATCTGGGTCAATATTTCAAAGCAACTCCAGATCATCGACAAAATGTCAAAAAATCAACATTCATCAGATTTCAAGATTAGCCTTCTGCTCAATGACTATGTTTTTAGGGAATAATTGTGTCGGGGAGACTTCGATATAACGGGAGAAATATTTTGAGGTAACGGGTTAACTAGGCTTAAGAAGATACTATCTTAAGATAATAACAATCTTTAGGGTATAGCTGTGTTTAGAATATAACTGTGTTTAGGAAATAGCTATCCGTTAGGAATAAATGTGCTTAGGGATACCTATGCTACAAGAGGATACTATCTTTAGAGGATAACTATCTTTCGGAGATAACTGTGCTTAATGGATAACTATCAATAAATTTAGCAACAGAATTTTTGCAAGAATGAAACCCAATAACATTATTTAAGCATCAAACGTCAGTGGCTCAGATATGTCATGCTTGTTGTGAGTTCTCGCTGCTTAAAATAAATAATTATCTGACTTCCGTTCTTGGACCATCTCGGAGGCTTTTCCTTTTATATCGGTTAATAAACAATAATAACAATAATAAACAATAGGAAAACAGCAACTTTTCACGGAACACAGACGAGTGGTCACCAGACTTTGGCGAGTAACCAATCGGGGTCAATATTTCAAAGCAACTCCAGATCGTCGACAAAATGTCAAAAAATCAACATTTATCAGATTTCAAGATTAGCCTTCTGCTCAATGACTATGTTTTTAGGGAATAATTGTGTCGGGGAAACTTCGATATAACGGGAGAAATATTTCGAGGTAACGGGTTAACTAGGCTTAAGAAGATAACTATCTTTAGACAATAACAATCTTTAGGGTATAGCTGTGTTTAGAGTATAACTGTGTTTAGGAGATAACTATCCTTAGGAAATAAATGTGCTTAGGGATACCTATGCTAAGAGAGGATACTGTCTTTAGAGGATAACTATCTTTCGGAGATAACTGTGCTTAGCGCATAACTATCAATAAATTTAGCAATAGAATTTTTGCAAGAATGAAACCCAATAACATTATTTAAGCACCGAACGTCAGTGGCTCAGATATGTCATGCTTGTTGGGAGTTCTCGCTGCTTAAAATAAATAACTATCTGACTTCCGTTCTCGGACCATCTCGGAGGCTTTTCCTTTTATATCGGTTTTGACCAAAAAGCTGTCAAATCGGCAAGGTGTGGGAAAAAAAATTGGTAAAACGAAAATATAAATGTATAATGGGGAAAAATAGGTGTAATTTCCGGTACAAACGTGGTATGATTTTTAATTCTTTATTGTTATGTTGATTTGTTTCAGAATCAAATATTTAATTGCGTAAGAACTAATAAGTCAGAAATTAATCTAAATTATCCCGCTCAAGGAATTGAGCTAAAAGATAACCAGAAATGGAACCAGTTACAAGCAATGTCTGGTTTAACATACCAACTCAAAAATATCTCTAAACAGGAGGATAAAAAAATCCCGACAGAAATTTGCAAACACATTAAGAGATACAATACTACAAATGTCCTTCCCTAACAGCTAGTATCATTTTCGACTTTGAATGTTACCATATTGCAGTCGAGATATGTCACAGGTGATATACACGTCATAATGATGTCAGAAGTCATCATTATGACTCTACAGGAAGGGGAATTTATGGTACCAAATTCATATTTCTGGTGATTTTTGATGTCATTTATGACTCGCAAGTCAGCTGTGACATATCTCGACCGCAATATGGCAACACCCTTTGTAACACAATTGCTTATTTCTAAACTTCACTTATTTTCTGTGCTTATTCTAGGTTCCATGGTCTGATGAAGCGAAATATGTTTTTGTGGCCAGAAATCCAAAAGATTGTTGCGTTTCTTTTTACCACCACATGAATCAGATACCAGGATACCAATACTCAGATGCAACATTTGAAGATTTCTTCAAGTTGTTTATGACAGGCGACCTAGAGTTCAACTGCTATTTCTCTCATTTTTTGTCATGGTACAGCGAGATATGGAGACCGAATGTGTTTTTCACTACTTACGAAGACATGAAAAGTAATCTTAAAGATGTGGTTTTGAAACTCGCGGATTTCATCAGTTGTGATGCAAGGAACGATCTCCTAGACAATCCAGATGTTCTCGATCGAATACTTCATAACTGTAGTTTCGAGGAAATGAAATTTGTCAATACTGCTCTCAACAGCTTGTACAGTAGAGTAGAAGAAATCTTGGCAGATCCCAACATACCGAAAGGACGAAAGCACATTATTTGCTACATTGCAAATTTACCAAAGCAAAACATCAATTTTATTAGGAAAGGTGAAGTCGGAGGCTGGAGATCTGTTTTTACTTTCGATCAAAATCGGAGAATGAACGAAAAAATCAAAACCATAGCCCACTGCTCTGATGTTATGAAAATATGGGATGATATATTGTATTAAATATTGGTCAAGCGATATTATGTAATCTCCCTGATATTATTATATAGATATTAATGCTTTTAGATACTGAACTTTGGGTTAGGAGGAAACATTTTTTCTATTTCGCTAATGTTTGTATAAAAAAAATTTTGACTAGTGAAGAATTGAATGTTTAGAAAAATTAATAAAGTACATAAATTGTGAAGTAAACTAATTTTTACGGACTCATCGAATTATGAAGTAATCTAATTTTGTCTAATTAGAATGAGTTAAAACTTTCAGTGCATCTAAGTTAAAGGAAAGTGGCTAAATAAATCAGGAGGTATTTTCTAATGTATAGTGTTCAATGGCACACCGAAGGGGTAAGAAAAGGGTGTATCAATGTTCAAGGTTCCAATCTTTAAATGGGAAGATACTAAAACAATATATATATATATATATATATATATATATATATATACACACACACACACACACACACACATTATATATATATATATATATATATATATATATATATATATGTAATGAGACGGACTTCTCGATGGGTGGTTGCAGTCATGGCCATAAAACTGATACCGTTTTAACTAAAGGCCTTTATTAGGATTACGTTGGAGGATGAGTTTCCACTTCATCATAGGGACAGGACAAATTGAAGGGTCAGCTAGAATGTACAAGACCCTTAACACCTGGGTCAATATTTGTGGGAAAAATATCTGCCCAACGACATCGTGCATCTCCTTTTTGTTTGAAATTTCCTTAATTGTCCGCTAGGGCAATGTAGAGTTATAATTGGTCAGGCCCCTTCTCTGAGGTTGTAAACTGTAGCCCCAGTGGTTAATTTAGGTTAGGGGTTAAAAAGGGAA
>CM063510.1:21005683-21013183 GCA_032207245.1 Pardosa pseudoannulata
TATGGTGATATATATATAATATATATATATATATATATATAACTATATATATATCTATATATATATATATATATAATAGTATATAGATTATATATATATATATATATATATATGACATGTCGTGATCCATAGTTAAGGAGAGTGGAAAACAGTCTTCTTGATAATAATAATAAGTTTAATTAACTCATCGTTCTTAAGGAAAGCAACTTGCGTCATTTTCATTGTTCTTGACGGAGCTAAACATGAAATAGGTGTTGACAGCTCCATGTCCACTGTCACAGATCTTATCTCTTTGCAATCCCATCAAATTAATCCAAAATGCTTCCGCCTGACCAGATTATCCTGAAAGCTTAAGCGAGCGTGGGTCTTTTTTTATTTTATTATTATAAAAGAGTTCCCTTTTTGAAATTGATTTTAACTCATGTATATTCTAACTACCCATTGTTTTTAGACCTGACATACATATATATATATTATATATACATATATATGTATATATATATATGTATATATATATAAATATATATATATATATATATATATATATATATTATATATGATATATATATGTATATATATTAAACATCCAGTATCCTATATTGAATATAATTATTACCATAAAATATCATACAGTTGCTACTCAAAACTTAAAGAGGGTTTTTAAACCATAAATTGTTGGATTTTATGAATATTTGAAATATTGCATATGCATTTCCAACAATTATATTCCTTTCAAATTTATCATGTAATTAGTTTTTAGATTATCATATAAAAGCTAGTTACTACAACTCCTTTAATGTCACTTAACGGATAGTTGGAGCAATTTAGGCTGTTACTCGAATGATTTTTATATAATATCCAATTGCACTCATTATGCAACCTAGTTTGCATCGATGGATCTTAATTGTTTAACCTTTTACAACAATTGACTCTGAGTTGAAGTAGAATTGGAGAGAAAATTTCCTATTTCTGTCTTATTAATCTGTTATCACCTGGATCATTTCTGTTGACTATATATTGGTAAATATCTAACACAGAAGCTAATATGGACACTTGGAAGTAAAACAAAATATGAAATTTAAGCCATTTTGAATGTTACAAGATGATTTCATCGGTGATGAGCTGTCATTTTAAACATCATAGCATATTATTTAAGAAAAAATAAAACTTCGCGATAAGGGACTTATTTACTGTCTTATGTGAACACAGTACTGCAAAAGAAAGTTTTATAATAGAGTTAGCTATTTGACCTGATTCTAGCCGATGTACTTTCTGAAAAAGTAAATTCATTTGCGAAGCTTGGAAATCATAAAATATTAATCTAAATGACAAAAATAATAATAGAAGGTACTTGAAAACTTTGTTTTTTATAGAGTTGCTATCAACTTTCATTAAAATGGAACAATTGTTTCAAAGAAGTATAAAAACTCTACAGCTATATTTTGACTGTCTCAAATAAGGACGTTGGGCATTATTAGGTCAAATTATGAAATATATAAATATATAAATAAATAAATATATATATATATATATATATTAAAATATCCAGCATCTTATATTGAATATAATTATTACCATAAAATATTATACAATATTATTAGGCATTATTACTTCAAAATCATACACATTGAATTTTTAACGAATTTTCATTACCTTTATACCTAACTATGAGTGTAACATCATTAAAAGTGATCCAAATTTAAAGCTTTTATGTCATTTAATAGTAAATACTATCAAAAGCATTCATAATTTTCAACAAAATATTTTAAGAACTTTTTGAGAAATCACATTTCAAGTTTCAACATTTTATTAAAAATACCGTTCTGAGAAAAACGCATTTGAAGTTTATGAAAGCAATTTTAACTATTAAAAAATTAAAATACATGTTTAAAATTCCCCACACTTTCTTGCTTCAAAACTTTTTAATAGCCAAGTTGCTAATTATTAAAAATACTAGAAAATGTTTAAACTAATTTTCATGAAAATTTAAAAAGTTTTGTCCAAAAAATGCTCTTTAAAAGGCTTTAAATTCACAACTTCCGGTTCCGAAGTAGCTACTTCCGTTTTGTTTTGACAGCTACTCACTGTTTAAACAGCTGTAACTTTTCTTTAAAATGCCGTAGAGACAAAACAAGAACAGATTTAGAAGCCGAAAAGTTGGAATTTTATAATAGAGAAATAAAAAAATTAGGATTTTTGGCAAAAAATGACGTTTTTAACGTAGACGGATACCGTAAATGATTTATGCTTCAGTCAGGAAAACTTCATAAAAAATGTTTGCCTTCTGTACGCATAAGATAAATCTTTGCAAATGCTAATAACAATATATTATGAAAAGAGTCTGACCTTATCGAACGAATTTCACTCGAATGCATATATACAAAAATTTAGAGAATATTGTTTGTGTGTATGCCGGGAAATGAGGTTTATTTTCATCGAAATTAATCTATCAAAGAATAATCTCAGCTGTCTGTGCTTCAGAATGAGATCAGTTATTCAAAAATAAATATATTTCTTTACCATTCTTAAGACAGGGGAATCAGCCACTGCACTGTTGCGGACAGCATCTCTGATACGATTCACAGTGTTGGAAAAGGTTGAACCCAGATTCTGAAGAAGACCACCGTTCCAATCAAATCTGAAGTAAAACAACAGTTTATTTATATACATTGTATATGTGTGTGTGTACACACACACACACACACACACACACACACACACACACACACACATATATATATATATATATATATATATATATATATATATATATATATATATATATATATATATCAGGTTCACAGCCTGCGAAGAAAAATGAGAAAGACATCCATTTAAGATGTTAAAAGGTTAATCAAACATCTCATTCCATCTCAATCCAGTAATGGGTCATCAGCCGACAAGATTTGCCTTTTCTCTCTCGTGAAATTTAGCTCGCTCTGCTTTTATATAGTGTTGATTTACCCCAATATTCTTCCGTTTCACAAAGAGTTCCCTTCTTTTATTAATTAATGCCTTAATTTCTAATTGCATACATACTTACACTCATATATATATATATATATATATATATATATATATATATATATATATATATATATATATATATATATATATATATACATATATATATATATATTATATATATATATATATATATATATATATATATATATATATATATATATATATATATATATATATATATATATATATATATATATATATATATATATGCACTGTCTACCAATAAGTATTTGGATACCTGTGATAGAAAAGAAAAACTAACTTTATTCAAAATCAATAATTGGTAGAGCATCCACGAGAGTCAATTACAGTGTGAACCCTCCAGAGCATACTTTCCACAAGTCCTTGTATTACAACTAGTGGTATTGTCTTCCACTCGGCTTGGAGTAGACATACAAGTTCCTTCACCGATTTTGGACGGGTAGTGCACCCCTTAATTCGGCGATCCAACTCGTCCCAGAGGTTCTCGATAGAGTTCAGGTCTGGGCTCTGGGCAGGCCAGTCCATTCGATGAACTCCATTGGCACCATACCAAGCCTTGGTTAACCTCGAAACATGACAACTGGCATTGTCGTCCTGAAAGTAACAGGGGTCCAACCCTTAAAACTGCCACAACGTAGGAAGCACATTGTCATCCACATATCATGGCACTATATCGGCCACATTGTCATGGCATTATATCGGTGTTGAGCTTACCATGAATGGGGACCAAGGGTCCCAGTCCATACCAGGAGAAACACCCCCAGAGCATAATTTCCCCTCCACCGAACTTGACTGTTGGCACAATGCATTCTGGCAGGAGACGTTCTCCAGGCAGACGCCAGACCCAGACCCTGCCATCCGAACGGTAAAGGGTGAACCTTGATTCGTCGTTCCAAAGAACCCATTTCCACTGATCTACGGTCCAATTTCGATGTGCTTTGCACCACATTAACCGAGCAGCGCAGTTGGACTTTGTGATCAAAAACTTATGGGCAGCAGCACGACCATGAAAACCAAGCAGATGTGCTTCCTTACGGATGGTATTCATTGAAACAATATTCCCGGATGCCTGTTGAAACTCCTCGCGGATGAGGGCCATCGGTTGGGTGCGGTTCTTCCGAATTTCTCTGGACAGCACTCGTCGGTCTCTATCTCCCAGTTTCGTTGGTCTGCCTACTCGGGGCACATTCCGACAATCACCGCTCACCTTCCACTTCTTAATCACATAGGCCACTGTCGATTTTGGGTACTTCAGATCTCTAGATATGTCCCTTAAGGATCGGCTACATTTGTGATACCCGATAATTATACCTTTCTCGAAATCAGAGAGCTCCGAACTGCGCGGCATCTTGCATGCGACTAATGCCGATGCTGTTTCCTACACTATGTATACCGGCGGAGGCCGTGACGTACCTCAGGACCGCAGATATCGTCATTTGCATAGGTGTCCAAATACTTATTGGTAGACAGTGTATATATATATATATATATATATATATATATATATATATATATATATATATATATATATATATATGACGTAAGAATAACTGCACATTCTAAATTTAATTAGTAAAGAACACTGGTGAAGAGCTCAAAATGAACCATGTGCACAGGTGTTTGACAATAAATCCTTGAGTGATGTTATATAAAAAATACAGTTAAACTTTTAGTGCCCGTAAAAGCTCGATATTAATAAAATCGTTAGGAATCTTATTCCAAACGGTATAACCCATGACCGCTAAGGATAGAAAAGTCATTAAAGTTTTAAAACTCTCTGTGACCTCGATACGAGGATAAGCCTGACATCACAAATAAAAAACGAATTAAGGGATAGGAAACTCTCTCCACAATAGCTATTCCAAAAATCCTGTCTTGAGGATCTGTGAAAAAGAGAAATCAGATGTTTTCTATGAACTCCCGAAATCAGTTGGTTTCTAGGCTCTCACGAATACAATTCACTACCAGGCTTTGAGAAGGCAGGTCCTTGATTAGCCTCTGATTTGGTTTGGTTTGGTTTGGAGCGCTACGGTCTACTTTTTGCAACACGAGGGCTAATGAGACCGGGACCTACTGCTTAAAGCCGATTCCGAACGGCTACGAACATCCATGCTATAGTGGGATTCGAACCCACAAACTCTGGTTCCGAAGGCCAGCACCCTAACCAATCGGTCGTCGTTCGGCGATTAGCCTCTGAAGTCAAAAGACCTAATTTTACTAAAATGTTGATGTATAAAATAAACATATGACAAGGCAAGAGAATTTCATTTCTTCTCCATTCATTCCTATCGTCTTGCCGAACGATGGCCGATTGGTTTGGGTGCTGGACTTCGGTACCGGAGTTCGTGGGTTCAAATCCCACAGTGGCATGGATGTTCGTAGCCGTTCGGAATCGGCTTTAAGCTGTAGATCCCGGTCTCATTAGCCCTCGCGTTGCAAGAAGTAGACCGTAGCACTCCAAACCAAAGCCAAACTTATCGTCTTGCCCTACCCCCTCCCCCTTCCGAGTAACGGTATCGTTGCACACATACATATATCTAAGGAAAAAGTTAAGGTAATCTAATCACAAATATAGATATTTCCTATAAAACCTTAGAAGACAGCCTTCTAAAGAAAGTAGGGCCACCGAATCTTGAAAATTGTTACTTCAGAGTCGCCGAAATTAATTCATAGCCAAAAGCCCTCATAGCTACTGCAAAATATTTTCAGGGGCTTTCAGATCTGTAATCAGGGGAGAAAACCCCATAGATTCCTGTTTTTCCCTCTTCCAGCATCTATTCTAAGCTGACCACCGGGGCTACTATTCCTGTAAGAATCTGATTAAATAAAACTTATATAGCATAAGAAGTTCACAACAAAAAATGTATCCAAGCTCTCGGCAGAGTGTTAGATTTTCAGATTTCCTGAGGTTTTTATAGATTACTGTCCCGTTTGGGTTTCAAAATCAGAAGTATGATACTGAAGTAGTTCAGAAGGATGTTCTCAATGGCGTAGTTAATTGCTCAAAACAACGTACTTTTAATATAAAACACCTTTTATTATATTTCCGTATGCGAGCTCTTTAAAAAACAGAAAATGTCACACAGAAGAATTTATGGTGTAAATAATATTAATTTATCAAAACACAAAAGCAACTCAAGAGCCATTTTTTTCCCGCATACGAAAGAACAACCATGTTTTTACTAAAAAATATCTCTTGTTGCCACTCGCAAGTTACAAAGAAAAAATAAAATAAAAAAAGTAATATGCTGGTGGAACATCAATTTTAACAGACGATGTGACAATTACCACAGTTCTTTACGTCTCATTAGCTTATGGGTCGTAGTTTGCCTACTTTTTGTAATGAATATAAATCTAATAGCTACTTAACAGACTACATCAAAATTAGATGTCATATATTTTAAAATAGCTTTTGGAAAAGATTATCTAATAAAAGAAATTAATGAACCCTAAAAATAAATAAATTAATGAAAACAAAAATGAAATAATTTTTTCCAGTACTTACGAGCTAATTTCTCTTCTTTCTCTATGTTTTAAGATATCAGATACAAATTTTTCTTCCATTTTATCGTGAATGTGGGAAAACAATTTTCTGGCATTTCCTTCCGTTTCTAAGAAAAATAGATAATAAAGTTAACAAAGAGAAGTAAATCCGATTATTCGAGTAACTTTTTCAAAAATAAATACAAGAAAATATATTAGGTTGGGGAAAAAGAAATCCATTACTTTTGCGTGAAATTAATGACTTTATTTAACATGTTTCGGATTGTCCGATTTGGGTCAAATATACACCGTTTTGTTGTATAATTTTTGCCATTTTAAAGGTAGCTTCATAATGCCTCTCTCATAGAAGTCTTAATCGTTATTGGCGAAAAACTCTAGTAATCTATTTTCACAATCTTCTCTTAATACCAATTTTTTATCCCTCAGGAAGTTTTGCAATGCGAGAAAAAATGGTAATTGCTTGGTGCCAGGTTCGAACTATATGGTGGATGCATTAAAACTTCTCAACCAAGCTCCCTGAGTTTCTGGTGAATCACTACAGACGTGTGTGGTCTGGCGTTGTGCTGATGAAACACAACACCTCTTCTGTTGGCCAATTCTGGCCATATCTAATTAATCGCTAGCTTCAAACTGTCCAGTTGTTGACAGTAGAGATCTGAATTTAGTGTTTGGCCATATGGAAGCAACTCATAATAAATGATTCCCTTCCAGTCCCACCAAATACACAGTAGAACCTTCCTGGCCGTTAGTCCTGGTTTGGGCACCGTTTGAGCTGCTTCACCGCGCTTTGACCACGATCGTTTTCGCACAATATTGTCGTATTTGACCCATTTCTTATCCACAGTCACAGTTCTTTAACGGATGTTAAAGAAATGGGTCGATTTCATTCCGTTTGGCCAAGGCTTATCAGACGGATATTCGATCCATCATGTTTTTTGGTGTGGCACTCAAACATCGAGCTTCTTTTTGAATCCAACTTTGAGCAAA
>CM063510.1:21018183-21038183 GCA_032207245.1 Pardosa pseudoannulata
ACATGTGCCAAAAGCAGCGTAGAATGCAGGATAGATACGCGAATTGCACTCCCCTTTCAAGAATTATCCCTAGCTAGGGCAAAAATTGAGGGGTAGAAAGAACCCACCTTTCTACCCGGGTAATAGCAGAGTTTACTCTCCTTTCCCACCATCCTTTGCGCTTACGGATGATTGCAGTCCCGTTTGATCACGTGACTTCTAGCGACGATCCCGGCGAAGTGGAGGGTAGGAATAATTGACCATGTAAACGGGTTTCTCCGACCCTCCAAGCAAAATCCCTTTACCCGGGTAAAAAGAAGGGTACATGACTGGCACATGTAAACGGGGCTATTGAAGTAGTCACAATACTAAAACTTCCTGCATAAATAAACGGTTAACAATAATTTTCAACATTATATTACCAAAGATTCAACAATGGTTACTAAAATTTAATAAATATAGCTTTGCAAAGCTTTAAACTTCTCTCTATCCGAGGGACAACTGAAAATCGCGTACAACATAGACATCAAAAGAGGTATTGGAAATATCAGTAAATCATCCTAAAAGGAACATTAAATGCCTTCATTATGTATTTCTATCGCAAATTTGAAATAAACCTGGACAAAATTACCTTCTAACTGCGGCACTTTATTCGGAAGAATCTATTGTTTCGCCCATATCAAGAAATAAAAGATAAACAATGGAATCACACTTTGCCCATTTGTATGCAGCGAAATGTACAAACAAACCAGCGGACAAAGTAGAACGTTAGACAAGAGTCGTGGAACTCTTGGTGAAAAACCGATTTTACGATCACGCTTTACACTTCGTAAATACATTTCTTCACAGCTTCAGGTCCGTGTTTTAAGCATGCTGTTTTTTCTGATTATATTTGTTCCGGCGTAATCATAAACCATCATAGCAGAGTCAGCAAACAACAAATAGGTGTTTATTGTTTGAAATATCGTTCGTGTAGCAGAGAAGAATGACAGTTTTGTGAATACATTTAGAAGGTGAATATTTATGGAAAGACGGTTGAGTGCGAACGGGCTTTATCTGCATGATGGTGAAATCGAATATCCCTTTTCTTCGAATGCTCTGTTATATTATTAAGCTGTTTTATATGTATGAGCTGGGTTAAAAATGATACAAGAAATATTGTTAATTTTTCACAAATAAGTGTGAATCTTAGCGTCAAGATTAGGAATTACTTCCACAAATACTGAATGACACATAAAATTACAGATATTACCGTCGATAAAAACTAAAAGAACCGTGGTAGCTCAGTCGGAAAATGTATAGATCTTATAATAGGAGGGTTCATGCTGGGACACGTAAAATAGGTTCAAAGTAACTTTAAATCCAACAAATTCTTCTAGTCTTATATTTTTGATAAAAGCTCATTTATGCTTTATTTCAATAAAGAAATATTGAAATATTATCTTTGAATTATTATATATATATATATATATATATATATATATATATAATATACACACACATAGATATAAATATATACATATATTGTAACGATCCGTTACATGACTCGAAAGAAAGAAGAGACCAAAAAAGGTACCCTTAAAAGCCTTCGCAGCGGTCACCTATTTTTACCTGTAGGTAGAAACTCGCGGTCCGAACAAAGCCGTTGTGACCCGGTTTCCGTCAGTAAAACAGAAGTAGTTGCTTAAGTGGACTTACATTAAAAACTGTCAGTACGCTGGAGCCAGTGTGTCTACGTCTTTATGATGTCTATTGCCATCAAGAGACTTTGATAATAATTATAAAGCGAGTGACGGTTGAGTCTACTATCCCCCACATATGGATCAAGTTAATAGTGCCACTAATGTATTTATGATGGTTGGTCGGTTGACTTAAAGAACTTCAGCCACATCTGAAAACTCGTCAGCTGAGCCAGGCGGGATGTTTGAACACAAAATTGCGTCACCCTGTATCTGGAAGGTTCCAGAAAGAATCCCGCCAGGCTCAACTTGGACTCCTATATGAGAAAACTGGCTGAGAGGAGAAGAGGCGGGGTTTTTTGTGGAGCCCGAGAAGAGTCCACTTGTCTCTCCGAATTGCCGGAGCTTGCTTTTCTTCAGAGACCTCCAGTGTCTCTGATTTCAGCTAGGGAGTTGACCCTCGATTTCGGGATCTCATTCCTGTTACATTTAATAGTTTTTTACTTCGTACTTTGAAGTAGGTTGCTGAGAGTGACACTTAGTCTCATTTTGGATCGTCTTGCATCCTTTAATTCCCAACGAACTCCAGCGAGATACGTACTCGGAGCGCTTCGAACCTCAGTTAGAAGACAGCTGTTCCAGATCATCAGACCGGTAGATCATAGTGTCAGAGTCCTGTACCTGCACTAATTTGCGAACTGTTTCCTGTATTCGAGAATTACCAGCTTCACTGAACCCACGTGTTTTATGCCGAACGATGACCGATTGGTTAGGGTGCTGGCCTTCGGTATCGGAGTTCGTGGGTTCGAATCCCACTGTGGCATGGATGTTTGTAGCCGTTCGGAATCGGCTTTCAGCTGTAGGTCCCGGTCTCATTAGCCCTCGTGTTGCAAAAAGTAGACCGTAGCACTCCAAACCAAACCAAACCAAACCACGTGTTTTATTTGTTTTAATGCTTATCTCAGCACGAGATATCGTAAGCAATTGAATTTAATTAATCCTATATATAGATGTTCATAAATTATTCTCATGAATAAATCATTTAATCAAGATTAAATAGATGTTCAGCCTGTATCCTTGACAGCCTTGCCTACTGTTACTCCAGTACGTCACAATATACATGTATACATATATACACACATATATGTGTGTGTGTGTGTGTGTAAGTCCTACTTATTTTCGTCTGGTGATATCCCAGTTCCAGTCTGGATGTTTATAGTGATTCGGAATCGTCTTTAATCAGCAGGCTTCAGACTAATTAGCCTTCGTGGGGCAAAAATGGTCCGTATTGCCCCAAACATAGCCTTATTCCCCATGAGATTTGAAATTAACAGCTATCCAGAGGCTTAGCGAGAAATTTCCATTTGGGGGACAGATTTTTCCCTTTTTAACTTATAACTCAAAACTAATACAGCAATCCTTACATGGGTAATACAGACACACACACATATATAGCAATCCTCATGGGCATTACAGCCCCCACATTCCCCTTCATCAAGACACTGTAGCTACAGCTATTCAAAGATAACATTTCAATATCTCTAAAATAGTCATCTAGGTTGTGAAAATATACATTTAAAATAAGAAAATTGTTAAATTCTGACTACAGAGTGTAAACAAAATTTTAAAAGGAGATATAAAATTGATGAAAAAATCGAGAAATAAAATTGATGGTGTATCTGTTTCTAAAGACTTGTCGGTTACAGCTGAAAATAAAGAGAACTAGTCTATAGAATGACAATTCTACAGACTTGGGAAAGCGTATTTGTTGTGGGATATATATTTTTATATATTTTTATAATATATATTTTTATATATTCTGTCTTAAATTTTCTCCCGAAGTAATTATATGTAATGTAATCCCCTATATAATAATAACCTAAGTTAATCTGTCAGTCTGTCCTCCAATTTATGAAGCGGTTGGACCTGGAATAGAGCAATTTGCCGCAACGTCACGAACTACTATAATGCCCCTCCCATTCATTTTCATGTTTACAGCAGCCAATAGACAAGCAATAAACTGCCTTTCCATTTGAAACTAAAACCAGAATTGTCATAAGTTGAGATATGCCCTGCTGCGTGAAATTGACTTATAGAGAGACTTGGATTGGGACCTGGATTTAAAGGCATATATTGGATTCTTGATGAGTTAGGGTTAGCAAAATTCAAAGCCAGAAAAGTTCATAATATACTAAACTATCCATCTGATTCTAAAATAAATAGGTATAAATAAGCTTCATATTACAGCGAAAAATACTGTCGTCTTTAAAACGTTCGAAATTCACCCCTTCAAAAACAACATTTTTTCTAGTATTATGACGTCATTCCTTTAACCATCTCATTTAATCATTTCTTATTTTAAATTATTTAAATATCGTCTGCATTATTTTCATTCCTTTTATCACTGAACTTAAATATTATGTAAATAATTTTCTTTTATATTTGGCTTGAATAATAGATTAGGTACATACGTTATAACTTTAAATTTAATCATCGATTAATTTTTGCTGCAAGAATACTCTCAGCCATAAAACAAAGCATTTTTTTACCTGCCTCATAGGGTACTTTACAACTCTGGAAAATTAAAAAATTTTACTGATACATATGAAGGGTTATAAGCTAATACATATATATATATATATATATATATATATATATATATGTGTGTGTGTGTATATATATATATATATATATATATATATATATATATATAAATTTTATCGCTGTTATTTACAACAGATTCTATTTCCCTTCAGGGTGTAGTGGAAATGATAGTTTCATGTCTTTACATCTGTTAATTAGTGAGGCAAAAATTGGGAAGAACTTAACGATAATTTCGACTTAGCTAAGAAAACTTTGAATAATTTTTCTAAAATAATTCTACGTAATTTTAAACTGCAGTCACAGTATCGGGAGACTTTAGAGGAGTATGAAGATGCACAAATTATTCAGCGTGTGCCAGATAATTCTCAGCCAAAAAACAAACCATTTGTTTTCCTGCCTCATAGGATACTTTACAATTTTGGAAAATTGAAAATTTTACTAATCCCGTCTTATGACGGGCTATATGCTTCCACCTAAGTATTGAAGAAGTAAAGATTAGAAAAATTTCATCAGGAAAAATTGTATATGGATAGTCTTTCTTGAGAATACGGAGGATTACATTTGAAATTACTTACCTTCCGCTGTTGCAGAGTGGATCAGACCCGTACCTCTCCGTAAATGTGATGTTTATGATCGTTCTCAGAGACCCCCGACACGTTATTATGCATGGCATATAAACTGGCAGCGGGACCTTGTATCCGAATTTCAAGCCTCGCTAGCCTTTATCACCGTCCGCCACGAGCGTGACAAAAAGTTCCATTGTTAAACGTAGCACCGGCAGCACGATTGCCGACTCAAACGGGTGCTGGGCCCATTGAGTTCCTCAAAAAATTGTTCATTCATATTTCCCATTATTTTGTTTGCAAAACCTTGAAACGCGCATCATCGCCGTTCCTTGTAAAATTTGAGCACCCTCCTTATGAGGAGTCTCTTGTCATTGACCTGTCTCCGAAGTGTAATTCTCTAACAAGGCAGAGTTTATATATAAACGTATATACATCTAGAAATATAGGTTACCTATGGTAGTACACCGGAAATGAAATAAGAAAGAAAGAGGGAACATTAAACTTGAATTACGATTGTACTGGAACTAATATTGTTATTATTTTTTAATCGGTGATGTGGCAGAAATTCATCAGGATGAAAGAGCAGACGATCATTCAGAATCAGTTTTAATAAAACAAACATTATATATATTACAAGGGTTAATTGCAACATGACTTTGATTGATCAATAATTCAACGACTTTTTGATTGCTTTATCGTTGTATTGCCTCTCAAGGAAAGATCTCCAATTTTTATTGAAGAATTTTAGGAGTTATTATTTTTTAAACGGTGGTGTGGCAGAAATTTATCAGGATGAAAGAGCAGACGTTCATCCAGAATCAGTTTTAATAAAACAAACATTTTATATACTGCAAGGGTTAGTTGCAACGTGACTTTGATTGGTCAATAATGCAATGACTTTTTCATTGCTTTATCTTTGTATTTCCTCTCAAGGAAAGATCTCTAATTTTTATTGAAAAATTTAAAATAAAGTTGTTATTCTTTAATCGGTGGTGTGGCAGAAATTCATCAAGATGAAAGAGCAGACGTTCATCCAGAATCAGTTTTAATAAAACAATCATTTTATATACTGCAAGGGTTAGTTGCAACGTGAGTTTGATTGGTGAATACTGCAATGGCTTTTTCATTGCTTTATCTTTGTATTGCCTCTCAAGGAAAGATCTCTAAATTTTATTGAAAAATTTTAAATAATTACTTTTTAATCGGGGGTGTGGCAGAAATTCATCACGATGAAAGAACAGACGTTCATCCAGAATCAGTTTAAAAAAAACAATCATTTTATATACTGCAAGGGTTAGTTGCAACGTGACTTTGATTGGTCAATAATGCAATTAATTTTTCATTGCTTTACCTTTGTATTTCCTCTCAAGGAAAGATCTCTAATTTTTCATGAAAAATTTAAAATAAAGTTATTATTTTTCAGTCGGTGGTGTGACAGAAATTCATCAGGATGAAAGAGAAGACGTTCATTGAGAATCAGTTTTAATAAAACAATCATTTTATATACTGCAAGGTTTAGTTGCAACAAGACTTTGATTGGACAATAATTCAATGAATTTTCATTGCTTCATCTTTGTATTGCCTCTCAAGGAAAGATTTCTAATTTTTATTGAAAAATTTAAAATAAAGTTATTATTTTTTAATCGGTGGTGTGGCAGAAATTCATCAGGATGAAAGAGCAGACGTTCATCCAGAATCAGTTTTAATAAAACAATCATTTTATATACTGCAAAGGTTAGTTGCAACGTGACTTTGATTGGTCAGTACTGCAATGACTTTTTCATTGCTTTATCTTTGTATTGCCTCTCAAGGAAAGATCTCTAATTTTTATTGAAAAATTTAAAATAAAGTTATTATTTTTTAATCGGTGGTGTGGCAGAAATTCATCAAGATGAAAGAGCAGACGTTCATCCAGGATCAGTTTTAATAAAATAATCATTTTGTATACTGCAAGGGTTAGTTGCAACGTGACTTTGATTGGTCAATAATGCAATGACGTTTTCATTGTTTTATCTTTGTATTGCCCCTCAAGGAAATAGCTCTAATTTTTATTGAAAATTTTAAAATAAAGTTATTATTTTTTAATCGGTGGTGTGGCAGAAATTCATCAGGATGAAAGAGCAGACGTTCATCCAGAATCAGTTTTAATAAAACAAACATTTTATATACTGCAAAGGTTAGTTGCAACGTGACTTTGATTGGTCAAAACTGCAATAACTTTTTCATTGCTTTATCTTTGTATTGCCTCTCAATGAAAGATCTCTAATTTTTATTGAAGAATTTAAAATAAAGGTTATTTTTTTTATTTTTTAGAATTTGGTGTGTTGGCTGACCTGGATTTATAGATAGGACTTTAAACCAAGTCTTCATACAAACACAAACGCACACTAAGCTAATTTCAAGTTCATTAATGTACTTAAAGTAATGTACTGATAGATTAATTTATAAGTGTTTTACTTTAATAATGGAGCGAAAAATGAATTTTGTTACTGAAATTCATTTTACTGATATCAAGCTAAATTTTGAAGTTCTAACTTTAGTAAGAGAGCTAAATTGACTACAGTGTTTTTCTTGTTTAGATTGAAGAGATCTTTAGTACAATGGAGCTATAGAAATATCTGAATTGATAGTAAAATTAATTCAAATATTTGTTAAATTGTGAAGCTCAGTAGAATTGGGGTAGCTCTCCCACGACACAGGTCCGAGGTTCGATCCCCAGACTGGGCGAGGTTGACTCCACCTTTCATTCCTTCAGTGGGTAGACAAACTGAGGATCAAGCATGCTTGAGAACTAAACCCTGGGGGTTCCGCGTAACTTTGACTACCTTACCGGAACATATGCTTCGCACCCCAGGGCCTTTGGTCTCGGAAACGGAGATTGGCACCGTAGGCCTTGGCCCCCTAGGGCCTGTTGCGCCGAGGATTTTAGTTTAGTTTATTTGTTAAATGTAGACTTAAATGATTTTAGAAATGAATTTTCAGAGAAATTCGACTAATTAATATATTGATGATGATATACTTATTATAGATTTGTATAACTATAAATGGGAACAAATAATTCATGAATGAAAATCGAATATGTATTTCATTTGCATTGTAGAATAGTGCATACCGTGTATTATGGGATATAATGATTGATATAATTAGAAATCATACGATTGTAAATGTGCATTTTTGGGAAATTGTGTAATGAATTATTATTTAAGTATTGTTTTTCTTTTGTGAGTCTACAATTGTAGAACAATGTAAAATAGTGTTTGCCTAGAGTGTTTTATGAGTTGCTTATGAAATATTATTCTTTGTAAAACATTTTAATATTTTTGTTGATTGGGGATATGAATCTCTCCTTCCACCGCGTCTTCAGTGGTTGTAAACATTTTTTGTTAACCTTAGGAGGGAGTGATAACTGTTAACTGTACTCAAGAAAAACTTAACAAACACCATTCCTTCATCCTTTCTACATTTTAGATTGGTTTGGTTTGGAGTGCTACGGTCTACTTTTTGCAACATGAGGGCTAATGAGATTGAGACCTGCCGTTTAAAGCCGATTCCGAACTGCTACGAAGTCCAGCACCCTAACCCTTCGGCCATCATTCGGCCCTTTACATATGAGAAGCTTCCGGTTTAATGATAATAGCATGCACGTGTGTATATATTTCTAAAATGTTAATTTTTCTCCAATTTTTCACGATAGATAGATAACATATTCAATCTTTTTGTAATCAATTTTAATTCTTCTGTAATTTTCAATTTAAGATCTCCAGTTTTATTGTTAAAATTACTATGTTAAAACATCACATCTTGTTAAATTAATAATTATTATATAGGTTGGAATTGTTTAAAATAATATTGTTGTATCAAAGTACACTCATGTCCATAAATTAAGGATAATGAAGTTCAGGCAATGAAAGAGACAAAAGCAAAACAAATTTGACTTATATGCAAAGTCTATTTATTAAACAAAAGGTAAAGAGCAAAAACGATGCTATATGTTTGACATAATTAATAAAAATTGCGAATTTTACTCCCTGGAGCAAATTTCAAAAAAGAACCTATTTACAGAAAACAGTATAACATGATTAGTATGATGGTTAATACGGAGTATGTCTCCCGGACGATGCAATACAAGCGTTACAACGCCTACGCATGCTGAGTATCAGATTATCAATCTGATCTTGGGGAAAATTACACCACTCATCAAGCAATGCCCTCCGAAGTTCCGATAGACAGTTGGGAGGGGGTTGACGGGCTGCAATTCGTCGGCCAAGCATGTTCCACACATGCTCTATTGGATTCAAGTCCGGTGAGTATGATGGCCAATCCATACGGGTGATATCCACCGATTGAAGGCATTCGTCTACAATGTTTGCACGGTGAGGTCGGCCGTTGCCATCCATATACAGAAATTCAGGACCCATGGCGCCCCGAAACAAACGTACATGTTGTTCCAGAATGACATCCCGATAGATGTGGCCTGTCATCGTTACACTCTGAACATGCAGGTGAGTTCTGGAACCAAGAATAATTCCTCCCCAAACGAGCCATCCTGCAACACCGTACCGGTGTCGTTCAATGGTGTTCTCTTGGTGGTAACGGGTACCTGGCGCTCTCCATATGAAAGTCCGGCCAGAATCAGAATGTAAGCTGAACCTGGACTCGTCGGAATACATCACACAAGACCACTGTTGCGGTGTCCACAATGCATGCTCTCTAGCCCAGCATAATCGCAGGCGACAGTGAGTTGCGGTAAGGGGAACACATCTGACAGGCCTACGAGCATATAGACCAATGTTCCCTAAGCGTCTGTATACGGTCTGCCTTGAAACTGTCATACCGGTAGCTGAAGAGAGCTGACGAGACAGGTCTGATGCTGTGCTCCGTCTGTTTCTTTTGGCAGTAACTGCCAAATACCGGTCATCATTCGGCGTAGTAACTCGGGGGCGACCTGTGCTGTAACATCTACTCACATTACCATCATGTTTGAATCGTTGCCAAAGCCTGGAGATGACACTCTGGGCGATTCCAAGTTCCTCGGATACTTCCAGCTGGGTAAGTCCACATTCCAGTCGTCCGATAATTCTACCACGTAAAAAATCATCCAAATGCTTCCTTTGTGCCATAACTATGTGGTTATTGTACTGAAAGGCTTTTAAAGCGCTTGTGAACAATTTTACTTCTTTGCTACCATTTCTTATATACCCCTTTCATACACTCTCGTCATTGTGACGTACTATCCGCGCCATCTGGTGGTTTCCTGCAATTTGCATATTCTTCTTCAAGATGTGTGTGATAATTCTACAGGTGAAATTTTTATTTTAGAGCTCAATTTCTGTGTGATTCTGAATTATCCTTAATTTATGGACATGAGTGTATTAAAGGATATGTTTTTTGAAATTATAATCCTTATATGTACATGACTGTAATTTCAAAAATGTTAATGTTTCTCCCGTTTTTCATTATACATAGGTAACATATTCAATTTGTTTGTAATAAATTTTAATTCTTAATTTAAGATTTTCTGTTTTATTGTAAAAATTACTATGTTAGCACATAACATATTACGAAATTTATTATTATTATATATGTTGGAATTGTTTTATCTAATAATGTTGTATCCCAGTATTAAAGGGATATGTTTTTCAAATATAATCATTATATGTAAATGACTGTAATTTCTAAAATGTTATTTTTTTCTCCAGTTTTTCATTATAGGTAGTAGATAATATATTCACTCTATTTATAATCAATTTTAATTTTTCTGTAATTTTCAATTTCTAATCTCCTGTTTTATTGTTAAAATTACTATGTTAAAACAGAACATATTGTTAAATAATAATTATTACATATGTTGGATTTGTTTTAAATAATAATGTTGTATCAAAGTATTAAAGGGATATGTTTTTTGAAATTATAATCATTATATGTAAATGATTGTAATTTCTAAAATGTTATTTTTTCTCGAGTTTTTCATTGTAGGTAGATAACATATTCAATCTGTTTACAATCAATTTTAATTCTTCTGTAATTTTTAATTTCAGATCTCCTGTTTTATTGTAAAAATTACTATGTAAAGCTTGTTGTTGCAGTTTGTTAAAATTGCTCGTTGTTGCCGTCAACTCTGATAATAAGATAGCAACTCTTTGTAGCTAAATAATGTATCATTCTTCAAACCAATGAATACAGGACCAATGAAGGTGCCGTAGAGATAATGTAAACACAAGCGAAAGAAGTGATCTCCTACAGGCTTGATAGAAAAACAATTTTACAGGTTTCTACTCTGATTGATCATCTTTATTCCTCTTTTGAGTGTTTTGATTTTGTGTTTCAAATTATTAATTTTATACATTTAAGGTATAAGTTTTTAAAAATTCTTTATAGATTATATATTTGTAGCATATGTTAATACATACACATTTAAGTTCATTTTTATTATGTTCCAGATTAAATATTCTGTTAAATAGATAGCAGCGAATGGCGTTGAACATTAGTTCGACCAAGAGACCGAGTCTATATTATTCTTAAGAGCAGATGTGATTTGCAGTTCCCGCAATGTGACCTCACTATGCTGAGACATGATGTGAGATTATGCTGAGAATGTGAATAAATGGACTGTATGTAAATGTTATGATGGGATTTACAGTTACCGTAATATAACGTCACTATGATGAGACATGTGAGATTATGCTAAAAATGTGAATAAATGGACTGTACGTAAATGTCATGAAGTGATTTACAGTTTCTGGATGTAACGTCACTATGCTGAAACACGTGAGACTACGCTGAGAATGTGAATAAATGGACTGTACGTAAATGCCATGATATGATTTGCAGTTCCCGCAAACAGGATAGTAAAATTAGTTTACTCCTTTTTTTGTTCACCTAACTGTGTACTACCTTGCTCAACCTACTGTGTATTATTTGCCAACCTAACTTGTGTATTTTCTTGCCCCCACCGAACTCGTGAACCTTAGCTTATCTTAACCTATTTTCTCTTATATTTTAACTTAACTTCGACTTTTTAATCCTCAATATCGTTGCAATATATCAGCTATGTCTCATACCATGCATCTACAGTAATCTGGCTTAGAGGGCTTGGCCCAGGAAAGCCAGATCCGAGAGTTCTAGTGCGATGTCCAGTGCGATGAGTTCCCGCAATGTAACGTCACTATGCTGAGACATGTGAGACCATGCTGAGAATGTGAATAAATGGACTGTATGTAAATGTCATATATTAAAAACGACTGTGTTGAAATAGGAAATGTAAATAAATATTTAAAAATAAGTTGAGTTCAACATATTATGAAAATGTTAAAGAATTGTTAAAACCAAAACGAACTAAAGTAACTGTAAGATTGTTGCATAGTGTTACTGATAATTTTTTGTATATATGACCGGTGTAGGTAACTATAAATAATAGTATATACATAAAATGTATGTTCATGTACGTATATGTAAGTGAAGAGTAATAATATTCTATTTTAATGTGTATATATGAAAGAAAACTGATGTTTCTTATTGTGCTGCAATGTAAGTAGTTGATTACAAAATTGTTTTTTATTATTATATTTATTTACGTTTACCTCTGGATTTAATGATTACAACGACTTCTGACCTCCCAGCTTTTGTCCAGCTGATTCAGTTGGCAATGATATAGATCGTTGGTAGACTCGGATCTTCCTGGCTACATTGGTTTTGACTATCATAAACTCCTTTAGGGGTTCGTAGTGACCCAGGAGCTATCTATCTATCTATTTATGCTGAAACATAGCTAATATCTAATAAAACAACAGCAGGTGTTCATATATGTCTGTCTGTCTGATCAATAGACTCAAAAACTATGATCCAATGCCAAACAGTTTGAGAAATGTTTTAACCTGGGAGGTTTTTTGTAAATTTAACGTTAAATCCATTCCTTCCTTTTTCGAGCATTTCATGTCATTATTGCATTTTTTTTTTTTCCCGCAATGTAACGTCAAAACGAGACATTTATCGCACTATCTAAGGGAAAGAAGCAATATTTCTAGCAATGTGACGTCATCCCAAGTAATTGTTTTAAACGCAGTTTTCCACGGTTAAAAGCAGGAGATTAAAATTTTTCAATTCATCACATAATAAATAGGCGAAAATGATATTTTTCTATCATTATGACGTCATTCATTTAAATATTTCATTTATTCATTTCTTATTTTATATTATTTAAAATCGTCTGCTTAGTATCTATTCGATTTGAACTGAAATTTGAGATATAAAGTGATTCACTTTCATTTCTATGTGACACAAATTATAGTTTTATGAGAACTAATTTTTAAATTTAATTCTTGTTCATTTTTACGTTACAATGAAATGTTTATCAACATCATTCTAACAACAAAAAGTACAAATTTCAGTGACTCTCATGGCCAAATAAAACCACATTATGTTATCTTCATATTTATGGTTGTCGATATGAATGTGTGTTTCTGTTTCATACAAAACTATGTGGTTTGTCATAAATTTCCTTAATTTTTGGAAAACATTTATTACTACCAACAAAATGAGCACTGTTGCTGTCAAAACCTGTGCTTCCTATTCTATCACGTAATATGGCAACTGTTAACTTTGCTAATCAACGTACAGTAGTAATACAGTAATGCAATTTAGGGTTAAGCTTATATTTTACAATAAAAAAAGTTTGAGCAAATTTAATAGACAAATTCGATTATAAAAACTGAATAATGTTATAATACGCTTATGATAGAAATATATAAACATGCCAATGACTCGAACTGAACTGTGACGAATTTAGAGAGTTATTCACGAAAAATAAATCTTTGTTTAAAAGTAATATATTAAGTTCACCGTAGCGAAGCACGGGCAAACTTGCTAGTATCTAATAAAACAACAGCAGGTGTTCATATAGCAAGTGTTGATCAAACAGTCGGTGATTCCTGAAACCATTTCTATGCCAAACAGTTTGAGATCATTCAGATTTTAACCTTCGAGTGTGCCTTTCCTGGTTTGTTTAAACGTAACCGTTTATAATGGGCATGATCCCGAGACTGTGACTTGTGGTCATGATGTGATGTCGTGATGTGATTTACAGTTCCCGCAATGTAACGTCAATATACCGAGACATGTGAGACTATGCTGAGAATGTGAATAAATAGACTGTAAGTAAACGTCATGATGCGATTTACAGTTACCACAATGTAACTTCACTATGCTGAGATATGTGAGACCATGCTGAGAATGTAAATAAATGGACTGTATGTAAATGTCATATATTAAAAACGATTGTGTTGAATGTTGATCAAACAGTTGGTGACTCCTGTGAGACTATTTCTATGCCAAACAGTTTGAGATCATTCAGATTTTAAGCTTTGAATTGCATTCCTGGTTTGTTTAAAATCAATCGTCTATAATGGGCATGATCCCGGAGACTGTGGCTTGTGGAAAAATCTGTTTTTTTAGTTCCTTCATGGTTTTATGTATTCGAAAAACCCTAAGTTGATTGGTTGAAGGCATGAGCCTGTTTCATGTTTCCTGTACTCTAGGGAAAGATCCATCGGAGAGTAGCATCTTTCACACAAAAACAAACAAGAAAAAAAATAGAAATCTGTCATCTTCAGGAATCGATCTTTACGTAATTTACAACCCCACATTAGATAGCATCCGTCACTATATGCGGTGTGGTCTAAAAGTCTGGTCTCCAATCGGAAGCGATAATATCTGTGTCCTACAAAAAAGTTACTGTCATTAAGTACCTAATTATTTGTTTACAGCAATCCCGCTTCAGACCCTCCTGGCAGTTTTTTCCGTAAATGACTGAGAGCGACCGAGAAAATAACTTTTCGTAACGCCTCTTCTACGTCCGATACATATTTGAAAGGCCTGTACGGTTTTTGATTGATCAGACGATTAGTGTCGCTTCTGTGTGAACCGAAAAGGCTATTTTCTGACTTGGCTATCATGATTTTCAAGAGTTGAAAACAAAATTATCGGTTTCAGAGTGATTTTAGAAGATAAGTTTCAACAATTCTCTACTAATATACTGTTTTAAGAGGGTCAGGGATAAACAAAATTATCGAAAATATCACATTTTTAATCTTTTAGCTTAAGGTAAAAACTTAAGACTCAAAAGCTTAAAAATTTCGAACTTTTGAAAAGTTGTATACAAAACCATACGTTTTTATGTACATTTTAAATGCATTTATGTTGAAGATTTCTAATATATATTTGAAAGTCCAGTACGATTTTTGATTGATCAGACGATTAATGTCGCTTTTGTGTGAACCGTTAGAAGGCTATTTTCTGACTTGGCTATCATGATTTTCAAAAGATGAAAACAAAATTATCGGTTTCAGAGTGATTTTAGAAGATGGGTTTCACCAATTCTCTAATAATATACTATTTTGAGAGGGTCAGGGATAAACAAAATTGTCGAAAATATCACATTTTTAATCTTTTAACTTAAAGTAACAAGTCAAAAGCTTAAAAATTTCAATTTTTTCACAGAAAAACTGCACGTTTTTCTGTGCATTTTAAATGAAGTTATGTTGAAGATTTCTAATACATCTTTGAAAGTTCTGTACGATTTTTTTGATTGATCAGATGATTAACGTCTCTTCTGTGTGAACTAAAAAGACTATTTTCTATCATGACTCTCATGATTTTCAAGGGATGAAAACAAAATTATCGGTTTCAGAGTGATTTTAGAAGATAAGTTGTACCAACTCTGTACTAATATATAATGTATTGAGGAGGTCTAGGATAAACAAAATTATCGAGAATATCACATTTTTAGCTTAAAATAACATAGGATTTAAAAGCTTAAAAATTTCAAATTTTTGAAAAGATTGTGTACAATATCATACGTTTTTCTGTACATTTTTAATAAAGATATGGTGAAGAATTCTAATACATGTTTGAAAGTTCTGTACGATATTTGATTGATCAGACGATTAGTGTCGCTTCTGTGTGAACCTAAAAGGCCATGATTTGACCATTTTGAGAGGGTCAAGGATAAACAAAATTCTCAAAAAATCACATTTTTAACCTTTTAGCTTAAGGTAACACAGGACTAAAAAGATTAAAAATTTCATATTTTTGATAAAGTTGTAAGCAATACTATACGTTTCTTTCTATATTTTAAATCAAGTCATATTGGAGAATTGTTATTATTATAGAGCTGAAGGATGGCCGAAAACGTAGCGCACTTCGGTACTGGCGTTTGCGGGCTCGAATCCCATTATTGTCGTGGATGTTCGTAACCGTGAGGCATAGGTTTGAAGTAGTAGAGGATCGAGTAGCAAAATAGTAAATCGTAGTTCTCCAAACCACACATAGTATTTTAAGAAATAGGATTTTGAAGATCAAATAATGCAAAAAGCAAGCTTCTTTTGAAAATGTCATCCTCTAAGCTCGATGCACGTTTTATAAAAGTATATATATATATATATATATATATATATATATATATATATATATATATATATATATATATATATGTCGTGATCCGAGTAAACACACTGGTAAATATATAAATCAGTCCACACTCAAGTAGTTCTTTTTCTTCTTTTTATTAAACCATTTCACACGCTAATAAACATGGCGTCTCATTTTTGGCGCCCAACTACAAACAAAGGCAGTTTTCACTCCTTCGAAGAGCCACCAGGTCTGACTAAAGTGATTTCTTATCGCTCTCTGCCCATATCACTGCGCGTGAGCCGTATTTATGTGATTAATAACGCGAGGCGCGTTACTCCCATTAAAAGAATCCCTAATTAAATCTCTTAAATTACTCTATATTTTAAATCCTGACATATATATATATATATATATATATATATATATACATACATATATATATATATTTATATATATATATATGTAATTAAGGAATTATAAAACTGCTAGACATTATAGCCCCTATAATTTTTACTTGTCCGGGTTGCTGGGCAAGGAGAAGACTAATCAGCTTAGCAGTAATAAAAATTCAGTCGGGCCTCATTGAAGACAACGGCACACGTATAATTAGAACTTTATTTCAGAGCTGCTAAAACTGACATCTATACTAGTCAATGACAAACAACAGAAAAGCACAAAAATCACTCTGTTCGAACAGAGATGCACCCAAGAGCGAAGACAGAAAGAATTTTCCCACGTTGACAAGAAACTTACTCAACGAATTTAAGTGTTAAGATTAGGAAAAAGCGGAGCCATTTGCCGGTGACAGCTGGAAAACGTGTTGAATAGACATAAAATTTACATCTATAGGATTGAAAGCTTTGGGAAATGTATCGAAAGAATTTTAAATTGAAGGCGCTCATTTGATTAAGACATTTAAAGGCTGGGAAAATTTTTTAAGGGATAGACAAAGTTTTTAAGGAAATATTAAAGTTAAATAATTTATATATATATATATATATATATATATATATATATATATATATATATATATATATATATATATATATATACTTGTGCAATTGTTCAATTCAGTATCACTCCTGTGTGAACCAAAAATGCTATTTTCTTTCTGAAACGTAATGTTTATCAAGAGATAAAAACAAAATTATCAGTTAAGAGTGATTAAATAAGATAAGTGTTATCAGCTCTACTAATATAGTCTTAAAATGGGTTAGCGGCACAAAAGTCTCGAAAACATCACATTTTAAATCTTTTACCTTAAGTGAGCATAAAACTCATAAACTTAAAAAATTTCGAATATTAAAAAAAAAAAAAAAATTATGAGGCACAATAAGCTTTTCTGTGTATTTTAAATCCAATCCCGTTGAAGAATTCTTTTCATTTCAGGAGTTATGGATAAAATGCTTTTTTTTTTCGTATGCAAACAATGCACTTAAATGGGAATTACCATATTTGGCACTCTTTTTAAAAACAATAGATCATAACGTCTAGATTTGAGAACAGAGTTAGAAAAATTTAAAAATAATTGTCAATGGGAGAAAAGTTTATGAATCTAAAGAATTATAGTTATTTTACAATTTTAATGCAAAATATAACTAAAATTTAAAGTAGAAAAAAAAATTCTTGAGAAGTTTTACCGATGAAAATATTTTTTTATGTTCGGTAACATTTGATAAATATTATTTAGTTATTATTCTTAAATGGAGTATAAGTATTTATATTGTATTTATAAATATATATAATTTTATTTTGTCTTATTTTTCATGGGATTCTTTTTATTATATGCTTAATACATAAATATATTTAATTTATCTAATATGTCATTGTTAATCATGCAGTATTCAATTTAAAAACTTTAGACTCATTTTCTTCATTTTTCAAGAAGTTATTTTAACACGCAGGATAATTTTTGAACTAATCACTATTTTCCATAATATTTTCAAGATATTTTAGTATATAACTGTCTACAGACCTTTTATTAACTCCTTAATGCACAGTTTGTTTTAAAGGCCGGCCAAAAAAAATCAATTTTTTAATGTAAAAAACACAATTTAGAACGTTGTCTTGCTAAGAAAATTACAAAAGTAGAAAAATAATCAAAATTTGAGTATATTGGATATTTATACAATTGGTAAGATTTCTAACTTTTAGAATATTATTATTGTTGTCGAAAGAGTATATTGTTCAATTGGTATGTAATCTACCAATTGACAGTATGATATGTCATCCCTTGATGCGTAGGTATCAAATATGAAACCCTTATGTTTCATATCTCAAGAATAAAGTATATAAAGTTACTCCTCGAGTCAAGGATGTCTTTACAGCCAGAGTTTAGTAATAAAATAGTTAACAATCATATTTTATTTTACATTATATTTTAGTAAAATATATATTGAAAAATGAGCGAATCAGAATCTGAATACGCTGTCGGAAAGCGGCTCACAAGGAAGAGATAATTCGTAAGTGATAAGTAGAAAAAAATATATTTTATACTTGAATAAGTAAGTGTTGATAAATATCAATAAAACCATTGTTTTTTTTTTTTGCTTTCGCATTATCATTTTCAATTCTCGATTGCATTCTAGTGTGAAAAATTATAGCAACATACAGTACAACGGCGCTCGAATTATCTCGAGTGTGCACAATTTGGCCAGTTTAGCGAGCTTGAGTTAACTCGAGCGTGCACGTTAAGGAGTTAATGCTTTTATCGCATAAAATTGTATTTAGAGAATTACGTGTTAAGATTTTTACAATTTTCATATAGCGAAATATTTCTATATATTGAAAAATAGAAAGGGAATTAAAAGAATTAAAAGAATGCTATATAGGTTAAAAATATCCTTGAAAAGTTAATCTACACAGAAAATTTTTTTGGGTAAAATTTTAATATTTTGAATAATAATAAGCATAATCTATGATTATTAAAACATTCATTAACAGATAGGATCAAATGGGACTCTGTAAAAATCTCTATTTTTTTTTTAACTGAATACCCTCGAAAACAATTATACATTATTATAAAACTAATGAGTTGTAAAATAAAGAAAAAGACAAACATTTTCGGATATTATGAGATATAAAATGCAAAATTTTTTGTCATTATTAGAACTGTATTTCTTGAATCCAAACTAAGGGTCGTCAGAATCAATATTAATCTCACAAAATATGTATTATTTATTTTAAAATGTGGCCAATAAATTTATTCCTTTGTTCCCCTCTTTTTTTTAAAGAGCCCAATATTTATTTTTCCGGGGCCTGAACTGGTCTTAATCCACCATCCATGCCAACCGAGGGAGACGGGCAAGTCCAGTTACACCATCGCCCAAAGTACTGCTAATTATTTTCAAAAACATATATATTCCCCCATCGTAGTCAATTTATAAAAGAAAAAACTTAACTTTAGAAAAGTGTGCTCATCTGACCAAGCGTAGAAAACTTTTAAAAATGATTAAAATACTACATCTATATTAAATTAAATGATTGGTTTAAATAAAATACAATGTAAATCTAGCAGCATATAAATTTTATCTATTTGTCCTGTAATGAAAATGAAGTACGAGCATTCCATTAAAATTCCCCAAATATTCATTGTCGAAAAACAAATTTTATTTGATTTATAGATCATTGAACTCTTTATTAATTTTTGCGAAGTTGTCGAGCATCGGTGGTTCAGTGGTAGAATGCTCGCCTGCCACGCGGGCGGCCCGGGTTCGATTCCCGGCCGATGCATTACAAACTTTTTTTCCCCTTTAGAATAATTTTA
>CM063510.1:21045683-21055683 GCA_032207245.1 Pardosa pseudoannulata
ATTTCGAAAATCTTAAGGCATTAAAAATATCTATTATATCTATCTGAATTAATATTTGTATATTTATAGTTGAATTTTTGTGTTTTTTAATATTTTCTTTAATACTTGATATGACTAAATAGATTAATTTACAAATAAATAAATATTAATGAATAGTTTTTTTGGCATTTAATTGTTTGTATTTTATTTTAATTACAATGTAGTGTTTTGTCTTGGAAATAAGGACATACAATTCGCTTTCAATGCTGATCTGGAAACTAAGTCCGCACAGAACCTATTGAAGACCAGAACGTACGATAATAACCAGAACAGCTATACAGCTGCTGTTGACCTATGAGAGTTCCGGCATGATCCGATTTTAATTTTGTTAAACCCGGTAATGAGCAAGCACTACAAAGGTAAACTCGTCTACCAGGAATAATTGAAGACCCCAGAATATTCAGGTGAACCCTAACATACCTAAAGGAGGTATACCTCTGAGGTTGTCTCTCATTTAGCATAAATAATTTTGTAAGAATTTAGTACCTGTTATCTGCCTTTTATTGTTATACTTTTGGGGAGAAAATTAACGGAAAATTACCGCAAATCTGTAGTTAAGTTTTCATTTACCGAATTATAGGTAAATGAAAAAGTCGGTAAATGTACAGAGACGAAAACCAAATCGTTTTTGTTTTTTATTTCTCCAATAAAATGTATATGATAGGATTTATATTATTCAATATTTAAAAATATCTTGAACTGTGCTTTAAAAGTATCTTCAAGTGGATAAAATATGATTTTGTTTATACACATGTTAAAGATATTTGTTGGTAGAGGAAACGAGAAAGACCACCAATTAGGTGGCTTGACTCAGTAGAGAGGGACTCAACTACTGTCAAAAAGGGAAACTGGAGGAGTCTTGCAGCAGATAGGAACGGTTGGAAAAAACCGCTTGGGACAGCCTTGTCCTGTAACAGGCTGTAGTGCTTTAGAAGAAAAAGTGAGTATTTTAAACTATTAGTGCGACAATAGTGTTGTATTCATTTTCTCTTGCTTAACTGCATTTTTATGTGTGAGATTTTAAAGTATTCTCTAATCTTAGTTTTGTTGTGCATATGGGTGTTCAGTAGCTTTTAAAGTTTTAGGCTCCTTTTCGAAGGTAAGTTTAAGATACACCAGCATTCAAATTTTTATTTACCGAATCATCTGTAAGTGTAAGAGTCGACACATTACGATCTCTGCTTTTAAAGACCAAAGAAAGTTCCCAAGGCTCTATGAAATACGAGCCCTTTTTTTGTGTTCAACCTCTGCCTTTCGGCTCCTGTTAAGCCCATGAGCCGTTTGCGAAAGGCGTCTAATTACTAACCGATTGAATTATTCATTGCCTATAATTTGAGAGAACGCTCCTTACACTTACTTCCATGGATCGGGCCATTTAGGTGTTTGAATTACGAACGCCGTGCAATGTCGGCCGGGGCGCGCGTAACGTTGGAAGTCATTCCCTGTTCTAGGCTGAGATCAGACTTACGGCGACCCCTTGAACTCCTACCCAGGGGGAGAGAGTGGCCTAGTATCTATCTACATTCCCCAAATCTACCCCCGTCGATATGAGCGCCGGGGCTCGTAAATTGCGAACAAATGCGTGAAGGGTTACGGATTTTTATACCTTCTCATCCATTTTCATCGCCGGCGAGAGATGAAACAAGAGGGGGGCGTATCTCTTCCCTCCCCTTTTCTCCTAACTCCCTCGTATTTAATAAGGTTGAGGGGTTTATTACGCTTGCCGAATAGGGCCATGCCATTAGGTGGAAGGATTCCATCAGTTGTGGTATGTAGCCGAGGACCTAGAGAGAGAAATTAAATACTTCTCGAACTTCTGTTTATTTATTTATTTTTTATTTGGTGAACGATGTTCCTTATTTCATACAGGCCCGTCCCCACTTTGTGCAAGTAATTTTTTATGTCCGAACTATTTGCCTTTCCACTGAATTCCAAGAGGTCAATATGTGTTCCCTATATTTTCAAATTAATCTTTTAATTGAACTATTATTCAAAGCATTAAGTGGAATCCTTCCATCAGTTGTGGTAAAAAACTGAGAATTTGGACATAAACATTAGATATGTCTTGAAATACTGAAAAATACTTTTCTCTTCTGAACGATAGACCACATTTATCACTATAAAAGTGACTATCTTCGGTTTGCTGGAAGAAGTTCTTGATTCTAGATTTGTTCAATTTTTCCTTCTGGTCAATAAACCCGACAGGTAGACACCCGTGTGTCTCATACAGGGGATATATATATATATATATATATATATACATATATATATATACATATATATACATACATATATATACATACATATGTATATATATATACATATATATATATATATATACATACATATATATATATACATATATATATATATATATATATATATATATATATACATACAATATATATATATACATACATATATATACATACATACATATATATATATATATATATATATATATATATATATATATATACATACATATATATACATACATATATATATGCATGTATATATATGTATGTATATATATATATATATATATATATATATATATATATATATATATATATATATATATATATACATATATATACATACATGTATATATATGCATATTATATATATATATATATATATATATATATATATATATATATATATATATATATATATATATATATATATATATATATATATATATATATATATATATATATATATATATATCAGTGGGGTGCGATAGGTTTTCGTGCAGTGGTGTGCATGGCCATAAAAACATGGATTTTCTAATACATCTTTAATTATTGAGACATCTGAGTTCTCCATTCTGAAACGGGTTATTTATTAGGAATATAAATTTAAAGACTACAATAAATAAAATATTTACCTAAGAGTAGTCGAGTTATAAATATAAAAACAGCTAAACTTATGAGAATTCTACTAGAACTGAAGTTAAAATCAGGTTTTTTGTTGTATGGTGTGATATCGGCGTTAAAAAGCAAAGCTTCGGACTTCCACGAAAAAATGTTCAGCAAGCGTAGCACCACACGGCGCCCGCCGCTGCGGTGCCTCATCCAGGTGCTCATGAGTGCCGACAAACCGAACCTATATTCCACGTGCAGAGGATTTTACTGCACAATAGAACGAACTGTTTCGTGTTCGGTCAGTGGATTAAATTATATTTATTAATTGTTTTTAGCATTTGATAATCATATATTCTGCGAAAAACATCTTGAAAATTTTTAAAAGCAAAACCAGGGATATGGTGTTACAAAATATAACTTATATACTGTCTGTCAAAACACAAAAATTTGGACTGTTCTGTTAAAATTCGTTTCTTTAAAACAAAACAACATTGTTTTTCAGCGAATTATTTCAATAAATATACTACATCATCGAAATTACTTTACCTCACTAAAACACTTCACTTTATATTGATGAAATACTTCTTTTATATTTCCACGAAAACAAAATCTTACAATATATAAATTTAAACATTAACCGTCTGCAAAATCGTATGGTCAGTTAATCAGTTAAAAAACCAAAAGCGCTTCAGCACGTAAGTCCCCGCTCTAATACAACGCTTAATAAACCGTACCTTCGGATGATTCTGAATGCCAAGTGCAGGAAAAATAGCTGCACTTGCCTCAGTGCCACAGTATGCTGCTCTTTTCCAGTAGCCCATACATATAAATCGTGATTTTCAATTTAGAGCGCAGTGCGTACACATCAGAACTTCCTAAGTTCGTTTGCTTTTGAACGCGTTACGTGGTGCAGCACCTTGTACCGCACGCACTCCGGGAAAACAAGAAAGCAAATCAACATAATATTTGAATATATTATAAATAATTATTATATACCATATAATGATAGGTAGACATAGGTACAGAAAATTATTGTCCCTCATAATTTTGCCAGGGTGTGCAGTGCACACCCTGTACACATGGACCGCACGCCACTGATATATATATATATATATATATATATATATATATATATATATATATATATATATATATATATATATATATATATATATATATATATATACAGAGAGAGAGAGGAGAGAAGTGTTTATCATATTGCAGTTGTCTGTAGATTTCGAATATCTATCAAAATGTTGGGTAAAAAGGAATTTTCTCAAAAAAGTAGAACTCGAACATATTTACGCTGTTTCGCCAGAAAAGAAATATTTTTAAAGCCTAATATTTTTCTTGGGTAACGTAAATTTTATCATCATAATACTATCGTATTTTGTAGGTGGGAAGGGCGGAAAATTTGGTATTTTGCGGCAAATAACTTCGCTACGCCAAATGTATAGCGCGGCCTTTTAGCTGCAACGCGCCGCTAAATCCGCCCCTGTTTGACACGCACCCCCGCCTACGCAAGATTGGGGAATGTGATTGGATAGGACTGTTAATCACTGGTGGAGAAAACGAAATCGCGACTCACGGTAACAACGGCTTGTTACTCGGAACTCACATGTGATGATGCTTCAACGTAATGAACTTCAGACACTTTAACGTAGTTTATAGTAAAAAGATGAGTGGGACTTTGATAGGGATAAATCTTAATAAATTCTTAGATAAATCCCTGTTATTGAATATAATCAGAAGCCGAATTACACAATGTGGTACCCAAGGTAAGTATGAATTTCGGGGAACAAATCAAACCTTATTTACATAAATATTTATTAAGTGTCACGGCCTTTGATTTTCTAATCCCTTTATATAATAATAGCCTAAGTTATCTGTCCGTCTGTTCTCGAATTTATGAAGCGGTTGTACCAGGAATGGATAGAGGCATCCATATTGGAATTTTGTTGAGTTAGGGTTAGCAACGTTCGAAATCCACCCCTTTTCTAGCCTTTAATGCCATTATTTTACGCTCTATTTTCTCCAGTTAGGAGCAGTCGATTAAATTTTCGTAATAAATAGGTAAAAATAAAATTTTTTTCTAGTATTATGACTTCATTCCTTTAATTCATCTCATCAAATCATTTCTTATTTTAAATTATTTAAATATCGTCTGCATTATTTTCGCACGTTTTATCGTTGAACTTAGATATTATGTAAATAATTTTCTTTTATATTTGGCTTAAATGGTAGATTAGGTACATATGTGGTAATTTTAAATTTAATCATCGATTATTTTTTGTTGCAATGAAAATTTTATCACTGGTTATAACAACAAATTCTATCTGCATCCAGGGTTCATTTCTTTAGTTTCATTTCTTTACTTCCATTAATTACTGTGACAAAAAGGAAAAAAATTGGGAAGAACTTAACGATAATTTTAACTTAGATAAGAAAACTTTGAATTATCTTTCTAAATGAATCCAACGTCATTCTAAACTGCATTCACAATATTGGAGACTTTAGAGGAGTATGAAGATAAACAAATTATTGAGCGTGTACCAGATAATTCTCAGCCAAAATACAAACTATTTTTTTTATCTGCCTTATAGGGTACTTTACAATTCTGGAAGATTAAAAATTTGACTGATTCCATCATATGACGGGCTATATGCTAGTCTAAAAAATAAAACTGTAGAAATGGCAAAAGAACTGCATACTTTTCCTCCGGACAAATGGGAGAGGGATGCACTTTTATGATTAATACCTAAGAATTTAATATAATTTAATATGAATTACATTTGTTTGTCTGTTGTCACTTTTAAAAGCAAAATTTTGTTCACATCAATTTCAAATTCTTCTTTGAAATTGATGTGAACAAAATTTTGCTTTTAATTTTACTTTCTCTCCTGAGAAAATAAATAGAAGAGTAAATAGAAAAAAATGTTTTCCCTTTGTTTGTGATTCTTAAGGTTGTGGCGCTGCGGGCCTAAACCTAAATCAGGTCCTGAATATCCTATTAAGGAAACGTGATTAACTCTACAACATTACGAACGGGTTTTTTTTTCTGAAAGCCATTCCATCAGAATATTGTGAAATTTGACATTGTTATAATAGGTGTTTAAAAAAATTGTTGTTTGCAAATAGAATAAAATCAAACAGAAACAAAATGTTTTGTTTCCATATTCTTTTTTTCAACAAATCCGAGCCTTAAACGTCGATAATGAAATTTTGAAGTCATGTATGAGGCATTGAAATATAACTCAAGGTTAAAAACTGTGGAATTTTTTATACTATTTTATATTACTTAAATTGAAAGCTTCATATTATCTCCATTGTAGAGAGAGGGTTAATACATAGGGCAAAAACCAGATCTAAATCTTCAGTTAGGATAAAATTTGAATACGACAGAAATAATAATTAAAATGGATTCGGGAAAAGCAAGAGAACTGTACTACGATTACTTTCACTTAAAATATTTTTTCTCTCTCTGTTCCCATTAATCAGTGACATTTCAGCAGTTGTAGAGAGTCAGATGACATCGAGAAAATGACGAATCGCGTTAAAAATCTAGGGCAAGATTTATTTGTTTTCCCAGTAGAGGTAAAAGCCGTTTTACCACGGAAAAGAGATATTTCACCAACCACTAGCTAATTGGGTGAATATATTTCCCCCATGAGACGATAGGCGCATGTCCCATTTTATTTAACAAGAGTTTGTTCTAGGAATAACGCAGATCACGATTGTATATACTAGACAGCAAAATGTACAGCCCAGAGAGATATCGCGAAGGGGCTCTTTGGGTTACAAGGTCAGCTACTTTCTGTTTTACAGAAAAGTATGTTTGTAATTTTCAGTCGCAGCTTATAACATAATTAAAGACAAAGCAAGATTAAAAAAAATTAAAAACAAACACAAAAAGCAAAATAAACAAGACCATTAAAACATGTTTATAATAAAATCTATGAACCAAAAACCGTTATATGGTGGAAATTTTACAATTTTAATCATGGGCAATGAAAATTAATTCAAACATATTTAGGAATTATAAAAGTAAAATTTTTTGAGAATATAACAAAGAATAAACTTTGTTACTTTGATAATTTTTTTGTATACGTGTGATGAGGCAATTTAGATCAGCTATATAATTGATTCATTCATACAAGAAGTAAAATTCTCGGGATCTAAATCTGACCTCATCACATCTTTTGTAAAGGATAGGTGACCATAAAATTATATTCAACGGATATTGTTGAACGGTAATCTCGGGTGGGGTTCTGATCCCAGTCCCAGATTAGAATCCCGTCTCCGTACTTGACACTAAATAAGAATGTACCTTTGTGGAGTTATTTATGAGTCCCTAAGGAACAGTGCCCAATTAGAAGGGATAAGGTTTTCCACGTTGGCAGTCTCAAGGCGGGGTTAAGCAGACCAATTAGATTTTTTCCACTATCCCGATTGGAAGATAAGAAGGAAGAGGGGACAAAGATGAAATTAATAAAATAAGAAAAATCTAAAAAAAGAAAGAACGTGTTCGGGAGTCCAGTCGAGGCGACAAGTCCGACTGAACGTGTTGGGGAGTCCAAGGAGAATATCCTTGAGTTCGACAGAGACTCCAGAAACGTTCAGAACATCTAGCGATTACCAACAGTGTTTCTGTATCAAATATTACGGCCGCACCCCAAACACTCAGAAGGAAGCCCCTGACCAGACCGACGGAAGATCCATGCATACCCAATCCTGATCAGCCCTCAACCAGCAGTGTTCCGGGCACACCATATTAACTCACAAAGGTACCCCCTTTTACATATATTTGAAATTGAGATTAGGTCCTCTCTTTTATATTGACATATTTACTTAAGTGATGAAAAATTACTGTCAAAACTAAATTAGAGTGGCACCTAATTTGAAGGTGTTGATAAAGCAAATTTTATGAAGATAGAATCAGATTGTGTGTACATAGATGTATATATATCATTATAATAAATTTACTTTTTTTATTTTAAGCTGGTTTCAGATGCTTTTAATTTAGCTTTTAGTTTACTTTCATATCTTATGTCTGTAGTTTCTTAGAAACTGTGGTTGAATTTAGTACTAAAATATTTTTACACAACGCAACCAAAATAAATACCACTTTACATTTGATCACAGGTTAATACTCAAATATAAACGAGGACTACACGACATATACGTATAAAAATTCTAAAATAAATGCTTCAAATAAATCGGTGTATAGTTTTGATACTTACTTTGAAATTAAAGTATAACAACTTTCATAATATGATTCTAAATTGTTTCCTTAAATTTATAAATGTTTAAATTATAAATAGCTGGCAAAGAGAGATAAAAAAAACTTCATGCATGTTTTCTAAGGATGGCATTCTCAAATATTTTTCAAATATCAGTGCTTCCAAATAGTAAGTTCTGCTTATAGAAGGGGAACAAACATTGCTCCAGTTAATTCTGAATATTATGATTTATCTAAAAATACATAGTTTTTTCAATTGCAAAAGCACTGATGTTCCAATGTATCACTCAAAATTCTCTAAGAAGCTTGTTTGTCTTACAAGTTATACCAACTATACAACATCGCCATTGATACTCCGTCTCGCCACTGGAAGGGTAGCAATCATTGCTCCAGTTAATTCTGAAATAAATATTATTTTGATGATTTGCTTAAAAATACATAAATTTTTTCAACTGAATGACTTCAGTTGCATTGATGGGCAAATTTAGGACATAAAATACTTGAATAATCTTGTCTGCTTAGCGAGTTGCACCATCACTACAACCTCGTAAATGATACCAAGTAGTTAGTGCCGCTACTGGAAAGATTACAAACATTGCTTTAGTTAATTATGAAATCCTTAATATTATTTTGATGATTTATCTAAAAATAAGTAGTTTTTTTTGAATTGAAAAAGCGTTGATCGGCAAATGTAGATTATAAAATACTTGAATATTTTTTCTGCCTTGCAAGTTACTTCAACTCTACAACATTGAAAGTGATACCTAGCGCCATCGCTGGAAGGGGAACAATCATTGCTCCAGTAAATTCTGAAGTCGTTAATATTATTACCTTAAAAATACCTAGTTTTATCAATTAAAAAAGCATAGGTATACAAATGTAGCTCATGATATACTTGAATAGTATTTTCTCCCTCGAAAGTTATACCAACTGTACATACTAGCAAGTGAAACCTAGTGCCGCCGCTGAAGGGAAACAATTATTGCTCTAGTTAATTCTGAAATCGTTAATATTATTTTGATGATTTACCAAAAAATACGTAGTTTTTTTCAATTGTAAAAGCATTGATCGTCAAATGTGGATTATAAAATACTTGAATATTTTTTCTTCCTCTAAAGTTACATCAACTCTACAACCTTGCAAGTGATACTTAGCGCCTTTGCTGGAAGGGGAAAAATCATTGCTCCAATAAATTCTGAAATTGTTAATATTATTCATCTAAAGATACCTAGTTTTTTTAGTAAAAAAACAAAAGTATATAAATGTAGCTCATGATATATTTGAATAGTATTTTCTACCTCGGAAGTTATACCAATTGTACATACTAGCAAGTGGTACCTAGTGCCGCCGCTGGAAGGGAAACAATTATTGCTCCAATGAATTCTGAAACCGGTAATAATATTTTGATGATTTACCTAAAAATACTTAATTTTTTTTTCAATTGAAAAAGCGATGATCGGCAAATGTAGGTTATAAAATATTTGAATATTTTTTTCTGCCTCCCAAGTTACATCAACTCTACAACCATGTAAGTGATACTTAACTCCATTGTTGGATGGGGAACAATCATTACTCCAATAAATTTTGAGATTGCTAATATTATTCACCTAAAAATACCTAGTTTTTTTCATTTGAAAAAGCTTTGATCGGCAAATGTATATTATAAAATACTTCAATTTTTATTTTCTGCTTCGCAAGTTACACCAACTCTACAACCTTGCAAGTGATACCTAGAGCCATCGCTGGAAGGAGAACACTCATTGCTCCAGTAAATTCTAAAGTCGTTAATATTATTACCTTAAAAATACCTATTTTTTTTCAATTAAAAAAGCATAGGTATACAAATGTAGCT
>CM063510.1:21060683-21063183 GCA_032207245.1 Pardosa pseudoannulata
GATGACATCTCCCCTAGATTTGAATATTTCCACTTATTTTCCTTTAGGAGTTTTCTGTGTACCTTAGTTTTGGGTGAATAAGCCGCAGCTTATATGTGTTTAAAAAGTTTGAATTTAACGTCAGCGGGTGTATCTGCTGGGTTAGGGAATCCGAATAAATTTTACAATTTTCTTTTAGCAGTGGAAATGTATTTTTTTAATAAACTGAACATTTTTTACATGTCTCTGTGACACGTGTTACTAAATTAAGGACAAGCAGGTCTAGATGTCCCCTCTCGACCATTCTGGGATTAGTAGGAAAAGCCCAGGGGGTGCTTTGGAATTTGACTTAGACAGAAATCATCAAACGGCTGTGTTCAGATTACTCAGCGGGCATTTGAAATGCATGATCTACGAATCTGGCCGAAAGGTATTCCAGACTTTTTCCAAGTGTCACCTACTGCCAGCTTCTCCTAAACATATCCTTGATTGTTTGGGGTTAGCTTTGGAAGATGTACATGTAAATCCACTTCTGGTGCTGGAATTTGCTAGGGTTAAGGGTCTCATGGATCTGATCTAGCTGCCGCTAGATTCTGAAGGATTAGACACAGCACACAACATGAGTTACTAGGGTTGTTTTCTTCATACATTGTTGAACACTATCAATGACAAGCTGTATGATAACAGAAAGTATTATTGGTATGAAAATGTGGAGTCAAATTAAGCGACGGTGTGCTGAGATAAGTATTTTGGTAGCTATACTCGCGGTTGGTATAAGTAATATTTATTCTAACTTAATTTAAACTACGGGTTTTTTTTTCAATAAATATGTTGTGAAAAATTAGTGTGGGCATTAAAAACTTTCGAGGATTGATGATCTGATGAATTTTCAATTTCTTTTAGTCAATTATCATGTGTACGTCGTATACGCCAGAACGGCTTATCTACCAGAAATTACGGCACTCTCGAGGAATAGGAGCAATTTCTCAATATAGAGGAACATATTTTTAAGATCCTGTCAAGAATCGCGTGACTGAAAGAAATTCCCTCGTTTTATTGCCTTTCATAATCTTATGTAATGTTACGAATTCATATTTATGAAATTCCTGTAGAAAAGACCCCCATGACTAAAGCTTCCTTTTGAAATTGTGAGAAGTCAAGCGTTCACAAATCCCCGAACATTCAATTTTATCTTAATTGAAAATAGATAAGGGGTAACAAGGCACTTGACTCTCTGAATCAAAAATAGACGGAAATCAGACATTTAATTGTCCATTAAAGAAACTAAGACAAGGTTTCTGATAGCATCACATGAAAGCAATTGAATATCCCTTATAGTTACAACTTACAAGAGAAGATCCGTAAAAAAAAGTCGGTGAAAGAGGGTGTGAGGGAGAAAATAAGGTGGTCGGTTTGCTTTACCCATAAATTTTGTTTTAAGTTTGAACGTAGCTGCAGGGCTACGCAGGATTAGACTACTTTAAGGTCGTGAAAATTTTCTTCCTATTGAGTTCCCCCTCTTTCTCTCAGAAGAAAAGAGCATACATAAATACGGAACAATAAATCAAGCAAAACTAAATGTGAAAATCTGAAAACTAAAAAATTGAAAATTTATTTAGTTAAATATGGTTAATATTGCAATGAACTTTAGTTTTTCTAGAGAACTTTGAACAGTTTATTTATAGGCTTAATAAATTGAAATTTATTTTATTAAGTACCAAATAAAATCATTTAAATATAAAATAAACTTTATTTAAAAATTCGTTTTCCAATATTAGTTGTTGTTGTTGCATTTACCACTTGGCCTAACCATGCACGATTGAACCGGAGGCTACTCGTATTAAGGCAAGCGGGTGTGCCTTTCGTTTTGATGAGTACCTTGTTGGGGTAAAGTTTATCTAATCTGCAGAGTGCTCCGAGTCATGTTATGCGTGTGGTGTGATATACGTAGAGAGTCCCCCCCCGAAAAAAAACAGTTCATTTCATAGATTAAACGTTTATTCGAACGATAAAAATATAAACAAGGTATTAAAATAAACTAAAGCAGTTTTCGACATACTAGGTAGTATATCCTTACGACTGACTTACCAATATTTTTAGTAGTACCAAACAACCAGAGTTACAGAAAAGGGCAAAGAGCTAACCAGGGAAACTCCATTTATACCACTGCTCATAGTTAATACATTTACATAGGAGGAAATGCTGTTACGACCGAAATGAAAATTGTATCGATATTTTTATCGATAAACCTTTCCAACAAGGATGAAAGTACGACTTATGCTTAAGTGGGTACTCGTAATTTTGAAATAGGGACCAAGCAGAAGACCCACAGGCTTGGCCTGCCACAATCAGAGGTATTGATTGAGAACTTGGAGGACATTGTGACCACGAACATATTTTACGTGCCCCAGTCACCTTTAACGAACACGGCGGATATTATGCCGACTCGGGCTCCGAACCTCTAACCCTCCAGTTACGAGAGCGTTGTCTTTGCCGACTGAGCTACCGCAGCTTTTCCAAT
>CM063510.1:21068183-21118183 GCA_032207245.1 Pardosa pseudoannulata
TAAGAACTATCGACAAAGGCGAATTATACAAGATATGAAGAAAGCTCACGTTAATATTGCTAGACTGCACGAACCTAGAAAATTCTAATTAGGTATTTAAATTTTGTTGTCAGAAGTACATCTTTATAATAATTTTAACATTAAATAAATTTAGTAAATAGAAACTAATTCCAAGCCGTTCTTTCACCGTAGCAGTGCTTGTCAAACAAAAGGCGCACCCCTTCTTCTGAATACCTATGCCCTCTGTCCCACATGCTTAACTCTTGTGGCATTGGCAACAACAGTAACAAAAGTAATTCAAAGTTTGAAAATTAAAAAAGGTTTCGAGAATTTTCGTTTGTTATTACGAATAATCTCTGTACCAAATTTCATGACTGTAGGTTGTACAATTTATGTGCAACGTTGTTCATGTATATCCACACTGAACATTTCTTGTTTAAGATAAATAACTCGTACTCTGTTAGTATTGTTACCAAATACACAGATCCCATTCCTTGTAATTCGCTAAACGTTTAATCATAATTTAATCTTTTTGACACAAAGCAAGTGTGTTTAAGAGGGTTAAGTTGGTTTCTATTAAATTTCAATCTGATAAACGTTAATATAAATTACGGGAATTTAACTCTAACTATTTTTAATCTTGGTTACTTGATCTCGTTTTATTTTTCATGTCTGAAGCCCATGTAAGAGCAGTTTAGTTAGTATTTTGGAAATAGTTTTTTGTATGCTCAGTGGTCTTTTTTTCTTCAGCATAAGGCTTAGGGGCTTACTCTGGATTTTGCGATTCGGTTCGAACGTTCGTTGTGACGTTACTTTGACGTCAGCTTGATCGTTTGCTCTCAAAAGGTCCGTAAGATGACGTCAAAGTGACGTCACAACGAAGGTTCGAGCCGAACTGCAACGTCCAGAGTAAGGGCCTATCTCTGGACGTTGCGAGTTGGCTCGAACGTTCGTTGTGACTTCACTTTGACGTCAGCTTGATCATTTGCTCCCATAATGCTCGCAAGCTGACGTCAAAATGACGTCACAACGAAAGTTAGAAACGAACCGCAACGTTTAGAGTAAGGACCCATGTGCATAATTGTAAAGTTTACGAAATCAAGGAGTATAAAAGGGGGCACTTTACGTTCATCTTTTGCCTGTTGTTGTCTGGTGCTCGTCATGTTTTTGCTTCGTCGATGTAGTTTTTTTTCATCGGTAAATTACATAAATTAGTCACTTGCCTGAATGTTTAATTTGCAACTTAGATTTGTATTATCGGCCAACTGTTTTGTGTGTTCTGTTTAACTGTTTTTATTTACTTTGTTTTGAGAAAGAAAAAAAATTAAACTTTGATGTTTTTTACATTTTTGTGTAACTTCCTTAAAGAAAGTCAGTCTTCAGTTAGGCTATGCTACTGTGCTAAACATCAGGGGAAACTTGCTGATCGTTACTGTCCAAACAAGTATATGAATATCTTTATTGATCTAACTTACCATTTCACGTAAGTTTAAATGAGTTTAAATTATTGTGTTAGGCATATTTTATCCCATGAGGATATGATACCAAAAAAACCTCAACCAACCAACCTAAATCACTGAGGTTTTGTATACACATATTCATGCTTGCTCATTATTTTGCAATATGATTATGTAATTTTGAATGTATACCTCATGCCAGATCTGATAAAATATTTGAAGCTAAATGATTTACAAAGCTATAGAACAAAATAATTTAAATGAAATCAAAACTGTTCTTAATGTCATCTATTGGATCCTTTAAAACTAATAAAAAAACAACCAAATATTTTAAAAGTGATACTGATTCAGCATAATTTCAACAACAGCGGTTCAAGTAAGCAAATCAGCCGGGTAATTCTCAAAAGCATTTCTATATCTAAATGGCCGTAGTCTGAAAGGCATAAGTGATTATTCGTTGTAGTTTTGGTCTGGGGCGAATTGAACCTGAGGCGAATCGAGAATCACCATCAAGAAGGCTCTGCTACAAAATGCTTAATATTCTCTTCTTGTTTTCGTTATCTAATTTCACGCTTTACCGATCTAATCTTGTCAGTTTCATGCTCATTTTGACCCTTTTTTATTACGTAGGAAAGGCAGTTTTGCTACTTACAAGAGATTTCTAGCTTTAGTGCTTGGCATGGTTGCAAATATCTGTTTGTCTGACTCGGGAAAGTTTTCTCTGACAAAATGATGACTTTGCCTGAAATATTCCAGGTAAATGGCGATGCTATTAACTTTTGAAATACAAACACAAAAAGAGGGATATTTTCTCACTACAATTTGAGACTTACCCTTGTTTTACAGTAAAAATTTTGAAAAATCTGAAGTATTCGATGATGTACATGTAAATAAATAATTCCTTTGACATTAGTTGTAAATCAAGGATTTGCAGTATAATGGTTTAGATAAACAGAAAAATTCTGAATTTGAATTATTATTTAAAATTTTTCTATAACAATACAAAAAGACGGGCATTTTTTCACTACAATTTGAGACGCTTGTTTTGCAGTAAAAATTTTGAAAATCTGAACTATTCAATGATGTACATGTAAATAAATAATTCCTTTGACATTAGTTGTAAATCAAGGATTTGCAGTATTATGGTTTAAATAAAAAAAAATTCTGAATTTGAATTGTTATTTTAAATTTTCCTATAATAAAATGTTACTTCTAGGTTGACAAGAGAAGTATAATATGAAATAGGAGGTTTTAGTTTGTTTTAAAGACTCGAAAACTTGAATGAATTGAAAAAATAATGTTAGTGGGAAAGATTATAGAAAATCAGAAAATTCGAAATCCTTATACCATAATAAACTTCAATGCTTACTTTTAAGATGACAGTTGGAACCGTATGTTCCTTAAAGATTCAATGCTATCAAATTCCATACAACTAAACTTAACTCTTGAAAGGTAGTTAGATAAACTTATGAATTCTTTAAAATATGAATTGAGTATGTTATCTCTAAACTTTACTATTGATTTTAATCATTTATCAGTTGTGTTGGAAGTATATATTCTGGTAAATGTATGGAAGCATGACTATATGTACTAATTACATTGGTAAACATATGTTTTGATCCACATAATAATTTTTCTTTATTTTGAAGTAGTATAACGCTAGGAATCTATAGTTGTAATTAAAATTTCGTTGTCTCATATCTGTTTTTAGTAATATGAATATAGGAGATTTTTTTTAAATGTTGATTCCATTGATGTAGAAAACTCAACTTCATATCAGAAAATAAAATAAGTTGCATGTTAGATACTTTACTTAATTATTACTCTATTATTAACGTTTTATTAAAGTTGAAGTTTTGAAGCTGAACTTTTGGGACCACAACTGACAAGGGGGAAACTTTTTGATGACAAAAGCAGGCTATTTTCGACATTGTGAAGATCTTTTGAAGAAGCTTTTTTTCTCCCTTAAAATGACGATTAAGTAAACTTCAATGATATTTTATCACGCTAAGGAAGGACATCAAGTAATGGACACTGTACAATCGCGGTTCTCACACCAGGTAAAGTTTTTAAGGTGTCATGAGCCTATGGCAGAGGTGTTGGGCAACAATCAAGGTTAAAAGGTCAAGTGATTTGAGGATAAAATTAGGTAAAGTTCCCATTAACATAAAAGAAATAGAGAGAATTTCATCTAAACATTTTCATTAATTTCTTTAAAGATAAATGAGCATTACATTTACACTTTACTGATATTTTATCAGTAATGGACACTGTACCACCGCGGGTCTCACACCGGGTAAAGTGTTTAAGGTGTCACGAGCCTATGGCACAGGTGACGGACAACAATCAAGGTTAAGAGATCAAGTGATTTGAGGGTAAAATTAGTTAAAGTTCCCATTAACATAAAAGAAACAGAGAAAATTTCATCCAAATATTTTAATTCATTTCTTTAAAGATAAATGAGCATTAAATTTGCACAAATTGCCCTTCTTTTCCCTCTTTTTTAAGACGCTGTAAAGGTATCTGTTTTGCGAATGTTTTTTAATCCGACAAGAGTGTCATGGGTAAAAAAGTGTAAGAGCCTCCGCTCTAAGGCATACGCATTACGCAAAGGAAAGGCATCAAAAGCAAACTTAAAAATGCCCTTTTGCAATGGATATGAACAGGGCCCGATTTATACCCCTCGGGGCCCCGGGCCAAAGCCTCATATGGGGGCCCCCATACATCTTACCTTTCTCGAACTCGAGAGTGATTTTATTTCATATACTGCTATATCAGTTTAAATATTCCTTACAGGTATACATAACCTAAACATTTTGTATGTCTAATGAAATAATTTTTTTTAAATTTAGAATTCCACTAAACTAACTTAAAAATATTACAGATGTCTGTGCAATCTAAGTACAGTATCTGACTTTAAAGATAAAACTGTGATATTCTTGAGTCAAACTCAGAGTACCTGTAAATTTTTTTAAAGGAAAAAGTACTGGTTTAAATTAATGAAAATTACCATTTTAAGTAAATTAACGTGTGAGACTTTGTTTTACAAAATTCCAAAATTCAAATACTTTTATTCTTAAAATACCAATTTTAAAACTTTCTGTTCATCTTAAAAAGAGAGAAAAATAGATATCAGATGCTTTTGGATAAATATATTTTCTCTGATTTATTAACCACTTCAAGAGGGAAAAAAGTAGTTAAGATTTTTTCCCTCTCAGAAGAGATGAATTTGTAAATTGATGTCACTGATATGGTTGGTATTTCAATCTTTTGAGTAATACAGTCGAACTCGTCTATAATGAGTTCGGATTTAACGAGAACTCGGATTTACCGAGGGAAGCGAGAATATTTGGTTGGATCAATGTTAAATCTATAGAACAGAACTCGCTTTTAACGAGCAAGACCTGGTTTTAGCGAGCAATATTTTTCTGACTTGCAATCTTTTTTCTAATTTTCTAGTCTTTCTGTCTTATCTTTTTTTTTTTTCTTCTCCATGGTTTAATACTTTTGTAGGAAAAATTCCTCCAGCAATCCAATATCAAAGGGAGGGTTCACAAATCCGGTACAATAGGTGGGGGTTTAATGTGGAACAATAGCACAGGAAAGAGACATTGAAAGAGTTCAGAGTAAACTAACAAATTTCAATTTTAAATATGTAGATTTATGAAAAAAATAAATGTTTTCTAAGAATCTTTTCTTTTATTTTTCTTTCTGTTAATTGTTTCTTTCCTTTAAGACTGTAGCGCAACTAGAAATTTTTCGCTGGTTGGGGGGTTAATTGTCATTAAATTAAGAAAAGTATTAAATTAAATTAATTAATGAAATTGAAGTAATTATTAATTAAATTTTAAGTAAACTCAATCACTTGACCTTCCCAGCCCCCGCCCCCTTCTGGTTGTACACCTGCCTTAAGGACCCGTTTATTACGAGCACTCGGATTTAACGAGTAAATGTTAGGTCTCTTTTTGTTCGTTATAAACGAGTTCGACTGTATACACATTTAAAACGTTAACATCGCTCTTCAAAGTTTTTTGAGCAAATAAAAGCTTACTTTTGGCTTAAAATTATGGAATAAATTTAATTTACTGACTTTTGAAGTCCACCAACAACACTCCAGCCTGTCATTAACAAAAGAAAATTTATGTTTTCCGCATACTGTAGGAAAACATGAATTTTCTTTTGTTGAATGAGCGTTGAATGAGCGAATTCTGAGATGTACCAAAAAATTAATGTGTATTTTTTTAAATTTGGGGCCTTCCTAGAGTGGAAGCTCCAAGCCAGTGCCCCGAATTCCTGCCATAAATCAGGCCCTCGATATGAATTCCTGTTATTTTCACTAGCCTATGCATGAAAGAAAGTTATGATAAAGTGAAGACAATGCTAGATAAGATATAACATAAAAACGTAACGCAAGACGTTTAAATTCAGGAAGACCAACCCTTACTCTGAGATCAATATGAATCGTATCAGCACACGCTGCTGAGAGTTAACACTAAGGACAGTTAAAACATGCTCAATAATTGGAGAAGACGGCAAAAGTTTGTCACACTTGGAACTTGAAAAGAGCCTTGGAGAGAGTCAGGGGCATATATATTACATTACCAGCTTCATCCTACAATGAAATACCGAACGATGGCCGATTGGTTAGGGAACTGGCCTTCGGAGCCGGAGTTCGTAGGTTCGAATCCCACAGTGGCATGGATGTTCGTAGCTTTAAGTTCAGGTCCAAGTCTCTTTATCCCTCGTGTTGCAAGAAGTAGACCATAGCACTCCAAACCAAACCAAAAAATTCAAGTGGAAAGGAGATTTTAAGATGGTTTCTATGTTCTAGGATGCATAAAATTTTTTCTGTGCGATGGAAGAGCAGATAAATCTTCACGTCTAATCACATACGAAGACCTTTTCTGGATTTTAAATTTTGTTTTTTCAATAATGAACGATAAAAATGTAAATGTAGTAAAGCTTGCAACGACTACGTTATCCTAGATTATAGGTTGATTGATACACCACTTAATCTCAAATAAGGTTCTCAACCTTTATTTTGTTTCCAATTTCTGTTAGATAACTTTTAACAGCTTGATAAGCTTGTCATTTTTCTAAAAAGCTTTTACCCTGCAACAATGGGTACTTATAACTAGTATCGAATAAAAGGACTTATGTTTAAATAATAATAAAGGCGCGTTCGTTAGAATTTTATACTTATTTTAAGTTATAGTTAACCAATTTTTCGGACGCTTCCCGTAACTAAAGTTTTAATAGTTATAGATCGGAGTTGGTTTTTTCAACCCTTTCGGTAAACTGACTTCTGAGATCTTCACCGAAGATGCCAAACTAATGAAGCCTGCAGAGAGGGGCGTCTAAAAACAGCAGATGTCGATAATTTGGTGTTGAGCAGGCTGTTTTTCGTAGCCCGGGGCTTCTGCCCACCTCTATTTTTTCAAGTGAATCAAACTAGTTTGAATAGGATGCGTTGTAAGTGCCGCCTGATAGTGGATTCCTCTCTGTTGCTTCTTTCCTCCTCGTTTTATTTATCCTTTCATTCCTTGCGGTAGTCAAGTGTAAAACCGATACTGGTAGGAGGGGGGAGGGGCGGGGAAGGAAGTCGGAGAAGGCAGGGGGGGGAAGACAGCATCTCGAGAGGGCGGTAACTCGTTAATCGCAGGTGGCTGGGAGTGCGCCGGGCACGCGCAACCTGTCGCCAAAAGTCGACTCGCCCTTGACACAGTGTGTCGCGTGGCCTTGCCACCCTCGTTTGGGCTCTACCCTTCCCCTCTTTCCCCTGTCTATTTATTCCTTTCGCGTTCGAAATTTATATTTAATCTGATCCCCGTGTAACGGGGGAAAGTTCGGACATTGCGAAAAAGAACTCATTTGCGTGCGGATGGTATATATATATATTTTTTTAAATATAAATGCTTCTTAGACGGGCACAATTTTTATTTTAAGGGAATGGGTGTCATTGGCGTAGCGTAGATTGCTGCTCGGGCCAGAAGTCAAATTTATCAAATGGGTAGATGTCAAATTTGCTTCCCCCCCTATAAAATGTGTTATTTTCATGGAGATACAATTTTCTAAAATGAAATTAATATTAACTGATTTCATTCTTGAAATTCATATTAATAATTAATGAATTAATTATTAATATTTATTTCATTTGAAATTAAATTAATATTAATAATTAATATTAACTGATCCCCGTTACACGGGGGAAAGTTCAGACATTGCGAAAAAGAACTCATTTGCTTGCGGATGGTATTTGTTTTTAATATGAATGCTTCTTAGTCGGGCACAGTTTTTATTTTAAGGGAATGGATGTCATTGGCGTAGCGTAGGTTGCTGCTCGGACCAAAAGTCAAATTTGTCAAATTTTGTAGGGGGAGATGTCAAACTTGCCTCTTCCCCTACAAAATGTGTTATTTTCATGGAGATACAATTTTCTAAATTGAAATAAATATTAACTGATTTTTTTAAAAATTTAAAACTGTTTTGTATTAAAAAATTAATTGCACCTATATGCTTTGAAATGTAATATAAATAAATAAAATTATAAAAAATACTACTACTTAAAACCTTTTTGCTAATTAAAGTTTACAATAAATGTTATTCAAAAGTTAAACAAAAAATATTGATGCAATACATACTTAACTTTGCCATCGACTTTGGAATTATAATATGGATTATTTTTTATTGTCTCCTTAATATTAAATCAACAGTAGAAATTTCGCAGCCTAAAGAGAAAGTGCATGTTTGTAAACAGATACGAGTGCTGACTACAACTCAACTTTTCGTTGGCAAAACATTCCTTGTTTTCATTGTACCTTATGAACTTCGATATGGATCATGTATACAACAAAACTAAATTTTATTTAAGGGAAGGGAAGGAAACATCAGAAACTGGCCAAGTAATTCAAAACAGATTTTTTTAGCACTTACAAAATTATATATATTTTTTAAAAAATTAAACATTTTACACAGTACTATTAAGTATCATAATCAAAGTATAACTACGTTGATTATGTTAACAGGCACAATAAGCTATTACATAAATAAAAATCTAATAACAATGTGCAAAACATGATCATTTTAAAGACAAAAAATAATTATATTTAAATTACAGTACTTCTCACAAAAGCATTGAAAATACATTAGAAATATGAAAAAAAAAACTTAGTAACGAGTCGAACGGCAGTTTTCAGTTTAAACTTGAGAGTAGTTGTGCTTAATATCCGTAACGTTTCCTTGTGTATGATGACGCGGTCTTTCGAATGTTTCGATTTTTTTAAACATATCTTGTACATGTGTGCATGTTTGTGCGTTTTCCCAATCATTGTTGCTGAATATATGGCATTACTAAACTTTTAATATCTGTAAGTGTTTCACAATTTGGTGACGTTAGTTTTCTCAAAGAATTTTTACGTAGAAGCTTCATAGTCTACTTTTAACGGAACGCTAGCTGTATATTAATTTGTACTTCTTCCTCACAATTAAAAGGCAAAAAACAGTTTTCTGGTTTTATACTGCAATTTTTTTAATGCAGCTTCATAGCAGTTTATAAAACTCAGTTTATATTATAACACGTTTCAGCAAAGTAATTTTTTTAATTACAGTGTTTTGAGGTTGAGATCGTAAATTTTGAACTTAATTATTACTTTACAGCACACTCCAGGACGTAATTTATAGACACAGATATTTTACTTGTCTATATTAAATGTGTTATTAAAGTGAAAGTAAAAATAATTCAAATAGATTTAAATAAATACTGTGTAGCAGAGATGCCGAAAGGTTAAATAGTTTTTTTAACATAGCTATTAGTTCTGTTGGCAATTTATTACATAGATCACAGAATAATACTTGAAATAACGTTTTTGAACATCTTATTTTACAAATAAAAGACTTGTTAGAAAAACTTTGCAAGCTGATTATTTATTGGGATTTAATGTTTTTTTTGTAAACGTATGATAAATTTCTGTTAATTTCCAAAAGTGATACTGCATTTATGTTGTATATTTAGAACAGTCAAAGGAAAAAAATCAGGGTATAATTTGTATTAAAAAATGTTCATTCTACAAGAATACCTGAATACATGCAATTTAAAAAGTAAATATCATTTTTAGTGTTGATGAATATGCTACAACAGGTTGTTGAATAGTTTTGATTGAAAGAGAAAGGATAGTGTTGCGATGAATTGAATGAAGAAAAACACTCTTTTTCAAACACACACACACACACACACACAAAACTTATATTACGCCGTTATATGCAACACAAAAACAAGTAAATAACATTAAAAAAATTTGCAGGTGCAAAACAACAAAATGAAAAAGGGCATTCTAGCTGCCGTGCGGATTTGTTCTCTTGATGCGAAGTGCAACTACTAGGGAGTTCTGAATAGAGCCGAAACGAATCACAGTAATGTTGAATTGTTTTGTTCCGGTTGCACCGGAATAGATGGGAAAAGAAATTTCTTTAGGGTGAAAGAAAGTTTAATATTTAATATGCTAATTTTATATACGCATTAAAGATAGATTTAGTTAAACTAATAAAATTATAAAAGCACAGTTATAAAATTGACATAAATTTTTGTGTAATAAAGTATTAATACACTGGAGAATCATTGGTAACGTGCAACTCTTATAAGTCTTCTCTTATTACTAATTTTTTTTCAATTTTTATTCAATAATTCTGTTTTTTCTTTTTTATATATATTTAACTTTTTATTAATATTTTTTACTTATTTTTCTTGCTATTAGTTTAAAGAATCAGTCAGGATAAAAGTTTTATCTACTGGAGATAAAGAGTTCTAATGCTCTAAGAAACCACCAAAACACTCCTGTCTATGTTTGCGACTGTTTATTAATTAAATATAAGAATCTGAGTTTGCAATGCATGAGTGTATGAAGTGAAAATACAGCAGGAAACTTTCAAAGCTTCAAAAAGCATAGTTTCTAGAATAATATACCCAAAACATTGCAGAATGACCTTGATTGGTTGGTCAGTATTTTACTATTTGAGGGCCCTATATAAACAATTTTTTTATTTTGTTGTGTAATAGCTAATTAGACAGATAAATACTTCTTAAAAGGGATTGAGTGTTTACAATCAACTCCTGTATCCTTGCATTACAGACTAATTCGAAATAGTTGGACGTATATGAGACCTTTCTATCAGGTCATTAATTTAAAGTCAGGCTAGTCTCTTTTAACGTTTCCTTTTAAATTACTGTGTTTACATGTGATATTAAATAAATATCTTAAATATCTTATCACAAAGCTTTACTTTTTCTATAAATGGCATCTTAAGATATTTAAAATGACAGGAATCTCTAATAATTAAACTTTTAGATATTCGGCATTTTTCAATGCATAGTCAGAGGAAATAAGTCGGGCATTAACTGTTTAAACGCCGAATTAAAAAAGAATTGTCTCAATGACTGGAAATTTGGTTATTATATTAATTAAGAGTATATAAATAAAATAATTTTTTTAAAATTAGGTGAAAAAATTTTTGATGGTGTTTTTAGCCATGTTTTATTATCGAAACATTGGAGTGTTACATGATTATTTTTTGCATATTTTTAAATGCTCATGAAAGTAGTTAATTTAAAATCCAATACTTATAACATCTTCTTGATATTAACTGTTTTGTTTCTTTATCTTTAAATAATAAACAATTGATAAATATTATGACATTATAGAATTTTTGCAATATTGGTACCGGATTTACCAATTCCGTTGGATTATCGAATTTCACTCTTTTTTTTCATTTTAATACAGGGTTTCGTTTCTTCTTGGCCTTTGGACCCGGTTTCTGAAATTTGTCTCCTTCTGGAGTACTTGTCTCCAAAGGTGAAAGCCCCCCCCCACACACACTTATGTTCAGCCACCTTATCAAAAATAATTTCTTTCTATTGTTAGGATTTTAACCAAAGTGAACATCAATGGGAAGGGCCAATTGTATAATCTTTTGAAGCTTTCATTTGTTCCTTTATCTGTTTATTTTCTTTAGAAAAGTTGCTAGTCTTATATAGCATAAAGAAAATAATGTTTACAATATCATACAATGCTTTGCACTTAAATGAAAAATGAACCCTTGAAATGCCAATGTTCCAGTAATGGAAGAGAGACATAAAAACGTAAATTTTACCTTTAAAATTTAAAATAAAATTTTACTTTTGTAGTATTCCATTAGGATATGTTGTCTAATGATATATTTTAAAGTATTGCGTTTTTCCATTTAAACCAGAATTTTTGTAAATTTAATTGTAAGGGAGAGTAAAATTGAGAAATATAGTAAAATTTAAAAAAAGTTGTAAAAAAATAAATAATTATCTAAACAAAATAAAACTTATTGTAAAAAATACTTTAGAACGTCATGTTCAATTGTATGTAAAAGCGATATTGAGAAGATTGTTCCATTATTGAAACATTGGAAGGTAAACGGATAAACGGTTATTCCCAAAGCTAAAGCTAACCAACTCTATTAATAAAAAATATTCTTATTGAAATTTTGTCGGTTATTTTTTCAAAGAGTTCGAGCAGGTTTTTGTTATTAAGAAATACGATCGAATAGAAAGGTTTAATCTCCTAACCTGGAAAACGTGTAATAGAATTAAATCAGCAACTAAGTACTTTAATAAATCACCTTTTCTGTAAAAATGATATGCTTTCGAATTCTAAGAAGAATTCCGAAGCATCAGTTTAAGAAGCCATCAAACGATTGCAGGGTAAGTAGTAATCTTCAGACGTGCGTGTAGGAATTTCTTATGGTAACAAAGATAACACTTCAGGGTAATTCCATATCAAATCAACACAAGGTTTCTACCTGACCCCCTCCAATTTTGATTAAATTTGGTATCGTAAGTGACGTCATAGTAATAAAGAAAATCCCCAAATCTTATGTTCAAATAATAATTGGTTTGGGAGTTATAAGGCTTTAAAGTTGCCAGATTTGTCTAAAAAATACACTATCGGCATATCTTTAAATTACACTTGCTACTCACCTAATTAAGCTAGAGATATGTGCAAGGTGTTATTTTAAACCTTTTTTAATGGGCTTTCATATGATATACAACATATGATGACTTGAAAATTTTTTTAAATTTAAATTTAAATTTAAATTTAAAATTTAAATTTCTCAAAAAGCAAAGTTTTTAAAATTTTGAAAAAAATCTCAAAAATTGCTCATATTATTGTTAATTAATCCTCAAAGTTTCATGTTGGGATCATAATGAGATCACAAGCTACAAAAGTTTTTTTTTGATATATTTACTATTGCAATAACGAAAATGAGAACATGCATTCATTACTTTTAATCTAACTCATCTGTATAGGATGGCATTAATGTTTACACACTACCTTATCGACATATACTCAAGTAAATAGTACATTTAACATTTGTGAAGATTTTAGAATGAAGAAAAATTATTAAAGTGCATTACTTTTGATGGATGGTGCTACTTATTTAGTTGAAACTGGTAGAAAGCTTTATGTGTTTTGAGAGTTTCTACTTCAGAAAGAATATACATTGAAGAATATACATAATATACATGAAAGAATATACATAACCCTTCATCCTTTGCCTGCTTTCATGTAGAGATTTGAGTGTCTAAATATATCTTTAAAGAACCGATTTAAAGAGTTCCTGATATTAGTTTTAAAGTGTCTTTGCATTCCAATATAAATGTAAAAAAATGTCCTTAGAAAATTATTGGGATAATATTGTCCAATTTGTCTTGCCTCTATCGATTTAACGATTTATGTTTTCAAAGTTGTTGATAACTTCCACAAAGATTCTGAAACTGAGACTTCTGAGGAATTTTGCAATTAAGTTCTTTGAGACGAATAATACTTACACTTGGTTGTCAAGGTTATTCCTCTGGGAGGGCCGTTTTTGGAGAGTATGCAACGAATGCTTTGCATGCAGGCAAAAATTTAGGGGTGCCAAATTCGGTCAGTATCCTGTAAAGCGGAAGTTACCTGTGCAAGGACGAATGCATTATCCAATGATTTTTTGACCAGTATGGCAAACAAAATAAACTAGCATAATACAGTGGACTCCGATTAATGTGATGAGTTTGGGACACCCTGATTTTGATAACAATAACCGATTGATAAAAATTAACGATATGCAAAATTAGATAAATTCCCCCCCTTTAATTCACACCTACTAAATTTTAAAATAAAATGAAAAAAAAACTCATATATTTATGTACTGTATATTATCCTTTAAAACATAAGAATTGTATATATAATTGAAAAAATCAATTGTTGACTGTCTACAATTTTTTCTATGAAGTTTATTGATAAATTGTTCGTAATCATAATGTTTTTTAAAGTCGTCGGAGCGCTGTTGTACTCCACGTTTCGGCACTTTCAATGCAATTCAGCTGCTGAGAAACGTTGTAGCATTGCTTTGACTTATTTTTGATAACCTGTCATAACGATTTAAAATTTCGATCTTTTGTTTTAATGTTAAATCATTTTGCTTTCTGGCTTCCATATCGACAAGCTGCATGTAAGCGAGCAAGGCATAAAATGTGAATACGCTCCTTTTTAGTTCCGATAATAATGTGTTGCCTTCTGCTTATTTGACAACCATTGACCACGAGCAGGGTGTGCGTATTTCTGAAAAATTCCAGGAACGTGTAATTTCCCACTCCTCTGATCATTTCCCATTTCCCTAGGTGGAAGAGGGAGAATTCTCGGAAATTCAAACAACATCGAAAGGAAATAAAAAAATGGGTTCCTTCTAAATACATTGGGAATATTCCTTTGCCATTTAAAATGAGGTTCGAAAATTGATGACATTAACCGATGTAACGATCACATAAACCAATAGTTTTAACATACAAATGAATAGAAGAAATCGGGACCAAGTGATAAAAATAAGCGATTGATAACATTAACCACGATCACATTAAGTGGAGTCCACTGTATTACATATTATTATTATTTTTGTAATAAAACTTACATAATTTTAATTAGTATTTTAAAATTATATAACGACGGAAAAAAAATCCTGCACGCAAGCACTCGACCCCCCCCTAATTATTGAATTAGGAGTAAACCACGATAGTGATTGAGTAGAATACGAAATACCCTCCTTCAGCCGTAAAAATTACGGTGTTCTTACTATAATATATTTTATTAAGCGTGGAACGTTGGTCCTTCCAAAATTTATTACAGCTTATTGTAAATAAAAAAATTATTCACCTTAAAATACGATTTTGACTGATTGATAGCAAGAAATTATTTTAAAACGATGTTCAATTTTATTATAAAGGAAAAAAATCTTGTTATTTTGCAATTTTTGTATCAGTTCTGAATTAAACTTTAGCTGAATATACAAGAGGTGCTTTTTTAAAAATAAGATCCGTTTTACAATTAAAAACATAAAAATTAACTTCGTTAGCTTCAATTTATTTTCGCATGAAAACGTGTCCTCTAATCTACTTTTTAAATAATGTCTACTAGCATCAAGTAGCTTATCGTACCGTAGAACCAGATTTTAACTATCATCCTCACAGAAATATCAGCTTCAATTCCATAAAAGTTATAACATTTAAACTTTCGGAAGTTGGTTTCATGCTGTTGATCCAAAATGTTGACTGGGGGAGGGGAGGCACAAAACCAAATTTTTAGTCCATATATATAGATTTCTATTATGGGATTGGATTTCAAAAGTTAATTTTATGATAGGACAAGTGCCTTGAATTTTCTCATGGCTACAAAGTTATCTTTTTGTTGTAAATTTATCTTCCTATCTTTTGTTATTCTTAAATGCAAAATGCTATTCAAGTTGTTTGTAATGCTCTTCAGTACATAATAGTTCAGTACATAGTTCAGTACAAATCCAAATATCTAAACCGCCAAGAGTTAATTTCATTTCACTTCCGAGGCTGGACACATGCTTGGGGATCCCCCAATCTCCGAAGTTTAATTGTGTAAAAGTAACTTGTTCTTAATATTATTTTCGAACCCAATTAACTTCACCAACTATAGGCTTTCGTTTTAGTTTTGATTAGCATTTTGAATCTTCTTTTGCCGGATTTAACGCTTACTTTAACCCTATTAACGGCTAGCATAATACTACCTTCTTCCATGTATTTGTTTTAATTTATTTAAACACTGGATATTTTTAAGGAATGTCTCATAATTATTTTCTAACACTCTCTCTCTCTCTCTCTTTTTTACTGTTGCAGAGTGAACTGTTTCGTGGTAAATATCTCAAATCCTAATCCTTAGGGAAATGTCGTTTACCATCGAGGGTTAAAGAAAAAAAAAGTTCCATGAATATGGTAGTAATTATGTTAAAAAGTAGAATAAAATATAGACTTTCATATTGAAATAATATTGATAAAAAAAGTACGCTTGCGTTTTTTTCATTCCAAAACGATACTTGGAATTAACTATTAAACAAAATAAGCACTTACTGATGTCATCAAGAAAAGGGGTTACAGCGGAAATTTTTTACAATCGTGTCAGGATTTTTGAGCTGTATGGGGGCAATTGTGCAAATGGCACAACTGGACCAGGTTTTGAAAGGAAATCCCTTAATAATTTTAAAAAGTTACAGGCATATATATTTACAATAACAGCAAAATGACTAAAAGAGCACAGACCTACATCAACACGAGACATGAAATCGAAAGTAGAAAATTACTCCTACATAGTTAGAATCGGGAAAAGATTTGTTGAAAGCTGTAAAAATCTATATGCTAGTTGACTGAGAATAATCCAATATGGTTAGTACAGACCTTTTTAAATGCTAAACTGAATTGATTTCTGGAAAATTCCTAAACCCCGTCAGCGTCAATTTTTACAAAAGGGGGGAAGATATTCGGTCTATGAGGAAAGCTGTGTGGTCACGACGTTAATTTTTCTTTGAATAAAAAAAGTGTCACTTGCACACGCCTCCCGCACTCTCACCGGAATACCTAAACATCTCTTCTTAGAAAAATACTCTTTTTCAACCCGATTCGCTGCCAAAAATAATTACCAAGTAATTGCAAATTGATCGAGGCGAATTGGCAGAATTGCTCTTTCCCCCTTCTCTAAACATACGTCTGTTTTATTAGCTGTTAATAATAGATCTCCTCGGAATGGAGGTGCTAAGATGGCCCCCGGGGGTGATCGGGCCATTACTCACTCCAACCAGGTTTTCAACGAGGTGTGAAAATGATAGCTTTTAGCGCGTTCGAGTCTCAGCCTTCTGGTACAGGGCGTCTATTAATTTCTGCGGCAGACCGCTGCGATGACATTCTGATATTAAAATAATGATTAGCAATCAGAGGAGAAAAAAATTTTTTTTTTCTTTTCCCTCCAATGGAAGGGTGTGATTTTTTTTCCTTCTTTGTTTTAATCCTCTCTCTGTCGGAGTTTTGTTTGCGCAGAACCGGTTCGATAGGGTCTCGCCATTTCTCTTAATGACCGGGATAAACGCCTTCTTTACACTTTCCGCGAAGGATTTGTGTTCATTAGTGTCGTCGCGGGACAATTTACTGCGACACCATCCGATGACCAGCAGTCATTTGCATCCTCAACGCTGCGGTGCGGATTGCAACAGTGTCTCGCACCGGCTCTGTAATTAGATCGCGTCGGGAGCAGCAAAATATTTGATTTTGAAACCTTTTCCATCGTGTAAGTCCACCCCTGTCCCCTCATTTAGATCCCCTAACGAGACAGTGTGACACTTCATCAAGCGGAGAGAAAAATGCGGGGCAATTTGTACGACCAATTACCGGATAATAGTCGCAACGATACCATGCTGGCTTGGCTTCTGTCACCCCCATTTTATACTCTTTTAAAGAACTATTACGTGTTAGATTTACGTAATATGAACTTCAAACGATCCACCGTATCTAATAGAATATCTGAGAAGAGAAAATATTAAAAATTAATCATAGCCATTAATTCCAGGTGTCGACAAAATAATCATTTACAAATTATACGAATTTCGAAAACTACAACTATAATAAAAATACATTTTACGTCATCTTGTTTCTCACAAGAATTTTGTGAATCTTGCGTAGAAATATTCGATAGTTTGATGAATATTGATATTTTAGATCCTAACAATTGTGTGCGAAAACATTTCGCAGCTGAATTCTACCGGGAGCGGGAGTTTAGCGCTTAAAATTTAATTATTCAATTAAATCTCAATGAATCGAAAATTATTTAATTTTTTAACCAACTTTTCGTATTTTATATTGAAATATATAAAAAAATATATAAATAGAAATATATAAATAACAGCAAGATTTTTGTAAGCAAAAAATATACTTTTTAGTGGATAAATTTATAAAAATGAAATAGAAATAGTAGTATATAGTTTTAATTTTTTCGAATTATGTTATATATAAACACTTTTACATTCCAGAATCTATGTAGTAGACAAGAACTTTCGGCTTCGTTTTCCTGTATAACCCGTTAGTTTTGTACTCATAAACAAACCATGTTGTTACAGTAACCCATACTAGTACGTGTCTCACGCTCAAGTATCAATCGTCAGAAGACGTACTAGTACGTGTCCCGCATACAATGTGTTAAGAACGAAAACAAAAATCAACTTCTTCTGCCTTTTGTTTGTCTGGTTACCCATGTGCCAACTAAAATTTGAATCATGATTCTTATACCAAGGTTATACGAGTATATCTGAATAGAGTTTTAGATGAATCTTTCATTTTATGGAGGCATTAACCTTGTCTCTGACAAACTACCAATTGAAAGGGTCATTTCAGATACTTTGAGAGGATTTTTCGTATCATTCAATGCAGAACATTTGCTTTCGGATAAACTCACAGGCACAATCGTTTGTGATCATATGCCATAAATGATTTTGAAATTTTCTCCTCTTACAAGTCCACCTCTGTGCCCTCACTTACATCCCTTAATGATACAAAGTGACACTTCATCCAGCGGGGGAAAATAAGCGGCAGTTTGTACGACCACTTTCCGAATAATTATCGGATAATTGTCGCAATGATCCCATGCTGGCTTGGCTTCTGTCACCCCCATTTTACAATCTTTTAAAGGATTATTACGTGTGGGATTTACGTAATATGAACTTCAAACGATCCACCGTATCTAATAGAATATCTAACAAGAGAAAATATTTAAGCAAGCAATAGTCATTAATTCCAGGTGTCGACAAAATAATAATCTGCAAATTCTAAACATTTCCAATACTGCAACTATAATAAAAAGTACATTTTACGTCATCTTGTTTCTCTCAAGAATTTTGTGAATCTTGCTTAGAGAAAGTATAACAATTAAAAAAAATATTTGATAGTTGGATGAATATTGATATTTTAGATCCTCTTAAATATTGTGTGCGGGTACATTTCCCAGAGGAATTGTACCGGGAGCGGGCGTTTTGCGCTTAAATTTAGTTATTTAGTTAAATCTCAATAATCGAAAATTATTTAATTTTTTAACCAACTTTTCTTATTTTATATTGAAGTATATAAACAAATATATACATAGAAATATATAAAAAACAACCGTAAGATTTTTGTAAACAAAAAATATATTTTTTAGTGGATAAATTTGTAATAGTATCGTAAGTTTGAAAAATCAAATAGAAATAGTAATATATAGTTTTCATATTTTCGAATTTGGTTATATATAAATATTTTTACATTCCAGAATCTATGTAGTAGACAAGAGCATTCGGCTTCGTTTTTCTGTATGTACTGTTATTTTTGTGCTCATAAACAAACCATGTTGTTACACTAACCCGTACTAGTACGTGACCTGCGCTCAAGTATTAATCGTCAGAAAACGTACTAGTACGTGTCCCGCATACAATGTGCTAAAAACGAAAACAAAAATCTACTTCTTCTGCCTTTTGTTTGTCTGGTTGCCCATGTGCCAACTAAAATTTAAATCATGATTCTTATACCAAGGTTATACGAATATATCTGAATAAAGTTTTAGATGAATCTTTCAGTTTATGAAGCATTAAGATTTGTTACAAATTCTGTCTCTGACAAACTACCAGTTGAAAGGGTCATTTCAGATACTTTGAGAGGATTTTTCGTATCATCCAATGCAGAATATTTGGATTTGGATAAATACACAGGGACAATCATTTGCGGTCCTATGCCATAAATGATTTTGAAATTTTCTCCTTTTACAAGTCCACCTCTCTTCCCTCCTTTAGATAACTTAATGATACTAAGTGACACTTCATGAAGCGGGGGAAGATAAGCAGCAGTTTGGACGACCACTTTCCGACTAATTATCGGATAATAGTCGCAACGATCCCATGGTAGCTTGGCTTCTGTCACCCCCATTTTATACTCTTTTAAAGGACTATTACGTGTGAGATTTACGTTAAATGAAATTCAAACGATTTACCGTATGTGATGCCGAACACTGGCCGATTGGTTAGGGCGCTGATCGTCGGTACTGGAGTTCGTGGGTTCGAATACCACTATGGCATGGATGTTCATAGCCGTTCAGAATCGGCTTTAAGCAGTAGGTCCCGGTCTCATTAGCCCTCGTGTGCAAAACAGTAGACCGTAGCGCTCCAAACCAAACCAAACCAATTCACCGTATGTGATAGAATATCTGACAAGAGAAAATATTAAATCAAGCAATAGCCATTAGTTCCAGGTGTCGACAAAATAATCATTTACAAATTCTACAAATTTCCAATACTATAACTATAATAAAAATACATTTTACGCCATCTTGCTTCTCACAAGAATTTTGTGAATCTTGATTAGAGAAAGTATAACAATTAAAAAAATATTTGATAGTTGGATGAATATTGATATTTTAGATCCTCTTAAATATTGTGTGCGGGTACATTTCACAGAGGAATTGTACCGGGAGCGGGCGTTTTGCGCTTAAATTTAGTTATTCAGTTAAATCTCAATACATCGAAAATTATTTAATTTTTTAACCAACTTTTCGTATTTTATATTGAAATATATAAACAAATATATACATAGAAATATATAAAAAACAACCATAAGATTTTTGTAAACAAAAAATATATTTTTTAGTGGATAAATTTATAATAGTATCGTAAGTTTGAAAAATCAAATAGAAATAGTAGCATATAGTTTTCATTTTTCCGAATTTGGTTATATATAAATATTTTTACATTCCAGAATCTATGTAGTAGACAAAAGCATTCGGCTTCGTTTTTCTGTATGTACCATTATTTTTGTACTCATAAACAAACCATGTTGTTACACCAACCCGTACTAGTACGTGACTTGCGCTCAAGTATCAATCGTCAGAATACCTACTAGTACGTGTCCCGCATACAATGTGCTAAAAACGAAAACAAAAATCAACTTTTTCTGCCATTTGTTTGTCTGGTTGCCCATGGGCCAACTAAAATTTGAATCATGATTCTTATACCAAGGTTATATGAATATATCTGAATAAAGTTTTAGATGAATCTTTCAGTTTATGAAGCATTAAGATTTGTTACAAATTCTGTCTCTGACAAACTACCAGTTGAAAGGGTCATTTCAGATACTTTGAGAGGATTTTTCGTATCATCCAATGCAGAACATTTGGATTTGGTTAAATACGGAGACACAATCGTTTGTGATCATATGCCATAAATGATTTTGAAATTTTCTCCTCTGTCCCCTCATTTAGATCCGTGAACGATACAAAGTGACACTTCATCTAGCGGAGAAAAAAAATAAGCGGCAGTTTGGACGACCACTTTCCGACTAATTATCGGATAATTGTCTCAACGATCCCATGCTGGCTTGGCTTCTGTCAGCCCCCATTTCATAATTTTTGAAAGACCTATTACGTGTGAGATTTACGTAATATGAACTTTAAACGATCCATCATATCTAATAGAATATCTGACCAAAGAAAATATTAAGGTCGGCAGTAGTTATTAATTCCAGGTGTCACCAAAATAATCTGTATGAATAATCATTTACAAATTTTAAACATTTCCAATACTGTAATTGTAACAAAAATATAATTTTAAGACATTTGTTTCTCGCAACTGTTTTGTGAGTCGTGTGTAGATAAAGTATACTAATCTTTAAAAAATATTTGATTGTTTGATAAATACTGACGTTTTATGTCTTGAGAGTGATAAAAATAGCTTTGTCTGTCTATTGTTCGTCTCTTTGTCCATATGTAGGTGAATGTGTTGATGAGTGCCGAAAGATGGCCGATTAGTTAGGGTGCTGACCTTTGGTACCGAAGTTCGTGGGTTCGAATCCCACAGTGGCATGGATGTTCTTAGCTGTTAAGAATCAGCTTTAAGCTGTAGGTCCCGGTCCCATTAGCCCTCGTGTTGCAAAAAGTAGACCGTAGTACTCCAAACCAAACCAAACCATCTCGATGAGTACTCGAATTTGACTTATTGTTCGTAGGACAAGACTGTAGTTTCTGAATCGAGTTTTAGATGAAATCTTTCACCTTAAAAAGGTACTACAGATTTGTTAACAAACAATCATCTGACAAACTACTAATTGAAAAGGCCATTTCAGATACTTTGAGAGGATTTTTCATAGAATCTAATGCAGAAAATTTGGTCGATTGTTGAACAATTGTCGAGAAACGATCGTGTCTGTGTATTATCTAACCAAATGTTTAGATAATACACAGAGCAATCGTTTATGATCATAAGCCATAGATGAAATACTTAGGCGGGAACATATGAAAAAAATTGAGAAGTTTGCTTACTTTCATTTTCTTAACGGAATATCATTTCTTCTTCATGTGACTGATTGATTTGGATCACAAGAAGTCACCCCTGGAACTCGGGACTAAAGTCTATTATACACCTACAAGATTCTACGATAAACTCAAAGCTATCAAAATTTTACGTAATGGGAAAAGAGAAGGATAAAAGGAATACACAATTGATTGAAACGTGATTACGATTTGACAGTAACGAGATAGGAGGTCAATGTAGACATCAGTGAGGCACTATGACCTAACGTCAGGTTTCACTCTTGTAAAATTAGCCAGAAATGACCGTAAGTTTTCCATGTGCTTTTAATGTATGAAGAAGTAGTTGGAAAATGTGTAATGATATTTTCCCAAGAGACGTTTCCCCCTCTCCAATTTTATCGAATTGTTTTAAATTACTTTAATATGAATAAGTTCTTCTAAATAACTAGTTTAATTTAGTGACTATGTGTTTTTGTTTCAATCTTATGTAACGTCCTAATACGGTAAAGAATGATTTTAACATTTTAAATTTTTCTTTCACATTGTAAGGAAACATGCAGAAAATAATATGTAACATCTGTTTATTTCATTTATCTATTTATTTATTTGTTTTGTTACTGCATTAAAATGCTATAGGAAAGATTCAAGTTTCAATTAGGCTTAAGGTAGGTTATGCTCTAAAAGGAAATAAAATATAATTTATTTTTTGTTCTTCAGATTTTTGGGAACTCAATTTGATACCAAAAACAACAATTCAATGTTTACCTTCTTTACCTATAGATATCTTGTATCATTATTTTATATGCATGTCTTTGTGAGTAAGAATGGTGCATGCTTACTACAATTTGACTAGAGATCAATTAAGATGAATAGAAATTATCATATTTTAAGATTTTAAAGATATATCCAAATACGTCGAAATATATCAATGTTAGTTTATTTTACACCATTCACCTTTATTTCAGTATTCTTTAGATGGGTTATATAAATTCATTGAACTACATTGATACCGATTGCTTTGCATCAAACTTTATTTTACAGTTGGATACTTTATATAATATTAAAATACCCTCATGCAAATTCATTTTACATCATCTTTAGTTCATTGTTCTACACTTGGAATATTTAAGTACTTAAAAATTGGATGATTCGGCAAGATTAATAATTTCATAATTTATTTTATAAAATTTTATATTTTTAACTTTATATATTTCTTTAAAAGTTCACTATCTGCATTCCGATTTTAAATTTTTATCTTAATGTATTTTGTATTTTTTTTACCTGATTTTAACTCGCTTTCAGTTTTCTAAATATGGTACCCTGAATGCAGGATGTTTCAACACCTTAGAATTAAGTATGACTTAAAAAATATCAAATAACAGAAAAGGTTTTCCTTGTCTATAAAAATAAACTTTGAAAGAACACTTGTAATAAATATAGGTACACATTTAATGCCATATGTTTCGTTGTTAAATTCAACAATTCTATTCCTCTTAAATCTATAAAAGAGATCATTTTATCAAGATTATATTTTTACTGGTCCTATAGCACAGTATAAAACATTATTAAAAGTCTGCTCTTGTAAGACGAAGATGACAGATCTCTATCGTATCTCTTCTTCAGAGAAATAAAATAAATGTGATCCCTGCTTTCCAATGGGAAAGAAAAAGAACGCCAGGAGGTCGTGCAAGGTGGCCTATTCTGCATTTCTAAAAGAGAAAAAAAGTATCTCCCTCGGGCTGCTTCACATGATGATTGAACGACCATTACACTATTAACTCTACGATACTGATGGAAATATGGATGGGAGATCCATCATCGATTTGTGAGGCCTGAGAATGTGTCCACAGCGAAACCTCATAATTTGAACGCGCAATTAGCTTCAACTTTGTGAAAGATGGATCACAGTTTGGGACAAGAATTCTTCCTGGGAAAGATTTCAACTTGCTCTTGAACTTGCAGAAGTTGTCACTGATCGTATTCATTGCTAAAAATTTCTGTTCCGAATTTTTTTTTCTCTCTGGAAAACTCAAATCAAAGACAGGTTATAATCGGGTCTAAAATGGAAATGTAAACACCTATCAAGCTTCCACTTATTCAGTTTATTTATCATGTCTCGATTGAGGAAATAGATGTCTTCCATTTTAACTAGTGAAGAGTTAAGTTGGATGAACCTTTCATAACTCGATTGCTCTAGAACAGTGGTCTTCAAACCTTTAAGACTCATGGAATGCATGGAATTATATGATCTACTAGTGGAACCCTACACTTTTTACCGAAAGTATATACAGTAGTACCCGTGTAAAAATTTCGTCGTTGAAAGTTTACCAGATTAAGACGTTCTATTTTTGTGGTCCAAATTTTAATCATAGTAAGTTTATAATAAAAATTATATAACTTATATAACCTTTCATAACTCGACTGCTCAAGAACAGTGGTCTTCAAACTTTTAAGACTCATGGCACGCATTAAATTATATGATCTACTGGTGGAACCCTACACCTTTTTCCGAAAGTATATACAGTGGTACCCGTGTAAAAATTTCGTCGTTAAAAGTTTACCTGATTAAGACATTTTATTTTTGTGGTCCAAATTTTAATCATAGTAAGTTTATAATAAAAGTTATAATCATATAGTTTATAATTATAGTAAGTTTATAATAGTAATTATAATCATAGTAAGTTTATAATAATATATTATAACAGTAAGTTTATAATAGTATATTATAAGTTTTATTATTTCAAAAAATCCTCTTTCCCTTTCATTGTGATTCTTAATTAATCTTTTTAGCCGAACAGAGATACAAAAGATATATTTCTGGAAGAATTGTAGAAGAATAAAGATTAGAAGTAAACAATATTTTTCACAGAAACAGCTGTTGGAAATTAGTAAGATGTGACACTGTATGAAATCAATTCAGTTCTCTTTATGAACTATCCCATATAGTGATGAAAGTATAGCTTATAACAGTAAATCTGTTATAAATAGATCAATTTATTAGGAACAAAAATATTAAAGTAAATTAATATATAACACCTAGTTTCACTTTATATATCTATACCTAACGTATGTTCTACGATTTTGGTCTGTTTGGTACGAATCCATGGAATCGTATACTATTGTGGGTATGGATGTCTGTAGCTGTTCGGAAACGAGTTTAAGCTGTAGGTCCTAGTCTCACAAGTCCTCGTACAGAAAACTGTTGAGCAAACTAATTAGGGCCGATTTCACCAAAGTCGTTTAGCCCTCGTGTGCAAAACAGTAGACCGTAGCGCTCCCAACCAAACCAAATTCACCAAAGTCGTTTAACGACTAACCGCGATTAACCCATGGCGCCAACCAATGGTTGGACAGAATTCTCCATTTAAACAGAGATTAATCGCGGTTAGCCGTTAAACGACTGGTGAGTCCGGCCCTTAAGATTTTAAAAAGAAACGTGCAATTTAATACTGTATGAAAGGCTAGTTTAAATTATTTTAATAAAAAGAGAAGTGTAGTATCCATCACAGGGTTGCATTCTACTCTGAGAGGCTGAAAAGAGTAAAATTAAAATACAAACTAAACTTACCAAAGTGTTAAGAAAGCGAATGAAATATATCAATAATTGCATAGTTGGATTGTTGTTCAAAGAAAAAATCACAGCAAGTTCACAATGTGTCTTGTAGCACAATTCAAGACAGGCGAATGAATGGTCATTTTAAAAGAACAGCGTTTAATCTCATTGGCTTTCTAAGGAACCTTCTATGAACAAATATGCTGATGCTTCTCACTGTAAATTAGTACACGGTAAATGATTGATGTTTTGGAGATATGCTATGTAGACAGGTACAAAACGTCAGAGGTGACGACTTATTCATGCTTAATGCATTTTGACTTTAACCCTCTTTTGTCTTTCAGAGTGAAATATGACCCTGTGTTTCATGATAAATATTGATCTTCTGGATGGGTACTATCATCCCTTCGATTTTGCAAAAAAAATCTAGGCTCACACTGCATAACATGAGGCATGTTCAAATATGTATACACACAATCTAACTGGGCCATGATTCTTTCAATCTCCTGGAGAAGAAAGTAAGATGTCAACAAATTATAAAACAGTTACATTGTATTTTAAAGCTCACATTATGAAAAGATTGAATTCATCCTGTAATTTGGAGCATTTCCCCGTACCATGACTTTGGTACGGGGAAAAACTTTTGATTTTCACGCTTGAGGGTAAACAGCACACGACACATCATTTAAATGTGCTCAAGAAGCAGAGTGGAGTCTCACCATTGCATCGACCAAGGATTAAATTGAAAACCTAAACACTCATGGGACTCATTAAAAATCCTTCTGCGATTTACCTATTGGCTACTCTTTTTATATGCAGCAGACAGACAGATAATGGGTATGTCCATTAAAAAGTTTGATAGCTAAGAAAAAAATTAATCTTGTTAGTGTCCTGGAGAAATATGTTAAGAAGGAATATGCAGCCTCAAGGAAATGAAACAAACTGATGTTTTACACCAGCAGATCGATATTATAGAATAAGCACTTTGTGGCCTCATGACTAAAGTTTCTTTTTAATTTCAGAACAGAACAGTTATTTGCCGTTTAAACGTGTCAGTTGCAAGACCTTCAAATATCTCGAGCGGCGTAAAAAGAGCATTTAACGGTGCTTCTCGTCTCCCAGGGGGTTAGAACCTTGAAATTAATGAGATACGTTTCCTTGTTTTTCCAATCACTTAAGCATGTCATCGATGGCCATTAAAGAGAGTGAGCTTCACTCACCTTTTTTTACTTTTTAATCAAACCCTTTCAAAATGATGGCTACAGATCTGTGTATCTTCCCCTACTAATAAAAGTGCATCAAATGCCATACCAAAATGGGATTGCACCTGCAATAAAAACTAGAGGACGAATCCTACAGCTGCAGAAAGTTAACACAATGAATTAAATAAAAGCTAAAAGGCTACTTATGTAATGATGAAATACTTCTGTAGTTAGTTAAAAAACATTACTTTTATAAATCAATAGAAATTAACGTGAGAACAGGCATTTGAAAGGAAAATGCTTTTCAGAAATACAGCTTTAAAAATGTCCAGTGCGGACTTAAACATAACCGTTTAGTATGTTTAATTTCTGTGATAGTAGGTTTTCTTGTGATAAATTTCTTTAAATTTAAAATCAAGAGAGGGAAACTATAAGATTTTTCATGATATAATGGTAGATATAATAATGATATAATGGTAGATATAGTGGTTTCATGTTATAATGGTGATATAATGGTAGCTATTAGGTAGCTGTTTCTTGGCCAGATGTATAATGTTAGTTAACTCCTATAGAATATCGCTAAATGAGATGAATTTTATTTAAATATATAACTAGAGAATCAAATGACGGTTCTAAAAGAACGAGATAGTTGTTAGGTTATACCTATATTTTATATTTGTCAATGCCTCGTTATTTACCCTACCTCTATGTGAAGTGGATTATCCCAACTCGACTGGAGCGCCACACCTTGTATGGTACTGCGCATGACTTGTAACTATGTAGTGTAGTATTTGGAATGTTCGTAATGTGTGTGTGTAATTGTCCTTGATCGTTTAATTAAAATGTTGTATATTCTACTGTGCATTTCTTTCATATCACTCTGCTACTATACGAAGATAATAGCTAAGGTTACCTGATAAAAACAAATGGAAAACTTGAAATATAGAACAAAAGGGAGGAGGAGTTACGGGAATACTTAATGCTGGAATTCGATTTAGTATAAAAGGTTAAGCAGGGTATTCATTTTCAGAGTAGCCATAGTTTTTAGAACTCTTTTTAAATTTAAACTCTGGTGAGAATTATTCTAACACTAAAGTATAACGTTTGCTTAATGATCAGATACTGCTTCTTATATTTCTTGAGAAGGATGAATCTTTATTTGGTGAGTGCCATTGTGGAAAAGATGGAAAATACAATTCGTAGCTTATGCATTGGATAAAAAAAACAACGGAGAAAATGTTTTAAATATATTTTATTTTAATGCCAGCACATACAAAAAAATGTTCAAAATGAACTCCAAATATTCACGCATTGAAACACCTGTCGACACGTTTGTGGTATTAAGGATGGTATTTCTTCAACGTCAGTCTTTTTCAGTTATCATCAGAATATACCATCTTTCAAGATAAAAATGCAGATTCGAGATGTTGTGACTGTGAGAAGGTGGCACAAGCATCTGAAATGTCGTAGTAGAATTGTGGTATTTCATAGGTAGACTGACAATGAGGAAAAGGTCATCAGTTTGATACAAACGACAATGGTAATCCTCAACTATCAAAAAAGTGATAAAAGAGTCAAATACATGCTACACTTTCCTTTTTTTTTTAAAAAAAATAGACGATCTTTCAAGATAAAAATGCAGATGTTAGAAGTGTCGTGACTGCCAGAAGGTGGTCAGAAACATCCGAAATGTTTTACGTCCTCGTAGAAGAATTGTGGAAGCACTTCATAGACAGACTGGCAAGGAGGAAAAGGGCAAAAGTTTGCTGCAAATGACAATGAAAATCTTTCACTTCCAGAAAAGCATTTTGTACAAGTTATTTTTTTAATAACATTATATATTTAAAATAATTATTTAATTTTATCATTTCAAGTATAATCATTTTTTATAATACCATAAAAATTATAATCCAAGTAAATTAAACTAACTTACTCCCAAGATAATTTTGAAACATGTACATAAGAAGCTAAATTTTTGTATCAAATCGGAGTAAAGTATTTGTTTTATTCTGTGAACTAAAAATTAAAGATATATTACATTTTAAAGTACAATTTTTTAAAATGTCAAGAAATTGAAAATTAAAAATAAATTACCATTTATCACGCTAGAAAATAAATTATATTGTTTGCGTTAATATAACGAAGCTTCACAAAATAAAAATGATGATTAGCTTCTATTTAATTAAAAAAATAGTTTTTAATTTACAAATTGCAAAAACTATTTTGCGGGTAAGTCAATTTATATTTTTTTTCACTGAATGTACACATTTTATATTTTTTTAAAACATATATAATTTCAAATAAAAAACTAATTTTTATACAGTTGTACCCTGTTAAGGATGTAGGAAAAAACTTTATTCTAAATAGAACAGAACTTTTTATTTTATTGAGAATCAATAATAGGCTGCTTTAATGAACACTTTTCAGTTCGTTAAGGTCCTCTTAAGTAAAATTTCAAGAAGCCTTGTAACAAGTTTGAATAACAGAGAAAAGGGCTTCAAATACATGCATGTATATTTAAAAATATTAAATTAACAGTGCATTTAGATAAATTTTATGTTTATATGAAAATTTGAAATTCTTCCAAATGAAATTTAATTAAGATTAATGTTAGCAAAGAGACAAAGATCAAACGATGTTTGATACTAATACAGAAACGTGTTTCGTTGCTGTATTCATATCTTTAACAGATCGGAGTCATCAACTTTTTAATCTTGTGCTACAAACTGTTATCAAGATCAGAATCAAATCTGATGTCAAATATGAAGTTAGAACTGTCTTTAGACGGTAGTCAAGGTAGGTCACTGCCTACAGCGGCAAAATTTAGGAGCGACAAAATTGTTTGAGCTAGAGTGTTATAAATATAAACACAATTCACAAAAACATATTTCGATTATTTACTCTAGAAATAAATGAGTATTAAAATGAAATACAACAGGAGCTAACAGGTTTTGGCGCATTACTATATTCTGGGTGCACATTTCATTGAAAAAGGCCAGAAGCGCAAATGTGGGTGTTCAGTATCATCTGTTTCCTTTGATATAATTGCAGATTTTCACTTGAGTCTTACAGTTAATGTTTATTGGGTTTGGTTCTTTTACTTCCTTTGCAAACTAAAAGTAATAAACACTACCAAATTTGGATAAGAAATGGATGAGAAAATATTAAAGATTGTATAAGAGCATAATAAAATTTTATAGTACACAAATCTTTGCTTTGTGTTTGGTGGTACTATAATTTTAGAAACTTTAGTAATACATCGGGGTAATGAAAGAGAATTGACATTAAAAAGAAAATTGTGGTAATAAAATAAATATAAGTATAGTGTTTCTAATGATTAAAATGAAAAGTATTAATATTTACACAAGGATAAATTTGTATTAGCGATAAAGTGAAATATATGCTGTCATACTGGAGCTAAATGATATTTCAGTGGCAATGTGTCACAGCAAATTACAATATAACTGTTGATAAACTGGATCTTCCGTTAATGAGGAATTTAAAGAAAAGAAATAGTTATGAAATAAAGCAAGATGATAATATTATAAAACTAGCATACAGTACATTATATGACAGAATCAGTAAAATTTTTAATTTCCCAGAATTGTAAAGTACCCTATGAGGCAGATAAAAAAATGGTTTGGTTTTTGGATGAGAATTATCTGGTACATGCTCAATAATTTGTTTATCTTTACTGATCGTATGTTAGTTGCTAACTTTAATTTATTTTGACATATTACGTGATAGGATGGACAGAAGAGGTTTTAATATTGACAGTGATTATTTGGCGGCATATATGAATGATGTCCAAAATTTAGCGAATCGATTGCAAACCCTGTGGTTACTTATAAAAAACAAACACACAAACGAACAAACTTCTTAATTTTTAAAGATATATAACTTAAATGCTAGATATTTATTAGTCCGTGAAATAGACTCCTAGACTTTTATGAAGAGAATTTGTTGTTAATACCGGTGATAAAATTTTCATTGCAAGAAAAAATAATCGATGATTAAATTTAAAATTATCACATATGCTTGAAATCTATTATTTAAGCCAAATATAAAAGAAAATTACTTACGTAATAGCTAAGTTCAGTGATAAAAGGTATGAAAATAATGCAGACGATATTTGAAGAATTTAATATAAGAAATGATTAAAAAAAATGGTTAAAGGACTGACGTCATAATGCTAGAAAAAAAAATGTTATTTTCACCTATTTTTAATGTGATAAATTGACAAATTGAATCGTCTGCTCTTAACGGGGAAAAATAGGGCTTGAAATAATGGCATTAAATACTCGAAAAGGAGAGAAGGAGTGGATTTCGAACGTTTTAAAGACGACAGTAATTTTTGCTGTGATATGAAGCATATTTATACCAATTTATTTTAGAATCGGATCGATAATTTAGGAGAAAATAAACTTGACTAGCTTTGAATTTTGCCAATGCTCACTCAGGAATCCAATATTTATGCATCTATCCATACCAGGTCCAACCGCTTCATAAATTCGAGGACAGACGGACAAATAACTTAGGCTAATATGATATAGGGAATTCTGCTCTGAATGAAAAGGAACTTTCTTTATTCTATATTTTCGTTAGATAACGAAAAAAATTAGTTAGCCAAGTAATTGTTGAGAAAATAAAGGTAGTACTAAATAATCTATATATTTTGCAGTTAACTTTTTTAACATAAAAGAGCCTAAAGTAAAGTAAACTGATTAGATTCTTGTTTGAACGTAAATAATTTGTATTTCCTATGGTCTATTTAAATAAATAGAATTTAGTTTTATTTATTTATTTATTACGTTCTAGTTCAGTGTCTAGTGGTTTTGCAGTTCCTAAATTGTGCTGCTGTAAGCAGTCATCTATCCTGTCTATCCCCTTGAATCTGCCCTGCAGGTCTATTTGAAAATATTAGACAAAATAGTGAATTTACACCAAGTAGTTAGACTAAATTTCGATTAGAGTTACTTGTAATTTTCTATATTGTGATTTAAAAAGAACTATGAAAAAAAAGTACTGAATAGAAAAAAAAATTGTAACCTAAGATCCAGAAAATGATAACAGAAAATTCAAGAGAAATCGGAAATCAACCTTTCAAGGAATAGAAAATAGTCCAATGGTTTAATGATATTACAAATTTCCTTTTATGTGGTCCAACTTAAATTCGGCAAAGAAAATAATCCCAATGTTACGTTAATATTAAATTGTTTTGGAAGTGTAATAAAGCCTCTGCAAAACACCATTTCCTAATAGTGGTCATCAGTGTTTAATGAACACATTTGGTGAAGAGAAGCTCCAATGGTCATATTTCTTAGGTATTTATCTATAAGTAACGGATAGTAATTCTATTCAAAACGATGACCTATTTTTTATATTAAATCTAAAAAAATAATTTCAATTTGAATGCAATAATTTTAGCCTCCTGTTACTTGCTTGTTCTAAGTGGAATGAGCGGCAAATTGATAAGATCGTGATCGTGGGGGGAGATTAACTCACAAACAACATGTTGAATACTCTCAAAAGTTATCAAGATTAAATTCCTTTAAGTAGAAAATGAGAACAGTAGCCTTTTTTTGCCCTGTCATAAAATGCCCCTTTGGGTATTTGCACTGTCACTTTCTCTCTGTCTTATTACTACTGCATGTCAAACACGATATTATCCCTACTTTTTAAGGCCCTTAGAGCTCGTCTCCTCTCATATCTTTTCGCTGTTGATTTTTAAGAGTTTTGACTTTTATATCCCGATCTTCACAAAAAAATAAAATGTTCTGTTTTATATTGAAAGACGAAGTTTTGTCTCATATTAACCCATCAAGTAGGATTTCACTTAATGCTCCATATAATTTATCATAATCAATTCCCTTGACTACAATTTTCCCCAAGTGTCCATAAAATTCTAGGTTAGATTAAAAAAAAGCATACATTTTAAATAGGATGGCCTTTGTTGAATAAGAATGCAAGAATGCTGTAAACATATCTTTGTTTATTACTAGTTACTTCATCCACAATAAATGTTACATGATACTGTCCAATTACTTCTCTGATTTTCTTAACAGTTAAATGACAAATTGGCTGGCTTCACATATTTCATTTTTCACGTACTTTCAGAAGGTACTGATTCTTAGGTCCATTTTTCCCTAAAGTTAAATTTTGTGATTCTCAACTTTATTTAAAGGTATACCTGCTCTTAAAGATGCAGATGCTAAATCTTGCTTAGTTTCTGTCTGGCATAACAAAAATTTAAAATTGTGGAAAGAAGAAAAAATCATTAAAAAGTTAAACAGAATTAAAAAATTAAAACTATTAAAAATATTGACTAAAATATAGAGAACAGAACAACAAATACATGGGTAAATGTCCAAAATGCCGGCAGTTACACCAAATATGGATATATATGGCCTTATAAAAGTAATTATTTTAGAATTATTTTTTCATTTCTATGAATATTATTGCGGTTTCATATGAAATTAAGTTTCCATAGAATTATTATTATTTTTTCCAATAGAGGACACTACTTTTATAGAGTTCGCCACTACCAAGCCGTAGATATTTGTTGGTCATTTTATGAGAGCAACGTATAAGGAGTCTTCATTACTTCCTAAGACAGGAAAACGCAAATATAGCCGACAGATGGCGCTTGTACGAGCGACTTTGGTGGAAATAGGCAAATGAGATTGTTATAAGAGCTTGCGCTCCTATAAATACACAACCAGTGCAACGCTGCATTCCCCAAAAGTGACAGTGTGGTGTGGATTCACAAGTTCGTTCAGCATAGGACCCTTCTTCTTTGAAACGGAGTGCCCAGTAAATGGGTGGAAAACGGATATGGTGAATGCGCAGCGTTATTCAACACTTCTGCACGATAATGTCGTGCAGCTTTGCGGGAAAGAGATGCGCTATTTACAGTCACGTTTATGCAAGATGGAGCAACAACTAGTCACACTGCTAATTCTGTCAAAGATTTTCTGATCCAGACATTCAGGGAAGAAAAAATCATGTGCAGGCGTTTCAGGTTTCCATGGCCTCCCATGTCTCCAGATTTTACCCCGGCAGACTTTTGGTTGTGGGGATATTTGAAATCTCGGGTGTATCGATCCAATCCATCCAAACTCTTTCAACTGAAAGATGCGATCCGCCGAGAGGTGTCTTACATACAACCGGACCTGCTGCACTCTGCCGTTGCTGGATTTGTGACTCGCCTGCAATGTGTTATCTCCTATGGTGGTGGGTCATGTGGAACACTTACTGTTGTAATTAACGATTTGGAGGCAATCTGTTTGCTAATTGCGTTTCTTTTTCTTTGACTTGTGTACATCAGCGCCTTCTATCGACTCTTGAGTTATTTTTTTTCTGTTTAAAAAAAAAAAAAAAAACCCATGCCCTAACGATACTAGCCCTGCAAATCGTTTCTTATTTTGGTTATTTTTCCGGTTATTATGAATTTTTAAAGTTTATACGGATTTTCAGATCACTCGGTGTAAACATTTTTATATTATAAAAAAATGAAAGACAAGAACATTCCGCTTCGTTTTCCTGTATATACCAATATTTTTGTACCCACATACAAACCATGTTGTTACACTAACCCGTACTAGTACATGTCCCAAGCTCAAGTATCAATCGTCAAAAAATGTACTAATATGTGTCCGAATACAATGTGTTAAGATTCGATTTTTAAAAATCAAAATTTGCCAGATGGAGAAATGACTTAAAAAGACTTATCGGTAATGAAGTTCTATTTAATTGTATGGTTAACAATCGGTGATATTTTAAACGTTAAGTGCATACAACTAGAAATGGTTTTGTCCTAATTTTAAATCATTATAAAAAATGTAGTTTAAAATATAATTTTACTGTTCAATATCAGAAGCTATACTCTTCCGTACATTTAATGCTCCCAATGGAGGATGTATGCAAATGTATGGACGATTCTTATATAAATTTCATTATTTGTAAAAACAATTTTATAATGAGAATTTTTATTTAACCTTCTGTAATACAATACAAAAATATCAGATGATTGTAAACATACACATATACATTCAACAGATTATATGGAGATTAAAGATCATTATTCATACCTTTATAAGAAATATTGTTAAATTTGAATACTTAAAAAAATTGAAATTTAAAGTTCCCTATTTAACGCAATCGTTGAACTTCTTATAAAGGTTCATTGAAAAATGATTTTATGAAAAGTCTGCTTGCGTGATGCGATGGATATCAAGGTCGTCGTATTCCTTAACCTTCAGTTTAGATTTATGAAAAACACCCAACCAAATGAATTAAAGTGCTATTTACAGCAGGAAAAATTCCTTCTTACAAATCTTTGGATAATAACAGTATTTTAATCTGGCTTTCATTTAGAAAACGTCTGACCACTACTCGATAGCATTTCACAACTCTTATCATAATAGGAAAATGTAGAATTTAGATTAGTAGAAATGTCCAATTGTTGGAAGATGCCCTTAGGTTGATAATCGTATTCCACTCGAGTCAGGGATTCTATTTTAATTAAATAAGAAAAAAATGAGCTTGGTGATAATCGTAGCTTCTTTATAAATGATATGCCCATCGCCTGTTTTTCCTCTATCCTCAAGGGTGTGAAAAAATAAAATTCTTTAAGATCTATGTGTAGAATTTCAGGTATATTATTTCAGACATTAAAGTAGGTATGTCATATCCTACATATACTTTTAAGAAGTATTGGTATTTTCAATAAATGAGAAAGAATTGTTTTCATTTTGAATTCTAATTATAGATCGATGACCTAACTGGAAGGACGATGTCTTTTAGTAGTGGGGGTACCAATGCAGGATTTTTAGAATGTTAGCAGCAGTTTGAAATCAGCTTTAGAGCGCTTTCCCACTCACCGACACGACAACGTCTGTATCGGATGATAAATAATGCAACGACAAAACGGTATCGTGTAGTCTAGAAAGCAGTTTTTCCACTCTACCGATATCGTTACACGATAAGGTGAAATTTTCTGTTCGTTTCATTTAAAGATGGCGGTAATCTCGCACAAGTTTTATAGTGACTAAAGTAGTAACTTTTATAGACTTAGTACAACAATTATTGTTAGAAAAGTAAATTGTAACGTTGTTTCATTACACACATTTTAAAAACATTGGATGCTAATACTAGGAACCACTTTCTTATATTTTTTCCTTCGGCTCTATGCTAGTGAAGCTTTGGTTCCGCCTCTTTTTTGTGATAAGGTCAATTTAACACCTAACCTCTGAGTCGTTTTGGAGTAGTGTTAGAGCGTTGCTCTTTCAATTTCCCGCCTCCATTACACACATTTTAAAAACATTGGATTTTTCCATCTGCGGTATGCTAGTGAAGCTTTGGTTCCGCCTCTTTTTTGTGATAAGGTCAATTTAACACCTAACCAGCGAGATGTTTTGGCGTAGAGTTAGCACGTTGCGCTTTCAGTTTTAAGCCTCGGGTTCTTTTCTCGATGTCTTATTTTACTATTCCATTTTAAAAATTTTGATTTTAATTTTTCTGCAACTCTCTTAAATCTGCTAAAATTCTAGCATCTCGTCTAAAAATTAAAATGATTTTTATTTAAAACAATAATATACTAAAAAAACGAATAAAAATATTTTCAATTTTAATTGCTCTTTTCTAATTTTATGTAATTATTTTTGTCCTTTTCATTTTCCATTTTAAATCTATTTAATTTTAACTATTAACACATTAACCAGATCATTTTTTTCTTTAGTAAGTTCACCTCTTTAAATTTATTAAATAATCTTAAATCTAAATTTGATATACTCAGTAATTTGCTTTCAAAAGCATGTAATAAAAGTATGTGATAAATGAACTTATTAATTATTGAAGCTGAGAACGTAATATAACAGATGTGAAATTCAAACAGTAATAATAGCAAATCTACGATAAAATTACATTTTATGATCAAACAAGTGAGAATAACATAACATTAAAATTTGAGCAGAATGTGTGAATTTAATGCGTAAGAAATCTAAGCATTTAAATATTATATTAATAATGAGTTTAAAAACAAAGTCGTGTAACAACTGTGTTACAAAAAATATAATTTATTAATCCAAAGCAAACAATGTGAGTAGCTATAGCTCTCAAAATGTCTGACCGATTCAAAAGGAATAGCGAGTGAGGAACGACAAAACTGCTCGATAAACGATATCGGCCATTCGAAAACGATAAAATCGTCATCGAATCGGTTGGTGGGAAAGCGAGTAGCTCATCATAGTGCATTTTACGTGCGCCGATGTCGGAGAACATCAATCGTTTAAGATATATCGCTGTTGTTTTGGTAAGTGAGAAAGCGCTCTTATAAGAAGCAAGACCCTGTCTCATTATCCCTTGTATATCAAAAAAGTAGAGGGAGCGTAGCGCTTCAAACCAAACTTTGCTATGATAAGTTGACAGTAAGCGAAATAATTAATTGTAAAGCTAGGCTATATTTAATTCTTATTACTAAACATTATTTTATTTCATATCACCGAATTCTGGTGAAAGTGCTAGATGTCTATTCTTAAAAACTTCCGAGTATGTATATAACATTTAGAAACCAACGTCCCACTGCCTTTTGTTGATATCAATAGATATTTGTTTATGGTAGGACACCTTGCTAAAATATTTATTTTACCAGACATTCTTGTCTTATTTTAATCACATTATTTATAAGAAGCGCATTTTATATTAAGATATTTCAGCTGTATGGATTGAAGTATTATCGATTAATTTTCAGCTGTAACGGATGTCAGACGAAAAGACAAAGAGTATTTGAACCAACACTAAGTTAATATGATAACGTAATTAGAATTTGGCAATATAATGATTCTCTAACATCAATCTAATAAGTACCGATTTCAGCAATAAATAAAGACCAAAGAAATTGTGTATAGAAGTTAGCTCTCAATTTGGTTATCGACAATATATCTTCATAAAGAGAAGTCTTCTACAGAGCATTTTCAGAATTTAATCTTGTTATATTTCTCTTAAATTATCCCAGGAGTTCATATATGAGCAATAAATAATGGTCAAAGAAATTGGCCCTCTATCAGGCCAACGATAAATATTAACAGGATGCTTATCGTGGTATCTTTCTGTATGTTATAAAAGCACTAATAAGTAAATTTACAAAGAGTTTTGAGGCTAATTATATTTGTTTATTAATACAAGTTCCCTCTTATATCTGAGAGACATAAAACCGCGAGCTTCCACGTGTTTTTTAATTCATCTTCATAAAGAGCCTTCTTGGGCTTAAATATAATTTAGCAACGTAATCTAGAACTATCTCAATGAGTACAAATATCTACAATAAACAGAGACCAAAGAAATTGCATATACAAACTAACTCTCTTCCTAGCCATTGATAACTATTAATAAGCAATTTGTGTTATAGCTTATCATGATGCTTTTATGTCTTTTATATTAGTAGTACTCATTTTTATGAAACGCTTTGCTGCTACGTCCAGTTTCTCATTAATATGACGAGTTTATTGCAATAGAATTTCAAAAACTTATTTGATAGGCATAAACATCATAAAATTATGCTGCAGCGTGTTCTTTAATGTATAATCTATTTTTTTAGTGTAGTTAGAATTTAGTAACGTAATTTTTATGTAGAAGTCTGTAACTGAGTATAAATATCTACAATAAATAACAAATAAATTGTATGCTCAATTTGCTTTCAATCCGTCCATCTTAACACGTGATATTATAGCTTTTTGTGATAGTTTTCCATCCAATTATAATGATTGTGCATTTACGAAGCGCTTTGAAACTAAGTTTATATTTGCTTATTTATGAGACTAATTTATTATATCATATTTTTAGAGATATCATATCGTATCAGGGAGAGATTTAACGTCTAAATTATGTCACGTGTTCTTTAATATATCAGCAATTTTCTGTGGCGTAGTCAGAATTCAGTAACGTAATTTTTCTGTAGAACTCTTTCACCGAGTATAAATATCTACAATAAATAACGAACAAATAAATTGTTTGCACAATTTGGCTCTCAATACGGCCATCGTAACACGTGATTGATATTGTAGCTTGTCTCGATAGTTTTCTATCCAATTATAATCACTATGCATTTACAAAGTGTTTTGGAACTAAGTTTATATTTGTTTATTAATATGACGAGTTTATTAAGTCATATTTTTAGAGATATCATCTGGCATCAGACAGACATTTAACGTCGAAATCATACCGCGTGTTCTTTAATATATCATCAGGTTTCTTTGATGTAGTCAGAATTCAGTAACGTAATTTTTCTGTAGAACTCTTTTACTAAGTATAAATATCTACAATAAATAACGGCCAAATAAATTGTATGCACAACTTGGCCATCGTAACATGTGATTGATATTATAGCTTGACATGATCGTTTTTTATCCAATTATAATCATTGTGCATTTACGAAGCGCTTTGGAACTAAGTTTATATTTGCTTATTAATATGACTAGTTTATTATATCATATTTTTAGATATATCATCTGGTATCAGGGAGACATTTAATCCTTAATTTGACAAGATGTTTTTTCAAATATTTTTTAATTTTAATTTCTGTTATTTTCCCATGTCTGTATAGACATTAGGATTTCTCTAAAATAAACAAAAAAAATATCATTTTCCATTTTTGAGATAATTAATGTCCGCTGTGGCGAACACTGACAATTATGTTATATAGTAGTTATAAATATACATGTCCGGTGTAGCGGACTTAGCCAAATTAAGGGATAAGGTCGAAATCATGCCACGTGTTCTTTAATATATCATCAGGTTTCTGTGGCGTAGTCAGAATTTAGTAACTTAATTTTCTGTAGAAATATTCCACCGAGTACAAATATCTATAGTAAATGTAAACCACAGAAATTGTACATACAGTTTAGTTCACAATTCTGCCGTCAGTGCCTCTTAGCGCATGATTGCTATTATAGCTTTCCATGATAGTTTTCGGCACATTATATAAAAAGTGCGCATTACAACTAAGCTCCAATTTGATTATTAATGCGACCAGTTTATTGCGTCATATTTTTAGAGACTTCGCATCTTTTATCAGGGAGACATAAAACATCAAAAATCATGCCTCCGTGTGTTCTTTTAATGCATCTTCATAAAAAAAAGAAGCTACTGGAGTGCACCCGTTTTTCTCTTTACCAAACTGAAATGGAAAAAGAAAAGAAAAAAAGATAATTATAATCCAGTGGCGGGCGCTCCTGTTCGTTACAATTCTTAACGGCAATCGAGCTCTCGGCGAAGAACTCTCTGTGGCCATCAGCGACCTTAATCATTTTTTATCTAATTACGTTTTCTTTCTTTTCAGGAAACAGTTACGGGGAAGGAAAGCAATAAAAAAGCTAAGTGTAGAAAGGGAAGGGGGGGAGGAGCGTTTTGGCAGACGTCACCTGACACGGATCAACTGTCAAATGAACGGTGATAAATAAAACAGGTAGCAGCAAACACAGAAATATGCAAAGAACCCACATAGAAGAGCCACGCGTCAAGCACGAGCCTCGGCGCACGCCTCCGACGCATAGAGAGGGGATGAAAAATTGATAAAAGACTCTTATTTATAGGTCGAATCCCACAAAAAAATATGTCATTTATTCTTTACCGTTAGAGCTTAAATTTTCCATTTTAGCCCTCGAGAACAATCTCTGGGTATACCACACTTGAGCCAATTTCGTTTGGTGTTTAATTTATGCCTAGCTTTCCGTTTCAGACACAGCTAAATATAGTTTGTAGAATTTTTATGTTTTTCGGAATGAGTTTTCCTTCTAATCGAAGGTCAATGACAATCCTATATAAAATACCTCAAAATGGAGTACTACCTGTTATTTATAATTTTGTATTTAAATGTACAGTTTTTTTTTTTTTTTTTTTTTAAAGAGCCTTGCACATATTACTACTTTCCCGGTAGGTGAATCGACTGAAATCATGACAAATAAATTTATCTATTATAAAGCTTCACTTTACAGTACTTTGTATAAATTTGATAAAATAAATCAATTATCACAAAGTGAATTTTTTTTTAAATGCCATTGTATAATGTTTAAAATTACGGTAATCATTACTGAAGCAGGCTGTACAATACAAAGATGTTTAAATTTCATGCTTTTTTCACTCTGTGCAGTCCATAATAATTTATATAATATATTCATCTATATATATTTGCAGAAATGATTAGGGAATTATTTATTTGATATCTTGAACCTCACATGAGGCTTCTGATTTAAGCGGAAATTTTTTTCAAGAAACTTTTATCTTCCCTATTACCATCAAAGCATCTGGAAGGTGATTTAGTTCTTACAGTTAACACAAGATTGGAAAGTATCAGATTGTATCAGATTTGTCGAAGGAGTGACTGTAAGAACAAGATTCATTTTTATCTTTATACTAATATTATTTCTTTTATGCCCTTTACAACAACGAAAAATGCTAATAAAGGTGTAAAATGTACCTGAGCTGATTTAATTTTCCTCAATCTATATGGATTTGTTGAACCCCAAAAATCCAAACATCTACGATTTTCACTTAATAATTTTTGTATTGAAGCAAAGATTCTACCTGGGGTAGAGGTGAGATTTGTTTTTTTCCTACAAGATATGATATTAAAGATATAAAAGTTTCTAGAGTGAGAAAAATACTAAGCTGCAAAAATATTTTTTCATTTCAAAATTAAATTTAATTGCCAATACATGTTTTAGAACTTACAGAACCATAAGGTTAAAGCTAATCAGAATGTTGACAAATGCTGGACAAGCTAATGAAATTCTTTTCAAACGCATCGGCTATGTTGCACATCCAAACGAGATGATCGAAAGTTAAAAAAAATATGTTTGAATAATCGATTTATAAAATGTTCAGAACATAGAGGTAAAAAATTGTCTGGCAAATGAATTCTTTCAGAAAACGATGCTGAGACGATCAAATGAAGCAGGCTTAGCGCCGGTCTCCCCATTCGTTTAACGGTTAACCGCGATTAATCTCTGTTTAAACGGTGAATTGAGTCCCACCATTGGTTGGCGCCATGGGTTAATCGCGGTTAACCATTAAACGACTTTGGTGAGACCGGCCCTTAAGGGCAACACGATTGGCAATTAAACTCTTTTTAGCAAAAACATTTAGAAAATAAGGCAATTTGTCGCAACGTCACGAACTACTATAATGCCCTTCCCATTCATTTTCAAGTTTACAGCAGCCAATAGACAAACAATAAACTGCCCTTCCGTTTGAAACTAAAGCCAAAATTGTCATAATTTGAGAATTTGCCCTACTGCGTGAAGTCGCCATATTTAAGGGGTCCCAAAAGTTTTTAAATGTTATGCCAATGATTGGGCTCGAGGAATATTTTCTGATGAGTAGAAGTTCAATCTATTTGAGATTGACGGTAACAAGATACTCCGATGACGAAAAGATGATCAACTTAATGAAAATTGCCCTCTTAGAATAGTAAAGACGTTACATACATCATGAGGATGTAAAACTTTTCGAACTTTTCTATGACCAAAAGGGTAAAGTAATTTGTTAAACGGAGTCTGTGGTAAATTTAATTCGATTTCCAATTTTAAATTTAAGTACACATGTGCATGAGCACATATAAATTTGTAAGTAATCATTGATTTTTTTCATTTTAGGTTAAATCATAGAAAAATACCTGAATGATGGATGAAAGTGTAGGGCGCTTCTCTATAATTCATTGGTTCGAATCCCACTTCTGGCATAGATCTTTGTAGTCGTTCGGAATTGGAGCAGATCCAGGTTTTATTTGCCATCGGGATTAAAAAGAGTAGACCGCAGAGTTCCAAACCAGTTTTATGATTGTCTTACGGAAGTTAATGTTTTGTAGTGATCTTTTGAATGGTTTGTTGAAATAAAATTTTTGAATTAAATATATTATGTTTTTATCAGTTTGGGTGATATTTTTTAAGAGTTTCAAAGGTACTTTTGTGTCAAAAGGAATAATTTTTTTTAACTATACTTTGTTCAATGCAATTTTTTTGGATTTAATTTACTTTTATAATAGTTAGATTTTAATTCCGGTCATACGTTTGGCTATTTTTTAATCTCGGAGATACTCGGCTATTGGGAATATTTATTTATTTATTTTTTTTAATATCGGGAGTCAAACTTTACAAACTTGGAAACGTAGGGAGTGATATTTGCTGATTATGGATACTACGCATAAATTCATTTTATTACTGGTATAAATGTTATGATTTGTATAATTGATGTAATAACCATATTTGTGAGTTAAAAGTTAAGTTTGTGAGTTATTGATTTAATAACCATATTTGTTTCCATTAGGTTTGAATTTCAAAATATGCTTACAGGCAAATTATAAGCACAAACTTCATTCATCGCTTTTCAGCATAGCTCCATTGCCCTTGTTGAGAACCAGTAAACAGTGGAAACAGATTTTCTATACTACCTAGGAATTTTCATTCATAAAGCTTTCTATAGAGGTTTAATGAGTAAGTATATTGAGTAAGTTCTATACAGGTTTAATGGTATAGGGTAGGTAAGTTTTTGTGCTCCAAACCTAATCAAACTTATCAAGAGTATCTTGGGATTCTTTCATTATTATGGCCTAGAAAGAATGCAGATCTTAAACTTAAAGAAAATGTAGGTATTTATTGGATAAGAAATTCAAATTTTGAAGCCTATAACTTTACCAAAACTAGAAAACATTATTTACAATGTTTTGTTTAGTAAAATTTCTAAAAGTTATGCTAACACACTGTTTAACACTATGCAATTACGTATTAAATCTATTATCTAGATAAAAGGAGGAATAATCCAGTACTTTATAAATTCTTTATACGAAATAAAAAATGCATTAAATCTTAATAGAATAATAAGTTGAGTTTATCATATTATTTTTAAAATAAAAGTATATTTGTTTTGTTATTGATTATTTAGTAAAGAACAGAGAAGATAATTAAAAGATTGCAAATGTATACAGGTATTAATCCCTGTTTGTTATTATGCAAGTTAATTATTTAAAAACTGCTAATGATTATTCTTATGATTATAGGGCAGCATTATATGATAAAAATGTGTTTCAATGTTTCCTTTTAATATTATTAAAAATAAAACAAGTACAACTAAATTACAAATAAATTAATAAAGTGTGGCTTTTTTGTCCCACAGCGTATGCATAATGTACACACATACATAAGTATCAATATATTGTACTAAGATATCTGCAATCAATCTAACAGTCATCCCCCATTCTTCTTTCAAGCTTCTGCAAGAAAAGACATGCGGCAAGAAAGCTAGAGGCGTCGCACTGCACTAAGAATTTTTCCACGTTCAGCTTCTATGTCTTGGTCGAACGTGCTCGGCTTGCATCATTAAAGTCACATGCCTCCTTCCCTCTTCTTTTAAAGAAGTTGCTAATTACCTCCTTGTCTAGTTTTTTCATGCCCATTTGCTTTCAGATTATCCCCTTTACACGGTGTTATAATTACATTATTTGCTGTATGCAAAGTCATACGTAGATAGTATTTTTCTTGTTTTAAATTTCTCTTTCCCTTTACATCATTACTTTCTTGTAAATAGTATGATTAAAAGTGTCAAACAGGGTAGATAGTTCTCTTTCCATCCCTTATTATTAAGATATTTAAACAATTTTAAAGGGATTTCATACATGTTAAAGGATATTTTCTGAAAGTGTATCTCTCTTTACTAATCATAAGTTTTTCATACATTTTATTCAATAGATAAGTTTAACACTAGATTTACGGATGCTGATCATATACCTATTTTTACTGAAGTGAGCCAATTTGACTCATACAAGAAAGTTTTTTTTAAAAAGAAAATAGTTCCAAATTAATTTAAATAAAATGTTTATTATAAAAAAATCATGGAAAACATTTTTTACATATAAAATCTATTTTTGAAACACATTTTCTGCAAACATTTCTATTACATTTAGCACAATGGTTTCTACATCAGTTTCTTTTGCGTGATTGTTGAACTTGACAATTCTTCCGTGCATGAATTTCTGTCATTGGAATGGAAGTGTTCTTGACTTCTTCTCTATATTTACTTCTTAGCTCTTCAGAAAATTGGAAAATAAAATCTTTTCATGAAATATTTACTTGAGTCGACCAATAAATTTCATGTTATGCGATTAACTGTTAAACCATTCTATGAGTCAAATTGACTCACAACCGTGAAAATAGGTATACCACATTTGATAATGCGAAATGAAGGGGTCTGCGGGGAAGAGGAATGAAAGTTTACATATATTCCATTACTTAACTAAAACCCAACGTATGTTTTTGAAAAGTGATATTAAAGTTTTATATATATATAGTGATCAAATTTTTAATGAGTCAAATTGGCTCGGTCCGTAAATCTATTGTTAAATATATATTTTTTCTGAGTGTATATATGAGTAGTTATATTATTTATAGAATAAATTAATGCCAATGATATAGTTAAATTTTTTTGGGTTTTTTTAATTACTTAGTTATAACTTCATCTTATTCTCCACTTTTGTCAAGTTTTCACAAGTTTTTAAACTTTTTATATCAAAATGATTTCTGCATCAGTAGTTCACGCTATAAAATGTATTGAGATCACTTTAAATTGTAGGCTACCTGCATTTTTAAGTTATCACGTGGACTGTACTAAAACATAGCAATTTTTTTTTCAAAATTCTCTTGTATTAGTTGCTCATTATTTTTCACTGAAATCGTTTTAGAATGAAAATTTCATGATTTTATATGAATGGAAATATGCTTTAAATTTTTCTCCTTAGTTTACTATTTAGAGACTTGATTTATCGAAACTAATACCATGACTCCTTGAGAAGGTAATATGACTCTTTAAATTGCAAAATGTATTTATTAGGATGTTTAAAAGATTATAGTATTATTAAAATTAACCATTAATTACTTCTTAAAATCTGAAAATTTTTTTGAATTTTCATATGCAATAAAATGATTATCAGTGTTAGTGTACAGTAACATTGAAATGCGCGGAAGTAAAAACATGAACCTTATTTTAATGTAACTTTGTTTTAATGTAATTGTAAATTGCCCATTTGACGATGCACGAATGAATTTTAACTACCTCAAACATTTTATCAGTACGTACGTACAAGGAAACTTTAAATATCCATTTTGACCATTTCAAAATGCGTTTTGAATGGTTTCATAGTCTCATCTCTACATATGCTGAACGATGGCCGAATGGTTAGGGAACTGCCTTTCGGAATCGGAGTTTGTGGGTTCGAGTCCCAATGTGGCATGGATGTTCGTAACCGGTCGGAATCGGCTTAAAGCGGTAGGTTCCGGTCTCATTAGCCCTCGCTGCAAAATAGTAGACCGTACTGCTCCAAATCAACCAACCAATCTCTACATATGTATTTCATTTAATTGGAAACTGAATAACCATAGAGTGTTGAAATTTTGTATTTAGGATTGTAGCATTATCTAGCCGTACTCCTCTCTTTTCCATAATATGACCTCTATATAACGAAAAATCTCAATATTTTTTTAAATAACGCTGGGACCTTTGCTTGTTAAGCATTTTCCCATATAACACCACGGTATTTGTGTATCATTTTATTATGGGATCAACATATAGGTGGTCAACCTTTCTCCCTAACACGAGACGCAGTGTCTCTGTCGGCAAAGCAACGCTTTCGTAACTGGAGGGTTGCGGGTTCGGAGCTCGAGCCGGCCTAAGGTCAATCATGTTCGTTAAAGACCACTGGAGAAGGTGATGCCTGAATGACGTCGCACCACTTGACTGAAGAGAGGGGTGAACGCTAGCAGACGAAAGAGGTGAAGAGATGGGAAAGGGTACTGTACGAGACGGTGCACGGGGTTGCCGTCAATTGGGTTTAAACTTTAAAATCATAGCTATATATTAGATGTTTTGACGAAGTGCAGTGTTAATGTTATATTTAATCAAGAATTGTGAAGTGTGTGTAGTGAATAAATTCGTAAGTTTAGTGTTTTTAAGTGGTGGAGTGTTTAATGCTCAATATTGCTTCCATTGAGAAACATCGTGTGACGTCAATAAGGTTCTCGATATATCACAGGGCACGTAAAATATGTTCGTGGTCACAATCTCCTCCAAGTTCTCAATTAATACCTCTGGGGGTGTCAGGCCAAGCCTATGGGTCTTCTGTTTGATCTCTGCTTCAAAGTTACGAGGACCCACTTGATCATAAGTCGTAGTTTCACCCTTGTGGTACTCGTTATAAACGAAAGGCGCTCCCCTTTGCCTTAATATGAAGTAACCCCCGGCTCAATCGTGCTTGGTTTGACCAAGTGGCATAAGACAACAACAGCTTCCTAATACAGGACAAAAATAAAGTGGGTCCTCGTAATGTCGAAACAGATACCAAGCAAAAGACCTTCAGGCTTGGTCTGCCACCTCCATAGGTGTTGTTTGGGAACTTTGAAGGCACTTTGAACGCAAGCCTATTTTCAGGGCCGTAAACGCTATTAACAAACACTCTTAGATCGGCTAGAACACCAAACCTGCAATCCTAAGAATCTCAATATACCAAATAATAAAACTCTACAGGCCACAACTGATGGTAGCTTAAGCTCTATTTATTGTTGTATATAATTCTACTCATTGTTGAAATAATATTAAAAATTTTTCTTGTTAAAAAGTAATATTTTTTAGTAATTGTGTAGATGTTTACGTTATTAAGGAATTGGAGGATAGTGCCCCATAGTGGCTTGACTAAAGAACTGGGTTCCCCCGCCAACTTGGCGATAATGGTTTAAGTATGGTCGCCTAACATTTTCTCCTGATCTCGCCGTGTCCAAACAATCTGTATCTATATTATAATTTATATGATATTTGCATCCAACTCTCCTTGTGTAACTCTTTTCTTATATATTAAAAACGTGCAATGCTTAAAAAAAATTAGATATAACAAACCATTAATGGTTCACTATGGTTGAATTTTAATAATTTGGACCTGTTGTGTTTAACTGTTAAGGGATTAATTGCCCATGAATATAAATGTCCGGTTTTCAAGTCGTTTCCTTTAATTAAGTAAGGGTATATAATTCAATTGCGATAGCGCACTGTGCATTAATTAAAGTCGCCAAAAAAGCAAGAAATACAATGTTTGAATGGATCACCTTTGTGTTTTAGTAAATATTGCCAATAGTTTAGCCAAATTTGTCAAGGGAAAACCAATTTTTAAGTAGTCTTGAGAATAGTATATCACATACAAATAAAGTGAGTTTAAAAGAAGTACAGGAAAAATATGTATAGCTTAATAGACATATAAAAATATCACGGGATGTCTACATGAGGTATTTTTTAACACAGAAATCTAAAACCAGAAATACTTTTGTGTTGCTTAGCGTTTATTTTGAAAATAAACTCAACACACTTAAACATAAGGGACGAGAATGAATTGTCATATCACCCATTTGACTTTTAAAATATACAGACGTGCAATTATTATAACATCATTAGCGGTGTCATTATCGCCGCTATAACAAATTTGCATTTTTGCCCTTCGCAGCGCCATTTAAATTCTAATGAAGCACTTAATTCGGCAATAAAATGGCGGCGTTTCTACAACAGCTTAAAAAAATGGCAAATCAATCAGAAAACATTATTTTTTCATTAAGTTTATGTTGGTCTTGATATATTCATGGTCATTTTTCAAAGCAATCTGCATCATGAAATAATACAAGTAGGTGTACATTTTAAACGGATTTATCACTAAAAATAATTGAGATTAAATAGAGACTGGAATCACGGGACTTGTGAAAATATATTAAGGGTTTTTTTTTAAAATATCTGGTCGTGCATTTTGAAATATTTATTTCTGATGTAATCGTTTGAATTTCATTTGTCTGAAAATTATTATTCAATAAAGTATTTCAGCTATCATAACCGTGACATGGAAAATATATTAACACATACAGAAGGAATATAGGGAGAAAATTTATTTCTTTGGATACGTTTTTATTCCCTTAAAAGAAATCAAAAAAGTATTTGTAACCATAAAAACTTCCGATCCTCAGATTTCAACAGAAATACCTATGTAGACCCTTCCTAAATCTAATTGGACTTAGTTGGTACAGATAAATTACAGACGCCCGGTTTTTTCGCCAAATTTGGCTTTTCTCGGCGGTTTTTTCTGACGTCATTACCCGACACTATTCGAGAAATTTCAGGATATTCTTGGTGTCGCCTAGGTCAGATTGTATATTTTTGTTCTTATCATTTTTTTTTTTGGATTTAGTAATCTAGTTATGGCGGGTTTAGTTATTTCGGTTCTTATTTTTTTTTAAATTGTTAAAAAGTATCAGGATATTCTTAGGCTTAGTGTTGGGGAAATATGAAAATTAAGCCAGAAAAGGGGTTAAGATATGGGTTTGTTTGGAGTTGTCTGAAATCTGTGGCTGGTAAAGTTTGCGGTGATACCAAGTCGATTCGGAGGGGGGGTACTTGGTTCAATAGATTTAAATTAACAATGGAAGAAATAATGCTTTTAACATATAATATTAAGAAGGAGGGGTTGAGGAGGGTAACCCTCCTTACATATTAGATTTTCTAAAATATTAGTGCTTTTTTTTGGAGAAAGTTTAGTTTTGTTAATTGTTGTGTTTCAAACATGTCATGTGACCTCCGCCATGTTTTATTTGTGATCTTCCAGAAAACGCGCACCGCTGTCATGTTTTTTTACGTGGCGATTTTTCAAAACACGCGTTTTTCTGTTGGTCGCCAAACAAACATGGCGGACGGCACCGGCGTCTATAATGCATCTGTTCCGACTAGTTTAAGCGTTACATCTGTACGTACGGATAAGGAAAGTGTAACCTTTAAATATTAAATATCCTTTCGACCATCCCTGAATGCAATTTGACTGGTTCCGTTGTGATGTCTGCAATTCATAGGGTGTAGTTCGTAGTATCTATCTTGAATAACTGAATTTCTTTTCAAACTAATTGCGAGTTAGACTAAGATTACATCTACTTGTGCTCTTTTGATTACAATCTGAACTTTATTTAACAGAAGCTTCCAATTTACATTTCGTATTGTGTGTGGGCACAAATGAAAAATGATTAACGGTATAATGTTGAAATTTTATAGGTTGGATTGT
>CM063510.1:21125683-21180683 GCA_032207245.1 Pardosa pseudoannulata
GATGTCGGGATAAAACCCAAAACCATCTATCTGAACTCTTTCTTGGCTACAATGACTTGCTTTCAACTGTGGCAGGCAGTCCTGCAGGTCTTTGACTACCTGCTTTGTAATCTATCATTGGAGAAATGTATCAGAGACAGTGGGCTAAACCAAATGTCACTCTCTTTGGATTAAATCCATTCAATTACTAGCCTATGCAGATGATATAAATATTATTGGAAGATAATAAAGGGCAGAAAAAGAGGCATTTTAAGCCCTTGAAATTTCATCCACAAATATGGAACTTACCATCAATGAAGGTAAAACCAAACTTATTTCCTCTTTCAACTGTAAATTACAATCAAACTAGAACAGAGATTGATGATAAAACTGACCACCACATGATTCTTTGGACTGAGAAAGCAATTAAGATCAGGCATAATCAGTTGAAAAATTAAATTTAAAATCTATAAAACTCCCATTTCATCCTGCTCCATGGAAGCAAAACTTCGACTCTCAATAATGACATTCAGAATTCTTAGAACATATTTGAGAGAAAAATTCTTAGAGCTATATTTCGCCCAGTACAGGAGAGCAGATGCTTGAGAACTCAATTTAACTTCGAATTATACCAACTTTATAGGCAACCACAGATAACTTAGGTCATCCGAAGCAACAGGTTAAGATGACTGGGCCACGTTTCGAGAATGTCAGGTGACTGTTCACTTAAAATACCCACTTTCAAAAATCCTGTGGGAACCGGGACCAGATGAAGTCCCCAACCAGACGGCTGGACGACGTAGAATCGCCGTGGATGAAAGTGGAATACTAGGATGTTCTGCAGATACAGAACTGGAGAGGAGTCGCTGTGGACAGAGGACTCTGAGGGGTGGTTGAGGCACACAATGGCTGCAAAGGGCTATTGTATTTATGAAAAAGAAGAAGATAAATAGATGAAGGCTTAGTTCAAGAAAGCCCCTCCCTAGTGAAATAGTTTACATTAAATTTTTGAAAAGCATTTCATACCTTTTTTATTTTCTTTTTTAATAACATTATTTTTTAATTAAGTAGAAAATAAATTTTATTGAAAAAAGTTTTAAACTATTCACTTGTGAAAACCTGAATATGAGAGTATATTTCCAATCTAATACAGATTATTTTAGCAATTAAGTAAACTGATTCTGACTGATTGTATCTTCTATCTAATTATTAAGTTAAAACTTGATATTAGTAGAATCAAGATACATATGAGGCTCAACCTCGAATTGAAATAAAAATTATTTTTAATTCAACTCTAAGAGAAAACGTATTTTAAATATATTCGATCTGGAAACGCATTTTCAAATATAAATTTCAGTCTTTTTGTCCACATGCCGGGTACTGGGCTTAAAGAAAATAAACTCCCCGCTCTTCACACACACACATACATACATTCAAATTAAACGTTAACGTCTGCGTTGTGGAAATCAAGCAATCTAGACGATGACCGTTTAAAATAGCTTCAACCATTTATCACTCAGAAAAACTAACAAAGCTTTGGACTCGGTAAAAGCCCGTCTCACTTAAAGAAAGGAGGCACGCTTGTTTAAAAAAACAGACAAAAAACCCTCGTAGTAGGAAGCAATGGCACAGTGTGCGCGGCGTCACACCGAAGTATTTAATCGTTTCCGGAGAGAGAGAAAGTGGTATCTCTTTTTCTCCGCGCTTCGAGAAACTATGCCAACCGTTACGCGGCGAGAAGGAAGGTAACGCCCAGGGCCGTTATCTCCACCCTCAATCGGCGCACACCCGCCCGGCGTGGGAGGATGCGGACGCGGAGAGATCGGCGCACTAGAGGCGGCTGCAGAGACTTCGGAAACGGTGCGTGGAAAACGCAAATATGTTGCATTCGATTTCAACAGTTTTTATAGAATTGGCCAAACTTATTTAATTTCCTAGCAAAAGTACCATTGACAAACCTACCTTTAAAAAAAATCTTATGGGAAAATCATTTAATGCATGTTCATACCTATAAACATGCATTTCTTGTAAATATGAAATCAAGATTAGTAAAACTGTATATAAGAAAAAAATTAAGTTTGAACTGTTCACAAAAAATATTGAAATGTTGTAAGTAATAACATACTTATTGTTTGTCTCAACCGTGGACACGCAAAATTCATGACAAGTCGTCAAGACAGCAAAGCTATTCCGGAAGCGAACAAAAGGATTAAAGTACCTTACCTAAACGGATCGCCTAGGAACCTTATTGCCTGTGTTCCGAAAATATTTCTTTTCAGTTTTAAACTTTTTATTGCGATTTTTGATCATGAAGAACAATTAGAAGAATCCTGAAGTACAATTTAGAATGAAAGAGTTGACATACAGTAATGTTGGTACATCTGAAAAAGTTTAATTGTCATTAGAAATAAATTAGAAATGTAAAAACACATTTTTCAGCTATCTAACTTATGAACTTAAATGAGATGGACGCACTTTTTGACCATCAGCCTTTTTTTTATCGTCAAGAGAGTAGGTAGTGGCTGCCACTGGAATAGAGTTGTCCAAATGTTTGATTTGCTCAAGAGGGGGCAGCTAAATTAATTAAAGATCTCGTTACTATTAACAAACTTATTGTTTATCTCAACCGTGGACAAACGAATTTAAAGACAAGTTGCCAAGACAGCAAAGCTATTCCGGACACGAGCAAACAAAGTAATTAAATTATCCTATCTAACCAGATCGCCTAGCAGTTCTATTTCCTGTTTTCCGAGAACATCGTCTTTGAGCTTTAAGCTCTTTATTAGGATTTACTCTGAATAATACAATTTGCAATAAACCGGTTGTCATACAGTTCTGATGGCATATTTGATATGTTAGAACACAATTGTCGTTAGAAATAAATTAGAAACGTAAAAACACATTTTCCATCTATCTGACTTATGAACTTAAATGAGAAAGACCGCACTTTTTGATAATCGGCAATTATTTTTAATGTTAAGAGAGTAGGTAGTGGCTGTCACTGGAATAGAGTTGTCCAAATGTTTGACTGGCTAAAGAGATTGCAGCCAACCTAATTAAAGGTGTCGTTATTATTAACAAACATATTGTTTACCTCAGGCATAACCAAACGAATTCAAAGACAAGTCGCCAAGACAGCAAAGCTATTCCGGACACGAGCAAACAAAATAATTAAAGTATCCTATCCAACCAGATCGCCTTACAATCGTATTTCCTGTTTTCCTAAAACATCATTTTCGATCTTTAAGTTCTTTATTAGGATTTACTCTGAATAATACAATTTGTAATAAACCGGTTATCATACAGTTCTGATGGCATATTTGATAGGTTAGAACACAGTTGTCATTAGAAAAAAATTAGAAACGTAAAAACAGATTTTCTATCTATCTGACTTATGAACTTAAATGAGAAAGACCGCACTTTTTGATAATCGGCAATTATTTTTAGTGTTAAGAGAGTAGGTAGTGACAGTCACTGGAATAGAGTTGTCCAAATGTTTGACTTGCTCTAGAGATTGCAGCCAACCTAATTAAAGGTGTCGTTATTATCAACAAACTTATTGTTTACCTCAACCATGAGCAAACGAATTTAAAGACAAGTTGCTAAGACAGCAAAGCTATTCTGGATGTGAGCAAACAAAATAATTTAAGTACCCTATCTAACCAGATCTCCTTGCAATCCTATTTCCTGGTTTTCCATAAACATCGTCTCTGAGCTTTCAGCTTTTTATTAGGACTTTGAATAATACCATTGGCAATAAAACGGTTGTCATACAGTTATGATGGTCACATTTAATAGATTAGAACAAAGTTGTCATTTGTAAAAAAATAGAAATGTAAGAACATACTTTTTACCAGACTTATTAATTTTAATAAGAAGGATGGAGCTGTTTTCGGTTATCAACAAGTTTTTAATGTTAGGAGAACAGGTAGTGTCTGTTATTAGAATACAAGGAAAGACAGTAAAAAGGAAGACCAAATATCACCCTGATTATAGTAGATATAATATTCAACTGTTTTATTGATTATTATTATTATTATAATTATTGATATAAAATCGTAAATACCTAACTGTTCTATTGTTTATTTATGAATAATAATAAAAAAATATAATTTTATTTATTCTGTCTTAAAGTTTCTCCATAGAAATCATATGTAATGAAATATCTATATAATTGATAATCAGCGCACACCCATGCACAGACACAGAAATATATATATATATATATATATATATATATATATATATATATATATATATATATATATATATATATATATATATATATATATATATATATATATATATATATATATATATATATATATATATATGTGTGTGTGTGTGTGTGTGTGTGTGTATGTATACACACACACACATATATATATATATGTCAGGATTTAAAATGTAGATTAATTTTAAGAGATTTTAATTAGGGATTCTTTTACTGAGAGTGACGCGGCGTGAGGAGTTAGCCACATAAATACGGCTCACGCGCAGTGATCTGGGCAGAGAGAAGTATGCACATTCCACGGTCAGACCTGTGGCTCCCCGAAGCAGCTAAGCCTGCCTTTATTAGAAGTTGGGCGCCAATGTGCTCCGCCATTGAAGATGATTAATGAGTAGTGTGATCTGAAACTTAAATAAAGATATGAAGTTGTACTCAGGACTCTAGTGTCATTTAGTGGAACGTGTCATATATATATGTAATTATATGAATATCTAAGCACTTAAAGTTTATCCAGAATTATGCCTTTTCCCCATTTATTATAATAAATCTTAATTTCTTCTCTTTATATTAATCCTATTTTCCCCATCATCAAATTCGAACGAGGAAGTTTTTCATTCCTTCAGATAAACCCCGAAATTCTTTCTATATCTATATATATATGTAATACATCAAAATTATTTCACTTTAATATTTCCTTAAAAACCTCCTCTCTTCCAGTCTAATTCCTTAAAATCTATTTTTCCAGCCTCAAAATGTCTTAATCAAAGGAGTGTCTTCGACTTAAAATTCTTCCAATACATTTCCATAGCTTTATGTCCAATAGATGTAAATTTTTTGTCCATTCAACACGTTTTCCAGCGGTCGCCGGCAAATTTCTCTGCTTTTCTCCTGACCTAACAGTTAAACTCGCCGAATAAATTTCTTGTTCCTTTTAAAATTCTATCTGTCTTCGCTCTTTTGTACACATCTGTTGTAGTAAAGTGTTTTTCGTGTCTTTCTCTTGTCTGTCGTTGACTGGTAAAGATCTCATTTGTAGGATGTAATGAATAAAATTTAAGCTTCGCTACGAACTGTGCCCAATTTACTTAAATAATCTAGTTGTTGAAGCTTCTCCTTTCCTAGTAGCCAGGGAAAGTAAAAAGAATAGGGGCTATAATTTCAAATGTGTCCAATAGTTATATAATTCCCTGATTACACACACACACGCACACACACATATATATATATATATATATATATATATATATATATATATATATATATATATATATATATATATATATATATATATACATATATATACATATATACATATATATATATACATATATATATATACATATATATACATATATATACATATATATATATACATATATATCACACACACACACACACACACACACACACACACATATATATATATATATATATATATATATATATATATATATATATATATAATGCTGCCCGACGCAATACAATGCATTTTCAAAGACGCTCATAACATCTTTTGGGTTGGGCAGGCCTTCTTTAGAAAATCAAGAGTAGTACATTAAGACATGGTATTAACCCTTTGCCTTAAAACAACGTATGGGAGACGTGATCGTACTGCTGTGCCTAAAATGAGAACCTCGTATCACACACGTGATGATTCTGTCTGGCCAAAAGTGAAAAGCTCGTATCAGACATGTTATTGTTTTTAGGCGATAAAGTTTTTGTTTTTGAGTTATTGTTTGTTACAGTTGCAATATAAGAGTTGGTCGTTTATTCTTAGGCGTAATTGCAATAGAGTATTATATTATATGCAATAAATAATTAACTGTTGGTGCTTAAAAAATTCTTAACAAATCTAAAAAATTTAACCTAATGGCAAAAAGGAAAATTGATACTGGAAACCGGTGCTGGAAAGTGTCCTGATTTGGATACATCTGAAGATAGCATTCTAGATTGTCCTGTAAAAAAACGTGTGCAAAATTTAGTTAGTGATGAAACTGCTTCTGGTCACGACGCACGAGAAAAGCTTTCATCGAAAGTGACACACACAATCGTCGCTCAATTCATAAGACAAGAGGTTAATATACGTGCACTTAATGCCCTGAAAAGATAAATAAATTATTAAATGACATTTGATAAATAGGAATTCTTCTAAAGAAAATACACTTTATTTGAAGTGACTTGTTTACATTAAGCTCTAAAAATACAAAAATGTTAACAAAGTAATACAGACAACTGAAGTTATATAACAGTCATTCAACTATATTCTGAACAGGATGAAGCAAATTACAAAATAAAATCAAAGCATTAAAAGTTCCGAGGCAATCATTTAAGTTATCTAGACATTTCATTTTAAAGGCCACACGTAAAAGCTCAATTTCAGGAATTAATTTTCGATCCTTTGCCAGGTGACGCATAGTTCCATTCCAGCCCGGAGAGCGTTTTTGATGGGTTTGACATTTTTTCCATCGCTATTACTTGCATGACCGAGTAGAATTCATTTTCAACACGGACTTCCTAAAGTTTACATTTGTAAGTAATTGGAGTTGTCACGCGGTTTGAAAGACGCTTGCCTTTTCTTCACTTATTAGGCGAAGAAAAAGAGAATCTCCCTTAAAAGCGATTGCAAATCATCTAACAGATTTTAACCGTGTATTCTGTCTGGACACTCCATGCACATTTTAGATAGATTGCAAACCAGTTTGTTAGATGAATCGCAAGTCATTGGCAGCCACGCCTCTCTGAGAGCTTTGGCTTTCTATTAATGAAATAGAGAAAAGAAAGAAAACGGCTATCTGATATTCCCTCCATATCTAAAGAGACATCAAGGCATAGGAGATACCATCAAACCCTTTTAAATATAAAGATATAATTAAATGCATGACAGTTTGGATTGTATCATCGCGTTTATAAATTACGCATTCGTCTTTGACTGTCTGAAGGAAAATTCTTACGCTTATACAGTGCAAACGAATATATTTTAAGTCAAATAAATATTCCAGGGGGATGGGTATTCCTTCATTTTTACGTTTTCTTAAGTACATATATTGGTTTCCATAAGGACAAACCCCTTGTTTAAAGACACGCTGATAAATGTGGTTGCAATGACCGCTAAAGAAGATGACTTCATATCTGATCGGATATAATTATCTAAGGTAAGATTAACATACGAGTAGAAAGTGTGCCTCTTATCTATCTATTTTATATTTATAAATTAATAAATTACGTATCATAGATAAGTATCCTAGAGGATTTTTTTTTCTCTGTATATATGCATTACAATTTAAAAATCAGTTTGTTATATCTTAAAGGCGTACAAATCGAATTTAATGTCCATAGAAGATAATTTTTTCTGTGAATAATATAGTCAATATAAAATTAGTTGGGAAAAACTACGATGGTTTATATGTTATTAGTGGCCTAATTAGACTGAAATCTATTTCATTATAAGGTTCATTTCATTACTTTAATTGACTTGGTAAGCTCTTCCCCTAACTAAAATATTTTTTATTTATTTTTTTATTTTTAAAAGCATATTGGTTGTTGTTCCCGTATTTGATTTTTATCATTTTACCTTGTGGCTTAATAAATCGCTGCTTTGCCACTTGTTTTTTTGTATCTACTCTTGTCATAGATTTATATCTTTGTTGCTGGCTTTCGTTGTTTATTTTGTGTAAGCTAAAGAACCCGATGTTACCCGAGTAAAGAGGGATTTTCATGTTCCATTCATTAAAGCTCAGTATTTTGATTGCAGGTGAATGGTAAAAAATTTTACGAAAATCTAATAAAGCATTTTTTTAAAATTTAATCTTGAGTGTATATAATGTTTAGAAGCCCAGTGGGGTTGTGGTAGCGCTTCGTGCTCATACGACACAGGTTTGAGGTTTGATCCCCAGGCTGGGCAAGGTTGACTCAGCCTTTCATCCCTTTAGAGGGTAGATAAACTGAGGACCAATCGTGGACTTAAGTTGGGAACTAAACACTGGGGGTTCCGCGTAAGATTGGCCACCAGAACATATGCTTCGCACCCCAGGGCATTTGGTCACGTAAACGGAGACTAGCACCTTAGGCCCTGTCCCCTTAGGGGCTGGCGCCGAGGAAAGGAGAACATGGAGGGTTTAAATTTATCTATCCAGAGAGTAAACAAACAAAATATATCGCTGACCGACTATTGTGCAAAGTCCGTATTTATAGGCATATATCAGTTTATATAAAAATATATATATCATTTATGTCAGGCCTATTATATAATTCAGAAGCCAAGAGCTAAACGTTGTTATTTTCCGCTTCCTAAAAAGCCTGTTCTTCATTGGTAGATATTTATCTCTCAACAGGTAAGAAATGATGGCAACGAGAAAATTTACTGCGACAATGAACATTTAACAAACTAAATAAATAAATAAATAAAAATATTCAGAAAAACATTAGTAAAATCTATAATTTTTAAGAAAATGTTTTTAAAATTTGAATAAAGCATTTTATTGCATATATTCGAAAATCAAATCCTGTCGTCTGGATTAAAAATTCAAGAATTTATCAAACATTAAAGATAAATTTTGAGTCTTTGTTAAAATTCATGAAAATTATGCAAATATATATATATATATATATATATATATATATATATATATATATATATATTGATTACATGTATCGAGAGAGGAAATTATGAATTTTTTACTGATGCAACCGAATAGAAGAATTAAATAAATTTAAAAATCTGCTACGTAAAAATATTTCAGAATCGTCCTTTGAAAAATGTAGTAAAAACAGTTATTTAAAAAAATATTGTGCTAAGCAGAAATAATAGGGCTTTTCTTTTAGTCAGTATTTTTTTACTATATCCTTCTACAAGGGATAAATGGAAATTTTAAAATGTCTAAAACACTGGGAAAAATTGATCTGAATGTGGTATTGCCTATCATGGCTGAAAAATACACTTTAAAGGGTGAAGAAATGAGTTCTCTTAAGTTTTTAATTAATATCTCATCTCTTATAATTATCATCTCCTATAGTTTTTAAATAATATCTCATCTCCTATAAGTCCCACTAAAAATTTAAATTAAAATGTGATTTTCCTCTCTTCAAGATGGTGTAGTGTGCAAAATTTTATTGAAATAATCGGAGAAAACTCTAGATTAAATAGCACAACGTGCAAACCCACCGACACTCTTGTTCATTAATTAGATGTGAATTTTTTTATCTATACTTCTCCGTTGGCTTTTTTATTTATCTCATTATATACCTTGCTTGGCACTATACGTTCACCGTGGATACTGTACCTGAAAATTTCAAACAACCAGTCAATAAAGCTGAAGCCCAGTGGCGTTCGGGTACTGCTTCTCACTCATACGACACATGCCGAACGCTGGCCGAATGTTAGGGTGCTGGCCTTCGGTACAGGTGTTCGTGGGTTCAAATCCCACTGTGGCATGAATGTTCGTAACCGTTCAGAATCGGCTTTAAGCAGTAGGTCCCGGTTTCATTTGACCTCGTGTTGCAAAAAAGTAGACCGTAGCAAACCAAACCTCACACGACACAGGTCCGATGTTTGATCCCCGGGCTAGGCAATGTTGACTTAGCCTTTCATCCCTTCAGTGGGTAGATGAACAGAGGACCAAGCGTGCTTGGGAACTAAACACTGAGGGTTCCAAGCAAGATTGACCACCTAACTGGAGCATATGCTTCTCACCCTTGGTCATGTAAACGGATATTGTCCCCGTAGGCCCTGCCCCCTAGGGGCTATTGCTCCGAGGAGTTTAGTTTTAGTTTTTTAGTCAACAAAGTTAGCATATGCCGAAAAAGGAATTTCCCTACCCCTTCCCCTATTAGCTTTGTTCCGGGTGAGCACAGAACATCGTTTTTATATTCGTATCCAACTCAAGGGGAAGGGATGAATCCTTGAAAATTTTATTTTGAATAAATAGCTCTTATTTGTGCTACGCACGTAAGAAAAACAAGACAAAACACATCCAAAATCTAACTTATTACCAAGTGCAAGAGTGTCCCGTCTTAAAAAGATTTACTTCAAATACCACGGTTGGCTTTATCCTTTAAAAAAAAAAATTTAATCAGAAATCCAAAATAAAAAATTAATAATGTTTGGATTTTCCTGATAGATAGATGTTAGAGATAAGTTTCCTATGTCAGATTCTTTATCCACGAGAGTGCTCAAAAAAGATTGAATTTAAGGCAAAAGTTATTTCCAGCGTTATAATATATTGATACAATGAGAGTATCTTTTATAAAAATAATAAAATGAGTAATGGATATTAATCAGATTCACGGTAAGAAGTCATTATCATAGCAGTGACATCTATTAATTAATGGTATATTAATGTCATGAAAATGATCAATTATAAACAACTATCATCCCCAGCCAATTATGAATCTTGATGAACGAGTTATGTGTCCAAGGAAATTATTCAATATTCAGATATAATCCTCTAAAGAAGTTAAACTACTTTCAATGTATTATGTTCCCTTAGTAATGGAATCTTACAAATCATTTCTTAATGCATCGTTAATCTCATGCAAAGAGATGATAGATAGAAATGCATGACAATGTTATTGTCTTAAATATGCGGGCGCCATTTAGCAAGTGAGTCTTAGAGCTTTAATGTGGTTACATCATTGTAGTACATAAATTAGAGGATAGATGTAATATTATATTCGTTGTATTATTATATATAATCTATATTTTTTTAAACTCTCTCACTCATCTGAACTTACTGTGAGGATACTAATTTAAGTAAAATTTCTATGAGGCTAATTTTTCAAAGTTTTTTTTTTATTTAATCACACATTTTAGGCCTCTAGGTCTGACAGGTGAATTCAATTTGACTCAGTACTTGATAACAGTTTATAACCCAAGACTTATAAATTCTCAGATTTGAGAAAGTAGTGAATGTAGATTAAAACATTTAGATTATGTTTGATTTTTATCTATTTAGTGGTAATGATTTTTTAAGTACCATTTAACACTTCGTAACGCATCCCTCTTCTAAAGAGCAGTGTTTGTGAGTCTGTATACATGATTATATGGAAACGGTGAGAGCTATCTGAACGAAATTTGGTACAAGGTTTCTTCGTGATATCAGGTGAAACTTCCCTGAATTTCTTTTCAAAATTCAAATTCAAATCAGTTTTTGTTTATTTTGTTTTTTAAGGGGCCTTTACTGGGGTATTTACCTATAGCTACACAAAACCTGCATAACTGCACCAACCGGTACCAGATGCGACACACTATTGCGTCATATAGTAAAGAATGTCGTAAAATTGGCTTGATTTGATTTTGAACACTCATTTTAGAAATATTGAGAATAAAGTAAAAAAAAGCCATTTATTTATCTGGCATTATTATTATTTATATTGTTGATTTAGCCTCAATAAATGCTATTTTATCATAATCAGGCATAATAAAAGCATTATTTGTAATATTTAGTATTTTGTGTAAGATCTGTCTATACAAATTTTTTTGTATGAGTATGAATATTCGCTATGCATTCATAAATGATTTGACAGATCATGATGAAATTTTACTTGTTAATTCAGGTCAACACTGGAAAGGTTTTAGCTCTGTCAAATTGTTCATAGGTCAAGAACGTGTGGAGATAGAACAATTTTTTCAATCTGAAATGGGTTAGGCGACTATATTATAGCACCATTTGGTAAATTTTTCTTTTAATTGCGTTCTAAAACATTTAAAATATTTTAAATAATTTAATTTATCTGATAGGGCATTAAATGTACTTTAAAAGCCTATAAGCCGAACGATGGCCGATGGGTTAAAGTACTGGCCTTTGTTGCTGGAGTTCGTGGGTTCGAATCTCACTGTGGTATGGATGTTCGTAGACGTTCGGAATCAGCTTTAAGCTGTAGGTGCCGGTCTCATTAGCTGTCGTGTTGGGAAAATATAGACCTAGCATTCCTAACTAAACTAAACCTTAAATCCCTATAAACTTTTGCTTTTCTACCAGTTTAATTATTTAGAAGTTTGTATAAAAGTATTTAACATTTTATGTCCCGTGATTAATATTTTTATTTATTTATATTTGATATGTACCTTTTGTCCCTTTATTTAATCACCACAAGACATTAGTTACCGTTATGTTAGTATATATGTATCAATAATATGAAGTATCTGCAAATAGAGCTCATTTATTTAGCTTATACTCCTTAAATGTATGAAAAACACAAAATGTAAATAAAATCTGTTATTCCTATTACGTGAGTTATTTTGATTACGAAAATATTTATATTGTTGATGTGATATATTCTAAAAACAAAATTTTTAAATAAATATGAGCTTTAAATTAAACTTTATTCCCGGACCAAAGGTTTTTCACCAAATGTCTAGTGCAAGCATAAAGATTTCCCTAACAGCACTTACGGCCTGTTTGCTTTTATTTAATTTGTAGCCGTTACCTTTTTCCACACATACAAGTCTTTTAGGAACTTCTTGAATTTTACTTTATAGAATCATGGTGGGCAAATTATTTTTTATGAATAATATACAATAATAAAAGCTAGGTCAAATTGCTATTTACCAAAAAGTAATAAACAACACAAAAACAGTAATACATTTCCAAATATAGAAATATTAGTGCGAATATATTTAACCTTGCCTATATTAAATGTATTTGTTGAAAGGTCATTCTCAGTATTAAAATGTGAAAAAAAATTATTTACGAAACTCATTGAGTCATTCAAACTTAAATTCATTAACTGTTTTATACCTTAAACAAAATACTTCGGATAATACTAACACATTGTATGCGGGTCACGCACTACTACATTTTCTGACGATTGATACTTGAGCGTGGGTCACTTACTAGTAAGGGTTAGTGTAACAACATGGTCTGTTTGTGGGTACAAAAATAACCGTATATACAGGAATCGAATGTTCTTATCTACTACATAGACTCTGGAAAAATTTAGACAAAAACTAGTTTTTACATCAGTCGTTGCGGAACCACAGAACGGGAAGGTCGATTAAAGAAATCAATTTAGATTTAAAATTAACTTTTTATTTATCCTTGCAAAAATGATATTATATACATGAATATTTTTATATTATATATATATTTGTATTTATATATATATTTGTTTATTTGTCTATTTATATATTTGTTTATATGTTTCAATATAAAATACGAAAAGTTGGTTAAAAAATCTATTGAGATTTATTTCGATCTATTGAGATTTAACTGAATAACTAAATTTAAGCACAAAACGCCCTGTCCCGCTACAATTCCGAAGCGAAATGTACCCGCACACAATGTGTTAAGTATGATGAAATAACTACTAAATTTGATGAATAAAGTTTGCTGTTTTAGTTTTCACAGTTTTTAGTTTTGATTTATTTATTATTGCATATTAAATGTTTTTTATTAATAAAAATGTAAGATTTATTTTAGTTTTTCACATTATTTAATATGTTTTATTTATTACTTCATATTAAATATTTTTTATTAATATAAAAGAAAAATTTATTTTTACTTTTCTTGTTATTTAGATTTGTTTTATTTGTTGTTGTACACTAAATATATTTTTCTTAGTAAAAAAGTGCGATTTATTTTAGTACTTCCCATTATTTAGTTTTATTGTATTTATTGTTGCATATTAGATATTTTTTATTAATTATAAATTAAGATCTTTGTAGTTTTTCACATTATTAAGCTTTGTTTTATTTATTGTTGCATATTAAATAGTTTTATTATTAAAATATTAAGATTTGTTTTAGTCTTTCACATCGTTTCGCTTTGTTTATTGTTGCACATTAAATATTTTTTATTAATTAAAAAATTAAGATTTGTTTTCGTTTTTCAGATTATTTATTTTATTTTTATTTCTCTTTACATAGTAAGTATTTTTATTAACCCCTTAACGCGCACACTCGATTTAACTCGAGCGCGCTAAACTGGCCAAACTGTGCACACTCGAGATAATTCGAGCGGCGTTGTACTTTATGTTGCTATAATTTTTCACAATCAAATGCAATCGAGAATTGAAAATAACAATGTGAACGGAAAAAATCGTTTTATTGATATTTATCATTTACATGGGATTGTAAGCTATAACAGTTACTTATTCAAATATAAAAAAAATATTTTTTCTACTTATCACTTAGGACTTATCTCTTTCTTGTGAGCCGCTTTCCGGCAGAGTATTCATATTCATATGCTGATTCGCGCATTTTTCAATATATATTTTACTAAAATATAATGTAAAATAAAATATAATTGTTAAGTATTTTATTACTAAGCTCTGTCTGTAAAGACATCCTTGACTCGAGCCGTCACTTTATATAATTTATTCTTGAGATATGAAACATAAGGGTTTCATATTTGATATCTCCCTATCAAGGGATGACACATCATACTGTCAATTGGATGATTGCCTACCAATTGAACAATATACTCGTTCGACAATAATAATAATATTCTAAAAATTAGAAATCAAACCAATTGTATAAATATCCAGTATACTCAAATTTTGATTATTTTTGTATTTTTCTAATTTTCTTTGCAAGACAACGTTCTAAATTGTTTTATCCATAAAAAAAATTGAATTATTTTGGCCGGCCTTTTTTTTTAAATCTGTGCATTAAGGGGTTAATTATAAATTAAGATTTATTTTAGTTTCTCTCTTTATTTAGTTTTGCAGTATTTATTACTTTTTATTGTGTGCGTTATTCCGGGGAGAGAGATAATTCCCTGTAGGAAGAAAATGTTTTCAGTGTCAAGTAATTTAATCCAGGACCATTTTATGTGTAGCATGTCAGAAAATTGTTATTTTTGTTTCCTTCCAATGCACCAATGAAGTGAAAAAGTTATATAACTAGTTGAAGATTTAATAAAAAAATTTAATTCACCTTTCCCGATTTTATGGATGTTATTATAATGGTCATGAACTTATGTTTGGTGACATATGGTCAAAGTGAATATTAACACGTAATGGTGCGAAAATTGATGTCTCATCTACATTCCAAATTTGATTATTTAGAATGCAAGACACGGGTTTGGCACCCATGCATATTTATTACGGTAGAATATCTTTCGAGTACAAATGGAAGACGGGGATTCATCAAGCAACTTAGTAATAATAATGGCTGATAATATTATACAAGAATTAAAATCTTTAGCATATTATCAGAGGGCAACCAAGGGTGAAAATGTGGTATGATGGATTATGAATGTTTGAATTTATTTTAGTGAATACAGCAATTGACATTTGGTGGATAGCTTTTAGTTAGACTAGTAATTAAAATGTTTCTATTTTCAGACTTTTTAAAATAGAAGGAAAAAGAAGTACAAACATTATGAGTCTTTAAGATTATTAACTGGCGTTTCTAAGGTAGCCTATCCTATTTTAGCAACTTCAAAAAATAGTTTTTTTTTTACGAAAAATTTCAGTTTCATAATACTGACAAATAAGATGCTGTATTTAAACAAAATTAAATGATTGAAACTCAAATGTACAACTGAAGGACAGTTATTTTCAATTGCTTTTCAATTTTCAAATAGCAATTCTAAAAACTTGTTAAACTGGGAAATTCTAATATAAAACCTTTATTTGTTTTATTTCATTCATATTACATAATTAAGAGAAATAGCAAAGGATGTGCTAAAATGTTTTCTTATTGAAAGTCTAATACATTTATAATTTCAGTTAGATGGCAAACTTTAAATTTACTTTCCAAACATCCAGTTTAAGATTACTAATGTACCCAAGAAGTAATTCTCCAAAATGAGTAAAAGCTCAATTAGCAAAGTACAACAACGTTGTGAAAATCACGTGTATTTTTGCCCGTTATCTCTTTAACAAATGACTATCTAGCAGGATCATGTAAACTTACGCCGGTACCCTTTGTGCTATTGTAAGCAACTTTTTCTATCCTCTTGTTGGCATCACCTTCTACTCCACGGAAGCATCTATACGTTTTAACATAATAGATGACATTTTTTCCTTCTTTATCATAAACTATATAGAGCTGCGAAACCCTTGTATGTGCTCGTGAGCGTGAAACCGCACGTGCGCCTTGTCATCCACATCAGATGATCATCAATCCGTGACGTTTGTCTACTTGGCTTCAAGGGATCATACAGAAGACAAGAATGTTACCTCAGAGATCTTGCTGTTCATTAAATGACACAAATAATAATTATAACCAGCATTATTTCATAGATATTAGTGAAAAGATTTCAATGTTGATTTTAGTTGTATCTTTATCACTTATTCAAAAGCAAAAAAATAACAATGTATGTCAACCGTGGTAAGTAGATAGCATATATCTGCCTCTGACAACCATAGGTTTATTTGAACATTTTTTGTACAAAAATATTTTTATTCAAAAATACCATAGCATAGCTTATGTTATTACCTTTAAGTCCTGTTTATTGGTATATCCGAAATCTTTTATCTTTTATAAAGCCTTTTAATGACGGTTTTGAATCATATAATATGACCATTAAGACTGTCTTATCAGGGAATTCAAAAAGGAAATTGCTATGTTATTCATGAATGTAAAAGCAAGGTTATAGTTCTGTGATGAAAATTATAGTGGATTAAACAGAAATAAGATAAGGAGGATGTATTTTTGAACTTCTAAGGTTTTAATAATATACAACGATTACTTCCATTTCTGGTTGAGAAACTAGGAAATAAATATTATTCCTCTTTCCTAAAATTATCTTCAAAATATATGAATTTTTCTGTTGTAAGCTAGTTTCCCACATAAATCGGCAAATTTTGTATTAGTTTGAGTAACTCAAGTGTTTTAATGGAGTAAGGTTGGATTCGGTTTGCAATCTAAGATTGGATATATTAGTGTTTTACTACCAGAGGATGTAATATTAGCCACCTGTATGGTACTTTCTGAATATGTTGACTAACATATTCGATGTTTAGAACGGGTGATTATCGAAACACATGTTCCTGTATGGTCATGATTATTTTTTAGCGGTTTATATATATATATATATATATATATATATATATATATATATATATATATATATATATATATATATATATATATATATATATATATATATATATATATATGCATATACATATACATATACAGAGAGAGAGAGAAATGTATACATATGCATATACATATATATATATATATATATATACATACATACATACATAGTAAGAAAAAGTTCATAATTGAAATGCAATTGAAAGGCAATTTCTCCTTGTGTGTGACAGTTTGTATATAACCCCTGTGGAAAATTGGGCGGAACAAAAATTTCACTACAAACGTCCGCTCAACAATTGCAAGTGATGACATGGATTATTAACGATCATCGGCGTAACTTGTAATCGGACACCGTATTCCCCTTGTTCGAAATTGTCCGCCTGATAAAAAGCGAAGGGAGCATCTCAATTTCCTCCGTCACACGACCCTTTTTTTACCTCCACTTTACCATCCGTCCCCTCTCCCTTTTCTCTTCGTCATGGACTGCTTCATCTTGGAGTGAAAGTCCCTTTTCATACAACCATAACGGAAAGGCAAACGTATGGGATTTCATTTGGAAATGGAAAGGAAAAGTATTTGACATCAGTCGGGATATGCATATTACAACGCCAAAATTTGTTTGGAAACGGAAAGAAATAACAAAGGAAAAGTAATATGCAGCGATTGCACATTAATTATTTTTACTGCACTAATTTTCCAAAATTGGAATACGATGATACTAAAAAATATTTTCCAAAAATTAAAGTTTTAAACACTAAGTGTTCATTTGGAAATGGAAAGGAAAAGTATTTGACATCAGTCGGGATATGCATATTACAACGCAAAAATTTGTTTGGAAACGGAAAGAAATAACAAAGGAAAAGTAATATGCAGCGATTGCACATTAATTATTTTTACTGCACTAATTTTCCAAAATTGGAATACGATGATACTAAAAAATATTTTCCAAAAATTAAAGTTTTAAACACTAAGTGTTCATTTGGAAATGGAAAGGAAAAGTATTTGACATCAGTCGGGATATGCATATTACAACGCAAAAATGTGTTTGGCAACGGAAAGAAATAACGAAGGAAAAGAAATATGCAGCGATTGCAGTTAAATTCTTTTTACAGCACTAATTTTCCAAAATTGGAATACGATGATACTAAAAAATATTTTCCATTAATTAAAGTTTTAAACACTAAGTGTTCATTTGGAAATGGAAAGGAAAAGTATTTGACATCAGTCGGGATATGCATATTACAACGCAAAAATTTGTTTGGAAACGGAAAGAAATAACGAAGGAAAAGTAATATGCAGCGATTGCACATTAATTATTTTTACTGCACTAATTTTCCAAAATTGGAATACGATGATACTAAAAAATATTTTCCAAAAATTAAAGTTTTAAACACTAAGTGTTCATTTGGAAATGGAAAGGAAAAGTATTTGACATCAGTCGGGATATGCATATTACAACGCAAAAATTTGTTCAGAAACGGAAAAAAATAACAAAGGAAAAGAAATATGCAGCAATTGCGTTTACACTCTTTTTAACAGCACTAATTTTCCAAAATTGGAATACGATGATACTAAAAAATATTTTCCATTAATTAAAGTTTTAAACACTAAGTGTTCATTTGGAAATGGAAAGGAAAAGTATATGACATCAGTCGGGATATGCATATTACAACGCAAAAATTTGTTTGGAAACGGAAAAAAATATCAAAGAAAAAGAAATATGCAGCAATTGCAGTTAAATTCTTTTTAACAGTTCACACACTAATTTTCCAAAATTGGAATACGATGATACTAAAAAATATTTTCCAAAAAATGAAGTTTTAAACACTAAGTGTTTACTATTGCATATTATTAGTCTTCATATTTTTTTAAATAAAAAAATATGAAAAAGTTGCAGCAATTGCAGTAATTTCTTTTTCAGATAATTTAAATTGAATAATTTCGATTTTATGAAGTTTTACACTAAGTGAACTAGCATATATTTTCTTTCATTTGAAATTGAGTAATCCATAAACTAACAGAAAAATGATATTATGCATCAGTCGAAACACTTTAGTATTTAAATTTTTTTTACGTTTATATGCACTTTAATAACTTGTAACGTATTCTATAAAATAATTTTTTTGAAATAGTAAAAAATAACAAAGGAAAAGATATATGCACACGAGATGAAGATACGCACTGACAACTGCCTGTTTCGTGCTGTAGACGAGTGAAAATCTACTGTAATAGAGTATTTTCACCCGAGTGTAGCACAAGGAAGTCGCGCGAAACAACTGTCAGTGCTTATTTTATCGCATGTGATAAAGCATATGGAAGTATGACCTCCTTTGTGTTTGATTATTTCCTCCTTACTACAAATAATTTTTCAAAATATTGCCAACTGAAAAGAAGCGTTAAAGTCTCCATAGCCGAATGGTCTTCACACTACCCTCCTAATCAAGAAGCCGTGAGTCGAATCCCGGTAGTAGCGACAGAATTTAAAATCCGTGTAAATATTGTCACGTGGATACAAGTACTAATTGCACACAATGAAGAATCAAGTTAAGAGATAACACCGTTTATTAAATGTCAAGATACCTAGCTCGTACTCGAACGACAACTGCCGCTCGCAGTTTTAACACGGCTTTTATAATGTAACAGAACATTCTAGATTTGTTATAATGGTACTGAAAATTTGCATATCTTAGTAGTCTTCTTGCCTGCTTGACAAAGCGAACATAAAATTACGGATTACAGTCCTGACTCAGATCGAACCGGAGACCTTTCGGTTCGTAGCCCGCGACTTTAACAATTGTGCCATGGAGCTCGGCAAGTTCTGTTTGAAATGTGTCACTATTTATTTTTTTAATTTATGTTTTATTTTATTTCGTATTCCAGGAGATTCTGGACTTTTCTTTAGTTTGCTAGAAAAGTATTCTGGAATTTTCGCCATTTCTCTGAGTTGCGCAGTAAAACTTTCATCGCTTTCCCAGACAGATTTCTGTAACCTTCCTTGGTGCTATAATAACTCATATAAGAGTTCTGAGTTCAGAGTTGTGCAGAGCTTGCTATAATAAAGTAGGCCAACTCTACTTCCTATGTGTGTTATTGTGTTACACCTTAAGCCCCTATGTGACAATATCATTAATACCATCGTAAGATTCAATAAAAAAGTTCAAAATTTATCATCTAAAAATTATGTCTGCTTTATTTAAATTTTCATCGTACTCAGGAAATTTACGAAATCATAAAACGAAATGGTTTTACCATGGAATAAAAATAAATTTAAAAAACTACTAAGTACAAGTAATATCCATTAAACGTTACAAAGAACACCAGACAGTTCTTTATCTCAATTATACGATTACAATATATTCATCAAGATGAAATTGATTAATATGTTCTTCCACTGCGAAGTTGGTTTTTCCGGCAGCACACGGAGGTGAAAAATGATCATCACACTAGTCTAGTAATCAAGAGATCATAAATTGGAACCCCGGTAGTGGTGATAGAATTTAAAATCCGTGTAAGTCTCTATTTATTTATTTATGTTCTACTTTATTTAGTGTTCCAAGGAATTCTGGAACTTTCTTTAGTTTGCTAGAAAAGTATTGTGGAATATTCGCCATTTCTCTGCGTTGCGCAGTTAAACTTTCACCGCCTTTTCAGACAGATTTCTGGGATCTTCCTTGGTGCTATAACAACTCATATAAGAGTTCTGAGTTCATAGTTGTGCAGAGCTTGCTATAATAAAGTAGGCTAACTCTACTTTCTGTGTGTGTTATTGTGTTACACCTTAAGTCCCTATGTGACAATATCATTTATACCATCGTAAGATTCAATAAGAAGTTCAAAATTTATCATCTAAAAATTTTGTCTGCTTTATTTAAATTTTCATTGTACTTACGAAATCATGAAACGAAATGGCTTTACCATAAAATAAAAATAAGATTTAAAAAAACTACTAAGTACAAGTAATATCCATTAAACGTTAAAAAGAACACCAGAAAACGAATAACAGTTCTTTATCTCAATTATCCGATTACCCTATATTCATCAAAATGAAATTGATTAATATGTTCTTCCACTGCGAGGTTGGTTTTTCCGGCAGCACACGGAGATACCGAGTGGTCATCACATTAGTCTCGTAATCAAGAGATCGTGAGTTCGAACCCAGGTAGTGGCGATAGAATTTAAAATCCATGTAAATGTCTATTTATTTATTTTTGTTCTACTTTATTTAGTGTTCTAAGGAATTCTGGAACTTTCTTTAGTTTGCTAGAAAAGTATTGTGGAATATTCGCCATTTCTCTGCATTGCGCAGTAAGACTTTCATCGCCTTCCTAGACATATTTCTGGGACCTTGGAGCTATAAAAATTAAGTCCCAGAGAGTTCAGAGTTGTGCAGAGCTTGCTATAATAAAGTAGGCTAACTTTACTTCCTGTGTGTGTTATTGTGTTACACCTTAAGCCCGTATGTAACAATATCATTAATAGCATTGTAAGATTCAATAAAAAGTTCAAACTTTATCATCTAAAAATTATGTCTTATGTTTAAATTTTCATCTTAGTCAGGAAATTTACGAAATCATAAAACGAAACGGCTTTACCATAAAATAAAAATAAATTTAGAAAACTACTAAGTACAAGTAATATCCATTAAACGTTAAAATGAACACCAGAAAGCGAATAACAGTTCTTTATCTCAATTATCCGATTACCCTATATTCATCCAGATGAAATTGATTAATAAGTTCTTCCACTGCGAGGTTGGTTTTTCCGGCAGCACACGGAGGTACAAAATGGTTATCACACTAGTCTTGTAATAAAGAGGTCGTGAGTTCGACCCTCGGTAGAGGCGATAGAATTTAAAATCCATGTAAATCTCTATTTATTTACTTATGTTCTACTTTATTTAGTGTTCCAGGGAATTCTGGAACTTTCTTTAGTTTGCTAGAAAAGTATTCTGGAATATTCACCATTTCTTTGCATTGCGCAGTTAAACTTTCCTCGCCTTTCAAGACAGATTTCTGAGACCTTCCTTGGCGCTATAAAAACTCAGTCCCAGAGAGTTCAGAGTTGTGCAGAGCTTGCTATAATAAAGTAGGCTAACTTTACTTCCTGTATGTGTTATTGTGTTACACCTTAGGCCCCTATGTGACAATACATTAATACTCTCGTAAGATTCAATAAAAAAGTTCAAAATTTAACATCTAAAAATTATGTCTGCTTTGTTTAAATTTTCATTGTAGTCAGAAAATTTACGAAATCATGAAACGAAACGGCTTTACCATAAAATAAAAATAGATTTAAAAAACTACTAAGTACAAGTAATATCCATTAAACGTTAAAAAGAACACCAGAAAGCGAATAACAGTTCTTTATCTCAATTACCCGATTACCCTATATTCATCAAGATGAAATTGATTAATATGTTCTTCCACTGCGAGGTTGGTTTTTCCGGCAGCACACGGAGGTTTCTTGGAAAGAGGAGACACTCTCTTTACAGGTGTTAGGGGACGCATCGACTTCTATGTCGGGTTCCCCATAAAGATGAATGGCGCAATTAAAAACAAAGATAGCGCTGAGCCCGCATGAGGAAGTAAATGATAAGCGAGTCATTAATTGCATTCATTTGTCCGATCGGGAGATACAAGAGTATGCTTTCCGTTACAAATGTGTTTAGGAAAGGGCGTCTATTTAATAAAACAGCAATACGACTTAAATATCAAAATAAACCGACCAAAACAGGATAAAACCGACCGCTTAGTATTTTCACCAAATAATAAAAAATTTGTTAATTGTTACCAAATACCAGATCCCATTCCTTGTAATTGGTTAAACTTTTAATCATAATTTAATCATTTTGACACTAAGCAAGTGTGTGTAAGCTAAGTTGGTTTCTATTAAATTTCAATCTGATAAAGTTTAACATAAATCACGGGAATTTAACTCAAACGATTTTTAATCTTGGTTACTTGATCTCGTTTTATTTTTCATGTCTGAAGCTCATGTGAGAGCAGTTTAGTTAGTAATTTGGAAATCTTTTTTTGTATGCTCCGTGGTCTTTTTTTTCTTCAGCATGTGAATAATAAGGTAATTTGTCACAACGTCAAAAACTACTATAATGCACTTCCCACTCATTTTCATGTTTACAACAGCCAATAGATAAACAATAAACTGCCCTTCCGTTTGAAACTAAAGCCAGAACTGTCATAATTTGAGAATTTGCCCTACTGCGTGAAATCGCCTTATTGTGAAGTTTACGAAATCAAGAAGGAGTATGAAAGGGGGCACTTTACTTTCAGCTTTTGCCTGTTGTTGCCTGGTGCTCGTCGTGTTTTTGCTTCGTCGATATAGTTTTTTCCATCGGTAAATTACATAAATTAGTCACTTGCCAGAATGTTTAATTTGAAACTTAGTTTTGTATTATCGGCCAACTGTTTTGGATGTTCTGTTTAACTGTTTTTTATTTACGTTGTTTTGAAAAAGGAAAAAAAACTCTGATGTTTTTATATGTTTGTGTAACTTTTTCAAAGAAACTGTCTTCAGTCAGGCCATGCTATTGTGCTAAACATCAGTGGAAACTTGCTGATCGTTACTGTCCAAACACTAATGTAAGTTGAGAATAAATAGTTCGTGAAAGACTATTGAAATACCACTGGTCTATTAAAAATTTAAAGAACATATATGCTTCCTAATATGCTTCATTGTAAGCTGATTAAAAGTAATTATTGTTGCATATTATAGAAATTTAAAGTACAATGTAAAATCCAATTTGTTGATATACTTAGTTGAACACTTCCATAATGAACATCAGAAACGCTCTCTCTGTACATAAAGAAATATATGTACAATAAAATATATATTAATGTATAATATAGATTAAATATTACCCTAAACTTATCTAAATTATTTTCACCCATTTAATTCTATTTCATTATGAAGAGGAGATGAAATTTCTTCCTTTTTCTCATCAATAAAATCTTAACTTTCAGTTCTCGCTCCATTGTTAATTTCCAACCTTAAATGATTCAATAAGGCGATTTCACGCAGTAAAGCAAATTCTCAAATTATGACAATTCTGGCTTAAGTTTCAAACGGAAGGTCAGTTTATTGTTTGTCTATTGGCTGTTGTAAACATGAAAATGAATGGGAAGGTCATTATAGTAGTTCGTGACGTTGTGACAAATTGCTCTATTGCGCAATTTAGAGCCTGACTGCTGATTTTGCAATTTTAAGTGACCATCTAAACCACTGACCACATGTACGTCTAATTTACTAATTTCCTGGGAATATGAACGTCCGTCTTGGTTGAGGTAATGATGTTTCTATCAGGTTTTTGCCTCTCAACTTAGCTGGCAGACGACTTTAAAAATTTGGATAGCTTCTTTCATTTTTCAAGTAATAATGATGGCCACCAAAAACATCGGATGATCGTCGATGATTTATACCTGGGGAGATCGCCTCTCACTCTGCGGTGTAACATATATCGATGTATATATGTAATAAAGCGAACTTCACGATGGGTGGTTGGAGCCATGGCCTATAAAAATGACACTGTTTTAATCAATATTTTTATTAGCAGAACGTTGGTAGATGGATTCCCACTTCATTATAGGGACAGGGCAAACTGAGGGGTCAGCTAACATGAAGTTGTAAGTAAAAGGCCCTTTACACCTGGGTCAACATCTCAGTCAAAATCTCTGTGAAAATCTCTGTGACTCCGATAGCGTGTATCTGCTTTTGTTTGAGAATTTACTAAATTGGCCGCTAGAGCAGTATAGAGTTATAATTGGTCAGGCCTTTTCCCTGAGGACGTGAAATGTGGCCCCAGTAGTCAATTTTGGTTAGGGGCTAAAAAGGGGTTTTTTGCCCTTAACTTAAGAATTCAAAACCCCTGAGAATTTTTCCGGTCGTCTTCGGGGTTTTATTCAAAATACCTACATTAGTTTCCCAGTCTAGTTTCCTTTTCCTTACACACACACACACACCCACACACACACACACACACACACACACACACACACACACATATATATATATATATATATATATATATAATATATATAATAATATATAAATATATATATATATATAGATATAAATACATATATATTATTTAATTTTAATAAATCTCTTTATAGAACTTCTTTATTTAATTCCTTAAAATCTATTTTTAATATCTTAATCAGGAACATCCTGACTTGAAAATTTAACTAATTTCCTAAGCTTTAAGCAAAAGTTATTCTCCATTCAACACATTTTACAGCTGTCAACAGCTCAGTTTCTACCTTTCTAATAGTAAATTTGACAAGTGTCTAGTTTGCTATAAAAAACTGTGCTAAAATTCTATCCGTCTCGGGTACACATCTGTTGTAGCAATGTGTTTTTCATTTCATTCTCTTGTCTGCCATTGTGTTGCAAAGATGTCTTTTTAACAGATTCTCAATAAAAATTTAAATTGAACTCAAAAGTGTGTTTCACTTTAATGTGTCCCGACTGCAACATTATTTAGTACTGCTGCTGTTTAGGCTTCTCTTTGACAAGTAACCCGGGCAAGTAAACAGAATAAGGACAACAATCAAATGTAATCGGACTTTTTAGAATTTCGAATATATAAATATGAATTCAATATGATATAAATATATATATATATATATATATATATATATATATATATATATATATATATATATATATATATATTAGTGTGTGTGTGTGTTGTGTGTAAGAACTAAAATTTTAGTGTTACACTTGTTGTAGTAGAACAAAAATTTATATTTCAGGGCTTGCGTGACAATCCTCATACTAAGTTTGCGATATCTTGTAGAGTTGCATCCAATCAAATATTGAGACCAGCGAGAAACTTTTCTATCGATGTCTTTTCCTTGCCTCAGTAAGCAGGTCCTGTACAAAAATTTGAAAAAAATTCAAAAGACATTATTATATAAGATATAATATATTATATTACTTATTAATATATAAATTATATACTATATATTATATATATATATATATATTATATTACATATATATATATAAACATTATAACAATATGCTAATATTTATTTACATATATATACAATATTAAATTACTATATTGTTATAATATATATCTTCAAGATTGTACATATATATGTATAAATATATATAAAAATATTATATATAAATATGCAATATTATATCATATATAAATATATAATATATATATTAATATTATATATATAAATATATATAGTTGTACTATTGTTAATAAAAAGATTGATTCAATTTCAATTGTTCGTCCTAATTAATGAATACTGAAAGAAGTACACAGTAGGGATAACTAATTGAAGCATGTGGGTTTCGAGAATATTTAACTTACAATATTTCAATATTCGGGAAATATAAACTTGTACTGTTGTAATAATATAAGAATTTCAATTGATTCAGTTTCAATTGTTCGTCATGATTAATGAATACTGAAAGAAGTACACAGTAGGGATAACTAATTGAAGCATGTGGGTTTCGAGAATATTTAACTTACAATATTTCAATATTTGTGAAATATAAACTTGTACTGTTGTACTGTTATAAAAATTTCAGTTGAGTCAATTTCAATTGTTCTTACGATTTCTTCTTATTTTACTAAAAATAACTGCTTTTTTGAGAAAACAATGATAATGGACAGTATAACAGGCACTAAAGACTACATCTCTCTTTCTATATCAAGAACAAATACCAATGTTTATCACTAATATGTCTGCAGAAAAATAGGGTATTATATTTTTTCTCAATATGATTATTATTAGTAATCTCCTTTCTTTATGTCTCCTTACGTGCGAATGCATTTAAGGTTTATTATTAATTTTCAACTTAAAGATAAATATAGGAAGACATGTGCCAGAGAAACTCATGCGGGTTTTCTTAGTTTTCAAGACTTTTTTTCTCGAGTACAACGAGTGGGATTTTTTTTTTATTTTGTAACTCAATCTCTAAAATGGATAATAAAGCATGAAAGAAAGGAAATAAACGATCAAATAAATACACGCTGAGACGAATGCATTGAAATATTCTATGGCAATAACTAACAGGTGGTTTAATAAATCATGTTCAAACAGAAACAAAAACCAACATTTCGGGTGAAGCAATAAAAATAAAACCAAAATCTCTATTTCTGTCACTTTTAAGTATCATCTGACCAGCTGTGGAAAATTCGAGGTGCGGGCGTTCCTTCCCCTTCGAAAGAGAAGGGGGGAGACAGAAAGATTGAGATCTGTGCGGGCACAAACGCACGCGTATGCTGTCATTAAAGCGTCGACAGGTGACAGCCAGAAGACAACGACACCTAAAGACACTAGTTGCGGTTTTCATCAAGGAGAGAAACATTGCGGGAACTTTATATGGTTGGTCAAAGAGAAATTTTTAAAGAGTGCTTATGGATGTGGTTATCAAACTTTTTCGATTCTCGACTTCTTTTCTGAATCTATATTTTTCCAAGGCATCCTGTTTAAAATTCTAACAAATACTTTTTTTGCAAATTAGTCTGTAATATCCTCTTTAATTTGACTCAGAATAAACTTGTCAATCTTTAGAAGAGCCGCTATTTTTTTTTTAAATATAAGGGAAAATGAAAAACAAAATCATTGAAAAACTGCATTTAGAGGGTATCCACAGCCCTGAAAAACCTTAAAATAACAGAGAATTCGGAAAAAAGGGAATAATCAAAGAAATATTAGGGAATTCTTAGGTGATGTAGGTGTTTCACGATCTTATTACAAAGAATGAATATCGCAATGATCGATTTTCTCTGGTCCTAGATTCAATATAATGATACATTTACAGTATTTTGGGATTTAGGAAATAAAAAGCGACTTTTTCTTTTTTTCTTCTTTGAAATATTCTCAATTTTATTACTAAATAAACTGATCCATTTATGTACAACTTAAGCACATTTGTGGGGAAAACCATATTCAGCATTAACAAATATATTTCTAAAAATATTGTTGTGTTACCTTTAAAAACTACAAACCTTATACAAAAAAGAATTAAAAAAAAAAACTTTAACTAGGAGATTAGGAGTTGTTCCTCAAATTGTTAGATAATGCAAGGGAAAGTTAACTTACGGGGGAGTTAGACGTTACAAAGTGTTTATGTATATTACGCAGGAAAAAAATATTGAAAAACTGCATTCGATATCATAGAAGATATCACAGATTCAGCTGATACGATTGTTTGCATTTTCTTGAATTCCATGCTTTTAAAATGGCAAGTATCTTTTGTATTTAAGACAGAAGCATTAAATTTTTTATTTAGGTTTTCTATAATGAATAAAAAATAAACTTACCAATGTCATTTGGACGAGCCAAGCACTGTAAGTCAGATGACACACGAATTAATGTGAAGGGGTAAGACTTTCATTTGACCAGCACCGCTAGGATGAAAAACCGTTGTAAAGAACTACAACTTTTCCTTCTCGGGTAGGATGTCAAAAGAACTACAACTTCTACTTCGAGCGAAAAAGGGTTTTCCGGTTTTAATTGGTATCGTGAAAAATGTCGTTGCTCCGCGGTATGATCAGCCAGTGTTATTTGGTTTGGTTTGGAGCGCTACGGTCTACTTTTTGCAACACGAGGGCTAATGAGACCGGGACCTACTGCTTAAAGCCGATTCCGAACGCCTACGAACATCCATGCCACAGTGGGATTCGAACCCACGAACTCCGGTTCCGAAGGTTAGTACCCTAACCATTCGGCCATCGTTCGGCAAGCCAGTGTGAAGTTATAAATTTGTGATTAATTAAAGTGTTTTAAAATTGAATAGTGGAGTGATATGTTCAAGTGTCGTGTGTTTTACTCGTCAACAAATAAATAAGAATTGTCAGTTCATGACACCGTCCTAGCTCAAGTGGGTCCCTGTAATTTAGAAGCAGGGACCAGGCAGAAGACCCTAGGCTTGTTCTGCCACTCCTAGTGATATAATTTTGGAACTTTAAGGACATTGTTACCACAAACATATTTGCGTATCACAGTCACCCTTAATGAACACGGCTGATTTTAGGCGGGCTGGAGCCTCGAACCTGAAACTCTCCAGTTACGAGTTCGCTGCAATTGTCGACTCAACTATCTCGAATACTAAATAAACTGTGCATAATATTATCAATAATCTACTCCCTTTTTATGTATTTATATACAAGAAAATGTTGAGGTCTCTTTTTTTTTGCTATAAGTGTTAACAAAACCAATAGCTTCACCAAATATTGTATATATATATGTAAGTGCAATTATATTACGACTTACACATTAAATAATTTAATTATTGTCATTATATTTCTAAATTTCGAATTTTTAATAATAAAAATATATGTTATTGTCTTACTTTTTGCATTTCTAATTTAATTTACGGTTAATTCCCAGTGAACGGTACACTCCTTGTCCGCCATCTTGTTGTTTTTGGCGACTATTCGCGAAACACGACCCCACGAAGCACACGCCAAGTACCTAAGCCTAACACGCAGTGGGACAAAAAAGCCATTATACTTAAAATTTTAAAAAACAAATACTAATTAAGAAATTTAAATACTATAAAATTAGAACAAATAATATTTTTGAAATAAATACGATTGAAGAGAATGCAGAACTTAACCACTCCACTGGTGAAAAACAGATTGAAATGTAGCAAGCTGCAAAAAGTGTTGAAATTCAAACTTACCTCCTACAACTTTTAATATAATTGGATCAAACAAGAATCATGACATCACGTCATTTATTGCGCAAGTTACTCCAAAGAGGATCCGATAACGCACACAAACCAAAGGAGAGAACGAGGTTACTATCTTTTAACGGGTGAAGTTGACAAGGAGAAAATAAATATCGCCCGAGAAATGGCTCCAAAAATAAGCCAGAAAAATTGCCAAAATAGCGTACCGTACACTGGGATACAGCCTTAATTTACATACAAATCATTTAAATCAAGATTTTAATTCTTGAATACTCTAAAGCTGTAATAATAAACAATTATATTTGAAAAATATTACGGTAAAAAATAATTTTTTATTTATTAGTAGTCTCTTTAAATATGTAAAAAGTAAATTTTTAAAAGTTAATGCATAAAATCTAGTTTTTCAAACATAAAAAATATTTATTGTTCTAACGCAATTGGATTTCAATGAAATCCCGTGCAGCCTAATGCACTAAAATAAAATACTTTAATCTATTAGAGAATAACAGATTTAAAACTACAGATAAAAATTTTAGCAGCTTATTAAAATTTACAACAACTGCATTGTTAAAATATATTCATACCCTCTTGGCTCGTTAACATTGTTGACGTTGTCTATTGTTGGGAATCGAAAATACATTGTTCTGTTTAGTTACATTGGGTTTTAAAAGTTTCTTAAAAGTCAAGTTGTGACAATCAAATTGATAGTTTTGTTTGCAATTTAAAATCTCTACAATTTCGTTTGTTAGCCTGTTTTTTAGAGTTTTGTTTGCCTTCGCTTTATAAGGACTCCTTGTTTTGATTCTAAAATAATTAAATTTTAAACTTCATATAATATTTTAGTAAGCTTATACCGGCTTGACTAAAGAACTGTGTTTCCCTGCCAACTTGGAGATAATGGCTTAAGTATGGTCGCCTAACATTTTCTCCCGATCTCACCGTGTCCAAACAATCTGTATCTATATTATAATTTATATAATATTTGCTTCCAACTCTCCTTGTGTAACTCTTTTCTTATATATTAAATTTTAAACTTCATATAATGTTTTAGTAAGCTTATTCTGGCTTAACTAAAGAACTGGGTTCCCCCTCCAACTTGGAGATAATGGTTTAAGTGTGATGGCCTAACATTTTCTCCTGATCTCACCGTGTCCAAACAATCTGTATCTATATTATAATTTATATGATAGTTTCTTCCAACTCTACTTGTGTAACTCTTTTCTTATATATTAAAAGTGCGCAATGCTTTAAAAAATTAGATATAACAAACCAAATTGGATATAACAAACACTGGATAACAAACCAATTCACTAGGCTGATTTTTAATAATTTGGAGCTGTTGCTTTTGTAAACTGTTAAGGGATTAATTGCTTATAGATATGAATGTCTGGTTTTTAAGTCTTTTTCTTTAATTAAGTAAGAGTATATAATTTTATTACGGTGGCGCAGTGTGCATTAATTAAAGTCTCCAGAAAAAGTAAGAAATACAATTGTTGGATGGATTACCTTTTGTTTTAGTAAATATCGCCAATAATATCACCAAATTTGCGAGCGGAACCCAACCGGCTTGACTAAAGAACTGGGTTCCCCCGCTTATACTTAATGCTAAAAATATTTTTACATTTTTTTTTTCTAAATTTTGGGCACTTAATTTGCTTCTATTGGGTATTTTTATATTTTAGGTTTAATAATACTCATCAATGGTTTCTTATTGAAGAAACTGGTACAAATTACATTTTCTATGTTTAACTGATAATTTGTGAATGTTATTATATTTGTTTATTATAAAATACAGTTTGTATGCAATATATGTAAATTTTTTTTTATTTTAAATTTTTTTATTTTTTCATTTTTAATTTTTTTCTACAGTTTTTTTTAAATTTTATTTTTTTTTTTTTAATTTTTTTATTTTATATTTCTTTTTTTATATGTTATTTTTTAAATTAATTTATTTTTATTTCTTTACTTAAATTTTTTAAAGTAACTTACAAATTTTATATTTTAACACTGTTCCTTAATTTTTTTACCATAAATATTTTCTTTTTAAAATTTTTTATATATTGATTTAATACCAATTTTTTATATTGATTTAACAACAATTTTTTTCCTTCAAAATTTTTTAAAGTTTTATATTAAAAAAAAATTTTATTTAGTATTTACTTTTTTATTTCTTTTTTTTTTTTTTTTACTTTTTTTTTTTTATTTATAACTATTTTTTTTCAATGTTATTTTTTTTTCTCGTTTTATGTATTTTTTTTATTATATTTTTTTTTTTTAATTTTTTAAAATTCTTTTTAAAAATATTTTTTAAAATTTTTTAATTTTTTTTTTACATTTCTTTTCTTAAAAAATTTTATTTTTTTTTTTTATAATTTTTTGTTTTTTCTAATTTTTTTCAGTTTTTCATATTTTTTGATATCATTTTTTAATTTTTACACATGTTTTTTCATAATAATTGTTTAATTATTTATACATTTTATTAAATATTTTTTTATCAATATTTAAAGAAAATGTACAAACTTAATTGCAATGAAATTTTCAAAAGCATAATTTTTACAAATCATTATTTTTTCTAATTATTGTTAATGTTTATTTTCTATCACATTTATTAATTATAAATAATGAAAACATTTTACAATTTTGAATAAAATTTTGAAATTTTACAACTTAAAAATTTATTTTTTTTTAAAAATCATTTTATGTTTCAATGATACACACATAATTTTAAATTTTAAATGTTTCCTAATTGGAAATTTTTTTGGCTGAATTTTTTATTTCTTTGAATTTCAAATTTTCTATCAAATCTTAAAGATCATTGATTATTTTTTTTTTGGGAAACACACAAATATAAATAGTTTCAAAAATTTGCAATTTAATGTTTTTAATTTTTTGGCTGTTTAATTATCTTCTTTCAAGGAATGATCTTATTGTTTTAATTAAACATTATATGAAATTATGTTTTAATTTTAATTTTTCACATCTTAATTATTTTTTTTCGTTCAAAGATAAATTTTTTGTTAATTTTTCCGTTATCATATTTTTCTTGAATTTTATTCTTTTTTGCTTAAAATTATTGGTTTTTCTAAAGTTTAAAATTTTTCATATTTAAAGAATAATTAATCATAAATTTTTTGCAAAAATATATATCAAAAATCATAATTATTAAATGTTATTGATACTTTATAATAATGCAATAATCGAAATTTTTATATTAATACAAAGAAATAATTACAATTGCATTTTGTACAAAAACTAATATTTTACAAATGTTTTTTTATCAAAGATAGTTATCTAATTTTTTCGTCTTAGTTTACTAAAAAAATAAATATGCCCTTGCAATTTCCTAATATTTTTCAGAATTTACACGTCTAAGGAATATTACATCAAAGATAGAACTAATTTTGTCAAAAATATTATAAATAGTGAAAAAGCAATTTTTTATTTTTCAAATCATCGGTAAGCAATATAATTTTTCTACCAAGATCTTGTTTAACATTTTCAAAAGTAATTATAAATAGTAAAATTAATTCAATGAAATTTTTTTGGTAGAAATTTCAACGATTTTTAAGATAATTTTTCTTTATCAAAGATCATTGTTTATCTAATTTGTTTCATAGTTATTATACACATATATAAAGTGAAAACGTTGCAATTTCCTAATGAAATTTTTTGGCTGAAATTTCTGCCAACGAGTCTTTCAAGGAATGATTTCAAATTTTTCTTTATCAAAGATCATTGTTTATCTAATTTGTTTCGAATTTTAGTTATCTACACACATAATTATAAATAGTGAAAACCCCTTGCAATTTCCTAATGAAATTTTTTGGCTGAAATTTCTGCCAACGTGTCTTTCAAGGAATAATTTCAAATTTTTTCTTGAGGATACAGATAAACTCAGACAGCAGATGCGCAAGAAATATATAATGGCAATAATGGAATATTTTTATGTATATTAGCTCATGCATCATCATTTCTCTTCTACTCTCGGTTACGGTTTTGCGGTAAATCAGGTCAGGAGAAATGTCGTAGTTCAAGTGTCATATTTCTGTTATCTAGATCGCACGTTACGTGTGTTTTGTTGAACCAATCAAATCGCTTTATTCATTAGTTAGATACAAAGAAGATGCTAACTCCGCCCTCTGTTCGGTCGGTGCTAATAAACAAAAATAATAAGTCAATGTACTGCGAAAATCATGGAAATAGCAATATTTTCCCGTTATATTATTAACCTTTTACAGCAAAGGTGTGAAACTAGCGGACTGCAATAAAATTTTCTCAGTCTACCTAATATCAAGAATTGCAGCAAAAGTATTAAAATAAAATTTCATATCTGAATTTAAAAATTTCTTGGTACGCTGTTTACTCTTCTCTTTTTAAGCTATAAGATTGTTACGTACCTCGAGCACACTTGAGTTTACTCAAATATTTTCATATACTATACGGGAAATTTGATGACTTTTAACATGATTTCTCTTTGATATGAAAGAATTTTTAAAGGGAAAATAAATTACATGTAGAAAATATTAATTGTTTATCAAAGATCATTGTTTATTTAATTTATGGCGAATTTTAGTTATAGAACATTCATAATTATAAATAGTGAAAACGCCTTGTAATTTCTTAAATAAATTTTTTTGGCAGAAATTTTTGCCAACGGATCTTTCAAGGAATGAAATATTTTTCTTCAGGCTACAAACTCAGGAGTTGCTTAAGAAATATTTAATAGCAATAATACTAAGAAGATATTAATTTATTGAGTTATATTTTTTCTTACATAACTTATTTATAGATATAAATATTTGTAACTTATACTGTTAAAAACAAATAACACTTCTGTAAATATTGAATTCTATTGATTCCTTATAAATAAGCTTTCTTTAGATCATATCATTTGACTTTAATAAGGCTTTCTTTACGGTTTAAAAATTTTCGTAATTACGATTTTTCGTTAGTAGACATGCGATGCAGTCCAACAATGAGTTAGAAATACCTGTCAACGTGGGAAACGTAAAATGTGATTATTCATTACAATTACTCTATTTAGTCTACACTTTTTTCTTGTAGGGAACCCTGAAAGCCATGGCCCATTGACTGTAACACTGATTTTGTCTCATGAACCTCCATACCTGTTGCAAATGCCAGCGACATGCCGGGTATTTGTGGAAGGGCGCAATAGTCCATGTGTTGGTGTTGTGAAGCAGGCAGAACTGTGAAGGGTCAGTACTTTGAAAACTGCCAAAACACGTTAAATGTCATTAAATAAAGAGATTTTGCAGCCATAAGTGTCTTGTATTCATGCATCTTTGTTTATCTTTTTTTTTTAAGATGTTTAGAGGTTTGTAGTAAGAGAAATTTAAAAGAATTTGTTATGATCGCAAACTGACATTTAAAGACCATAAAAATAAGTAAAGACTTTTTGGATGAAGAAAGTTTCTGACATTCGTAACGTGACGTAAAGAATGGAATCATAAACTTTTTAAAATGCACTGGCTTTTTAGAAATGATACATTTTTGTTGCTCTAAAAACATTCTGGAGCAGGGCCAAAGTATTAAAATTGTCACATTATTGCTAATTCTATGCACATTTGAGTTTACATATTATTTTATACCACACATATAAAAATCTAATAGTTGAATCTGAAATTTAAAAAAAAACCGTAGAATTTTAATGCGCGAAATTCAAGGAATATTTTTTATAGAAAATAAGTCAGATACAGATAAAAACAGATAAATATCTTTTAAAATATTGAAGATATAGATTTCAATGTTTGTATGCACGTGTATAAAAATTAGAAGGCTGATTTGAACTCGTTGAAAGCTCTATATTTGTGCTCTTTTGCGGTATTGCCGTATGACTCTCAGGTTGCCGCTTCAGTCGACAGGACTGAAGCCAGAATTTCTCCCGGAGTTTTTTAACTCTCTGATCTGTAAAATCCTGGCTTATACACATTCGTGGTTGATTCAGTAAATATATATGAGCCTTCTATTTAAAAAAGAAAATCTAGAATAATTTGTAAGGTTTACAGCAGCAAATCTAAAGAAGAAACTGGAGAAAATTTGGATAAAAAGAAACTCAAATTCCGGTATTGCATTTTGTGCATATTAATTCTTTATATCATACAGAATCAATTTTTTCTAAATAATGTTATTTACATATAAAGGTTGTCGTTTCAGTCGACAAGAATTGAGCCAGAATTTCTCCTGGAGTCTTTTAACTCTCTCATCTGTAAAATCCTGGCTTATACACGTTCGTGGTTGCTTCAGTATACATGAACCTTCTATTTAAAAAAGAAAATCTATAATAATTAGTAAGGTTTACAGCAGCAAATCTAATGCAGAAACTGGAGATAATTTGATAAAAAGAAACTCACTCTGGTATTGCATTTTGTGCACATTTATTCTTTAAAATATACCATACAGAATCAATTTTTTCTAAATAACGTTATTTACATATAAAGGTTGTCGTTTCAGTCGTTTCAAAAAGAAAATCTAGAAGAATTTATAAGGTTTAGAGCAGCAAATCTAATGCAGAAACTGGAGATAATTTGATAAAAAGAAACTCAAATTGCGGTATTGCATTTTGTGAATATTTATGCTTTAAAATTACTATACAGAATCAATTTTTTTCTAAATAATGTTCTTTACATATAAGAGCTTTTTCTAAATTTTTGTAAACCATTAAGGCAAGTTTTTATGTCAATTTATTTAAATCTTTATTTTAAAAACTATTATGTTCACTTATGCAGAACTTTAAAGTTTGCATTTTTAATTAATTTCTTATTAAATATTAATTGGTAGTACATTTAAATAGCTTTTTATTATTAATAAAATGGTTTTGAAGTTAGTGATAAAAATATTTAAGACATATCTTCAGATTTTAGAAATAACAAAACTGAACAGGATTGGTAAAATAGCTGACCAGAGTTTTGTTAAAAAACTGTTCTGATTATAATCTTGTACACATACCTTAATTTCCATCGAATGGAAATTGTATACACTCTGCTAAGATATGTTTCATCAGCTTAATTTGTTGAAAATTTCTTACATGCAATAACCTCCTACCGATTGGATGAATGCGATTATTTATGCTTTCTAATCGAGTTAATCGAAGAGCTTAATAAGCAGGCAGGTAAAACAAGATTTAATCTTAATGAGGAGAACATTTAAATCGAAATTAGGATTTCTCTGCCAAGGTTAGATATAAACTGAAAATATATCCTTTTTTTTATAAATCAAACAAGAATGTCTAATCAGCGTTTAATTAAGTGGTATTTATAATGATATTTTGACAATTATATAGATTACTAAAATGCCGAATTCGTAACCGCGTTATCTGCCTAATAGAAAATGAAAATCACGTAAGACTCTCCGGGAGGTAAATTACTGAACATTAATTAAACAATGAGCATTTCTGTCCTGTAATTGACGTCAAGTAGCGGCATGTCCCAAGGACTCCCGATCTCTAATTTAAAGGTGTAATTATTCATTCGATGATCGACGCATAAATGTCAATTTCCCAGTGCTCTGAAATTTCCAATGTGCTTTTCCACCCAGGAGTTTTAATTCGCTGTTAGATTTATTTTCTTGTATTTTCTGCATTTGATTACATAAGTTGTTTTTTTTCTTCCTTAGATACATTCGAACATTGAAAGATTGGGTTATTTTATTTCTTTACCTTTTCATTATTTTGTAACAGATGGTTTTGATTTAGCTACAATCAGATTCGCTAATATCAACTGACTGCATCAGAGTAGCATTTGGTTGATATAGCAGTTATCTAAAAGTTTTCTTAATAGCTTATTCTTGATTCACTGTAAAACAGAAATTATCTTCTATTTAAAACAGAAATTTCCTACATATGGATGTAATTTTACAAAAATTATTTAGTTTTGTTATATCAAGTGATACATTTTTAAAATGTATAACATATGTACACGAAGTGAAGCATTCAAATTCACCTAACAAAAAATATTTTGAAGTATGTAAATAAGAAACTTTTTATATTAATTAGAATCTAATTATCTATTTTAATTTGTGAACCTAAATTACAGGTACAAGCATTGTATTTTATAGCGTAATAAAGGCAATTATTTAACTTCAAATTTTGTTATTAATTTTTAATTTTTTAAATTATAAAATATTAGATAATATCAGATAACCTTACAGACCCTTTAGATTTACAGAGTGAAAATAACTTTTATATTCAGTTTGATAGAAAAATTGACTTTTTAATATGTCTACTTTAAAAGTTATCTTGAGATAAGTTATTTTTCCTTTTTTAATTTAATACTTAACAAAAAATACTTTTGAAGTATGCAAATAAGAACTAGTTTTTATATTAATTAGAATTTAATTACCTGTTTTAATCTGTGAACCTAAATTACAGGTACAAGTGATATATTGTATTTTATAGCATAATAAAGGCATTTTTTTTAATTTTTAATTTTGTTATTGGTTTTTATTTTTTTAATTATAAAATATCAGATAATATCAGATAATCTGACACCTTTAGATTTACAGAGTGAAAAAAAAATTTTATATTCAGTTTGATAGAAAAATTGACTTTTTAATATATCTACTTTAAAAGTTATCTTGGGATAAGCTATTTTCCTTTTTTAACTTGGTACTAACCAAAAACTTTTTTTGAAGTATGCAAATAAGAAACTAATTTTTTTATATTAATTAGAATCTATTTATCTTTTTTAATATGTGAACCTTAATTACAGGTACAAGTGATATATTGTATTTTATACCATAATAAAGACAATTTTTTTAATTTAGAATATTGTCATTATTTTTTAATTTTTTAAATTATAAAATATTAGATAATATCAGATAGTCTTACATCTTCAGATTTACAAAGTGAAAAAAACTTATATTCGGTTTGATAGAAAAATTACCTTTTAATATGTTTACTTTAAAAGTTATCTTGGGATAAGTTATTTTTCCTTTTTTAACTTGGTGCTTACCAAAAAATACTTTTGAATTATGTAAATAAGAAACTATTTTTTATATTAATTAGAATCTAATTACCTCTTTTAATCTGTGAACCTAAATTACAGGTACAAGTGATATATTGTATTTTATAGCATAATAAAAGCAATTTTTTTAATTTGGAATTTTGTTATTAGTTTTTAATTTTTTAAATTATAAAATATCAGATAATATCAGATAATCTTACATTTTTAGATTTAAGGAGTGAAAAAAACTTTTATATTCAGTTTGATAGAAAAATTGATTTTTAAATATGCCTACTTCAAAAGTTATCTTGGTATAAGTCATTTTTCCTTTTTTAACTTGGTGCTTACCAAAAAATACTTTTGAATTATGTAAATAAGAAACTATTTTTTATATTAATTAGAATTTAATTATCTTTATTGTGATATCGTACAAATAATGTATTTATAGCATAATAAAAGCAAAAGTTTTGTTATAGTTTTTAATTTTTTAAATCAAAAAATCAGATAATATCAGATAATCTTCATTTAAGATACTTTTATATTCATTTTAAAAAACTTATTTTTAAATATGCCTACTTCAAAAGTTATCTTGGTATACGTCATTTTTCCTTTTTTAACTTGATGTATAATTTTTATGTTATTGTAAAAAACATGCTACTTGAAATGAAAAAACTGAATATCTTTTAAAAATTAGATCGTCAAAGAACATTTAAAAGGAGCAAAAGTTTTTATTTTCTGATTAATCAAAATAATGTAGATGGTATATCTTCATAGATACTATGCCCTTTTAAAAATCAATTCATTTTTCAAATTGCCTATAACAACAGTAACATTTATTATTGCTGTTTTTTAACTCCTTTTGTTACAAAGAAACATTTTTTTCATTAGCTGGTAATACCATTTACCGTATTGGATAGATAAGATGCCTTGGCTCACACATAATTGACCTAAAAAATTGTCATAATTCTTCTCTTTTAACTTCATTTGCCCTCGTGTCTCCGATATTTGGTCGCTTAGCTCCAAATTGCACCAAACTAATTCTTCTTGTTTGGAATTCTAATGCCTACTGAACCTCTCAACAACTCTTAATTTAGCAAGCAATAGCAATGATCCTCGTTCTCTGCACACTCATAACCAAAATCGGCTTCACATTTGCGCAGGAATAAAACTCGCTGACCCGCTAACAGTAACAAAGATATCAAGGTCTGTGCCACCATCCAAAATAATGCCTACCCATACCATAGCTCTCAAATACCGGTCTTGTCGAGCTGTTGTTATTCTTTGTCCATCTTGTTCTGGTCGCTGAGTAATATGTCTCATTTTTTTAAACCTTTGTAAGAGATCTCATACTGGGGCACATTCAAATTTCATTAATCTCGCCCTGATCCCAGTATTCTGATAACTCTTCCTTTCAGAAAGATGTCCTTTTGACTTCTTTATGCGATCATTTGCCTTTTTTGATCGTTTAACTCAGCGTTTAGTTCAGTAATTGCACAGATCATGGCTCCTCTCTTTATATCATATTGGTCCATTTTATAATTGAGATTGCACAGATGTTTAGCACATATCGACGTCGACTGCAATGTTTTTCACATGTACAATGTTTCACCTCCAAATAGGGATAGTTCTGGAGTAATTTTAAATAATTTGACCAAAATTTACTCACATTTTTCTACATTTTTCGAATTATACTTTTGGATACATCTGTATATTAGCAAAACCGATTTCTTACCAACAAGGACTATTGTAAAATTTTAAATTCTCTAAAACTTCAAAAAGGCTACTTTGTAATAGTTCTTTGTTCGGCAATTTTCGAAGTACACTAGAACTTCGATTAACCGAAACTCTCCGTTAAACGATGTTGGTTTCTTCTTGATTTTTTTTACAATTTCTACTATCATCCAAAATTTTCTCTTTACAAACATACATTTTTAAAGTTTTCTTTTTCCCCACATTCCTTTTGTATGCAAGCCGTCCTTTCCAATCTACGAGTGTAGATAAATATTTTGGAAGTACCTTTTTTGGAATTCCTTCTTACGAGCACAATTCTCGGTATGAGTGTACGCTCCTCACTTTCAAACATCCCTGTTCTAAACAAAAACAAACCCCATTCCTTATTTTAGAAGGTCATACTGCCGAGTCCCAAAACAATCGAATGTTATTGCATCAATGACGATGCTACATATTAAACAAGATGATTATTGATGAATTCTCTATTATCCAAAAATTTCAATTATCTGAAGTACCGTATTTATGAGAATATAATATGCCATCGAATCTAATGGGCATCCTTAATTTAAAACTTTAAATAATAAAAAAATTGTTTATCGGCGAATGTAATGCGCATTAATGGTATGAGGAATTTATTGAATCTTATTTTATACAACAATGGATTTGCATATAAACTATCAATCAATGATATGATAATTTTATTTAAATTTAGATATCATATTTTATACAACAATAGGATTCATTTATAAAGTAGCGTAAAGACAAAGCATTGATGGTGGATTGGAGAGCCCACCGGAATGGCGTTCCCATACATTTCGGAGCCAGCAGTTTGTATCCTCTATGCAATAATGTGTCAATGATAAATGTAATGGTAAATGTAGTTGAGAAATACAGTAATCCATTGTTACGATTTAAATTTGGTTGAAGTCATCGGCGAACTGCTGACGCACTCGAATCTAATGCGCCATCGAATCTAATGTGCACCCCAATTTTGAATATTACATTTGGCCAAAAACGATGCGCATTAGATTCGCGTAAATACGGCAGGTTCGGTCCCAATTACTTCGGATAGTAAAGGTTCTACTGTAAAGTCATTTTTAACCGTAACATGTAACAGGGATTACATTATGGGCTAAATTTGTGTAAATATTCCATGAATTCTAAAAAAAATATGCTTGACTAAATTCCTTCCAAAAGTTTAACACCAAAGGTATAACTGTCTAAAATCCAGACAGTCTTACCTCGTGACTAGATTTCAAAATCATCAAAATCTGAAGGACTCCGTTTTATCGGGGAGAAACTTACCTCTCCATAAAACGATCCTTTCTTATCGGTTAGAGAAATAACAGCTGGCACGTTCTAACGGCTTTCGCTGATCCACCACCGGACAAAGCAGTCCGGCCATTATCCGGCAGCTCCATTTAAAGGGTGAGAGAACGATCGTAAAAATCAAATTTACGGCAAACCTTTTCGCCGGGGAAAATTTTTGCGATCGTGAGTTTACTCCCTTTCCCCCTTTTTTTGGTGCTCTCCAGATTTGTGGGATAAAAAGTCGTCCGGATTTGTGCTAGAGAAAATGGGTGATTGGGATTGAATGTCTTTTTTTCCGGTATCTCAGTCGTTTCCAGTGCTCATGAAGCACGGGAAATTGGAAGTGCCACTAGATATTCCTCTTCGACCAGGACATTATTTTTCAGACACGAAAGAAAGATCATAACTATTGTTTGCAGAGTATAAAGGTAGTTAATAGAACATCGGTTTTCAGCAATCAGGTATTTAATACTCCGAGAAAGAGAGAGGCTTAAACATTTTTAGATCAGATTTGTGGATTTAATTTGTAGAGTAACAGAGGGATGTAGTTTTTAGACCATAAAATCAAAATTTGTATCTTGAATTAGTCTCATAAATGTACAGATGTAGTATCAGACTATAGTGGGATTTTGTAACGAATAAGGTTTGAATCATATCTGACGAATGTACATGGATGGATATTTTAAATTTAACCTTTCAATAAAATGTACGTCATAGAAACAAAAGGTAGGAAGCTTAGCTTTCAGAAAAATATACATTTCCTAAATAAATGAATTAAGATGTAGATTAAAAATGAGTGTACCTTTTACGAGTGTCTTTTAAACTTTCAAAATACTTAATTTTTCTTTTTTACATATTTAGAATGCTTAAATCACTTCTTAATTTTATAAAAACAAATCCTGCAAAAAAGTGTCTGTTAGATCGTGTAAAACCTTTAATAAATGTTAATGAAAGTGCAATGAAAATGTACTTTAACTTTAAGGGAACTTGCACTCTTTGGGCATTTTATTACTTAAGTTGTTTATATAAATGCTTTTCATATCCTAAAATAATATTATTACATATATAGATTTTTATAAACAAAAAATATATAAATTAGATAAATTATTAAAAGTTTTTAATATTTTCTAAAAAAATTGAGAAATTAAAAAAAGTCATCTTATTTAACTTTTAATATTTTATCTCCATATTTTGTATTGTATTCACAACTCTATTCTAAATAACTGTAGGAACTGAATTGTGAATTAAATTATTAGTTCTTAAGATAAAAAAATTAAAATTTACAGCTAAATACTGACAAAAAACATGTTTTCTTTTACATTTTAAATACATTTTTTTATTTAGTTTATTATAAAATATATACCTAATTGTCTTAGACAAACATTTTTAAATATGCATAAAAATTAAGGGATTTTATTCAGATTCATTTTAGTTGTAGCATTTTAAATACACATATGTATACAAAAAAAACATAAACGAGATAAATTAATTTAAAGATTTCAACTGAAATAAATATTTAAAAGATGATCGAAAATATTAAAATTTTTTATAAATTCAATATGTTATATAATTTAGCAACTTTTTTTTATAAGGTAACTCATTATTTTACAATATTATAAAATCAAACAATTAAAATTCTGGAGAAAATTTGCTAAAGCATATTATAAAATATATCTTTACATCTTTATTATAAACAAGATCATTCTTTAGGCATTTCTAATATATAATAATCTTTCAAATAACGAAATTTGATACTGCTTGCTGAAATTTATCACACATTGATATTATTAAAAATATTTTTGATGTTCATTAAGCCTTACGTTCACAAAACTTTATTTTATAGCATCCAGCACATTTCCTCCCCACTTTTTATTAAAATATTATCGAATATATACTGCATTATCTTCACTTAGAATCAATTTTGAAACTCATTGAGGAAAATAAAATGATAAAAGTGTTGTAGATAACTGATTTAAAGGCATACAATCATGATAAAATTGATTTTTATCATGATTATGTCCCTTTTTCGTTTATAATTATTATAGCTTCTTGAAATTTTGTAATAATTTACTATATAAACCAAAGAATATTTTAAGCAAAACATTGAAAAATCTATATTTTCGTCATCATAATGATACTACATATGTTACATACATTATAGTGTTACAAAAAAACTTCATTTACGTTTTTTATATTTTTAATATTTGGTATTTACGGTATTTGAAATAAAATTTTAAAATACTATTAAAAAAAATTTTTTTTCCAAAAAATATTTTTCTGGAATAAAATTTCTGATACCTTTTAAGGTTTAAATAGGAGGTTGATTCTTTTATTATATGTATTATTTACAAAAATGCAAAAATTATTACTGAAACTCAATTTGAGTTATTAAATGTCTGCAGTATGAGAGGAAAATTTTCATTTAAAAATAATTTACCATTTATTTAAAAAAAAATATTTTCCAGTCATTTTTAAATATGCATAAAATCATAAATGATCCACAAAACAAATTAACTACGTTTTGTTATTTAAAGCCGTATAATCATGATAAAAATGATTTTTATCATGATTATGTTCCCTTTTCATTCATAATTATTACAGCTTCTTGAAATTTTTTAACAATTTACTATATAAACAAAAGAATATTTAAAGCAAAAAATTAAAAAATATATATTTTCGTCATAATAATGATACTACATATGTTACATACATTATAGTGCAAGAAAACTTCACTTATTTTTTTTATCTTTTTAATATTTGGTATTTACGGTATTTGAAATAAAATTTTAAAATACCCTTAAAAGATTTTTTTTCCAAAAAATATTTTTCTGGAATAAAATTTCTGATACCTTTTAAGGTTTAAATAGGAGTTTTATTCCTTTATTATATGTATTGTTTACAAAAATGCAAAAATTATTACTGAAACTTAATTTAAGTAATTAAATGTCTGCAGTATGACAGGAAAATTTTAATTTGAAAATAATATACTATTTATTTTATAAAAAATATTTTAATTTCCAGTCATTTTTAAATATTCATAAAATCATAAATGATCCACAAAACAAATTAACTACGTTTTGGGATTTAAAGCCGTATAATCATGATAAAAATGATTTTTATCATGATTATACGCCTTAAGGATTTGAAATTTTGTAACAATTTATTATATAAACAAAAGAATATTTAAAGAAAAAAATTTAAAAATATATATTTTCGTCATAATAATGATACTACATATGTTCATACATTATAGTGCAAGAAAACTTCACTTTTTTTTATCTTTTTAATATTTGGTATTTACGGTATTGGAAATAAAATTTTAAAATACCCTTAAAAAATCTTTTTCCCAAAAACTGTTCTCCTGGAATAAAATTTCTGGTATATTTTAATGTTTAAATAGGAGTTTTATTCCTTTATTATATGTATTGTTTACACAAATGAAAAAATTATTACTGAAACTCAGTTTGAGTTATTAAATGTTTGCAGTATGACAGGAAAATTTTAATTTAAAAATAGTATACCATTTATTTTATAAAAAAAAAAAAAAATATTAAATTTTCCAAAAACAAAATGAATCCAGAAAACAAATTAACCCTTAATTTGGCTAAGTCCGCTAAGAAGAACAATCAAATAAATAAAATCTTTATAATAAATATGTAATTTTACGGATAATAGATAATATTTTAAATATATTATATAATATTATTAATAATAATAATAATTATTATTTAAATAATTATTTATTTAAATATATTTTTAATCGATATGTGAAAAAACATCTTGTCAAATTAAGGGTATACTACGTTTTCAGAAAAAAATGCTGAAAATTCAAGTATTTTGAAGGAGAATAAAAAACATATGGTAAGCTGAAAGATAACAAAGATGCTGAAAAGTGAGGACTCTATTAAAAGGTAGCACACTCCTTAAAGCTGATACTACTCTAATTACAAATTAAAAGCTTCCTTCGATGCATTACACCGATCTCTCTTCGCCCGTGAGCTTCCTCGCTCTGAAACTGTAAACTTGTAAAAAAAGCTTCCTTCCAGTTCTTCATTTAGAAAAGTCAGAGTTCAACTCGGCAGTGCATTTATCCCTGCTTTTTCTTCGGTGTAATCTCTCGTTTCAAATCTAAATAAAGGCTTTTCAAAAATGAGTTGGGACTATAATAATAATATGATTAAGGTCAACCACTGACCGTTGCCGGGGTCAGCACAGAACTGCTCTCCATCTGCATGGAGTCGTGGCATTGTTCCGCATTTTTCGCCGAAAAACAGGGACACGAGTTTCCCCTAATTGAGCGGCCAGAGTCGATTTTCCCTCTAATTGTCCCTTTTCAGAGCCGTGTTCGAGATCCGGAGTCCAGATAAAATCCAGATTGCTAACTTCCCGACATTTTATCCGCCAAACGCAATAAAATTCGGACAGCTACGGCCACTCGCTTCGAGATTACGCAGCATTCGATGGGATGTATAAAAGGAGATTGCATTCCATCCCCATTTTCTAATCGTGATTCGCTTTTGAAGATCGTTTCGCCAAAGCACGTCGTTCAGGGTTTTGTTTGTTGACAGGTTTATTTACACCCCTTTTTATATATGAATGCGTCGCAAAGCACTACACACTGTTTCTCCTCCCCTTCTTTTATATTCTTTTTTCACACTTTTTTAGCAATTTTCTTTATTAATTTTTCATTGCTTAAAGGGGCGGAATTAAGACTCTTTGAAGCCCTTAACACCTACCTGGTAATGCCCATATTTATTTAGGGAATGTAAAAAATATTTGTACAATTGTGTTCTCTTGGAATTGTTTTCTCTTTTAATTGAAGTTATATAATAATCTTACAAACAATTACCTAAATTTTCACTTCTATTAACATTTTGTGATTTTTCGAGACTCCATAAACTTTGTCTTTCTGTAGATGCATTGACTTCTGTAGATGCATTGACGCATTCTGTATATATTGTAGATCATGACGAATAGCTGTATCTACTATAAGGTTTGATTGGAAATTATTTTGGCTTTGGCTTGTAACTCCGAAATTCTTTGGTAAAAGCATGAGTCATAACTTTTCGTTTTAATCTTTAAAATTACTTTTATTTCGATGGATTGAATTTATCTGCTGATGACTATTTTATTCAGATTATTTTTATTCAATGAACTGTAATTAAGAGGTGAATATACAGCTTATTTTGACTGGCTCAATCTCCTGTTCATGCTTAAGGGTGAGGAGAATTTAATTCTTTTTTATAAGGCATGCTTATTTAAGTCCATATTAAAGTTTACGCCATGTTTATATAATTGTTCTTAGTATATATATATATATATATATATATATATATATATATATATATATATATATATATATATATATATATATATATATATATATATATATATATATATATATATACATATACATATACATATACATATATATATACATATACATATATATACATATATATATATATATATATATATACATATACATATATATATATATATATATATATATATATATATATATATATATATATATATATATATATATATATATATATATATATATATATATATATATATATATATATATATATATATATATATATATATATATATATATATATATATATATATATATCCATTATGTTCGTAAGAATACAAAAAACTGCGTTGTCATTTAAAGTCCCTATTCCACTGCGAGCTCTATTTATTAAAACTTCACTTTAGAGAACTGCGTTCATATTTGATACTAAATAAGTCTATTATCATGATTTTCTTCTATTTTTATAAATGTTATCCAGGGCCGCAGGGAGGTTTTAGTTTGGAGGAGGGGACCCACACTACAGTGAGCCTCCACCTGGATATATCACTATCTTGTTTCCCCAAATGCATCAAATGTTGTAAAAATTATGTAGGATTTAATATTATATAAGTCCATGCACAATCTTGTGTAATATGTTTTACTAGATGTATAAAAAATTTGGAGCAAAATATTAAAATAAATCATGTAGATAAAAAGTTTTAAAATCTAAGTTTTGATTAAGTATTAAATAAGTTAATAAAATGTGTTATAAGTTGATAAAATGTATTTTTATTTCATGTTAAAATTTAATAAACTCTAGAATTTTAAAGGGGGGATTGAACCCATTGAGCTTCTCTCCCCTCCTCCTTTGGCTCGGCCCTGATGGCAACCCGTGATATTTAAAATGACAACGTATTAATGACTAGGACAGACTGTAATATGGAAATTAATTTAAATTACATATCTGATTTAACTCTGAAGAATCCATGTTAAATTATTTTTATGATATTCACTAATATGTATTAGGCAGGAATGATACGGGTATTGATGGGTTTAGAATTTTTGCACTCATTACGGGATCGCGACAAAAATTAGCTACACTTTTCTTTTATGATGTATTCACATGACGCTAAGATTTCACAAAGAGCAGCAGTTTTCTGCATAATATTTCCCACCTTATTAATGAATCTTACACAGCAGGAAACAAGCTTTCAAACGAATGCGTATTTATTGGTCATGGAGCGATTTGTGCACCGCATTTTGCATGTCTGAGGTAAATCGGTGACCTTTTTTATATTTAAAGATAAGATTATATTAAAGAGTATTATATCGAAAGATAATATTTAAGCAAAGCATAATACAAAAATGGACTCACCATTGTGGACTTATTACGCATGAAGTCATAGATGTTAATAGGAGACTCGGTCAGGCTAGTGCTGAAAGAGGTAAGGCCTGGAATTCTCTCCTGAACACTGAGCTTACTTTCATCACTCGTTGCAAAACTGTCGATTTTTTCTGACTGATCGACTCTTCACCTTCCTTTTATATAGCCGAGAAGAGTGTTATTTTTATCATTGGTCCTATCTTCTTCAAATGGACGTTGCATGAACCCTCTATTTGTCTAAGTGTTTCCAGAGCACTCTAGAACAATCTCAAACTCACTATTAAATGGAAATGAAGGATCTGGAAGATGTATGTCCAGATTATGTGGAGTCTGGAAATGAAGGTGCTGTCGCCTCTCTGAAAGGCTTCCCAACAGTTGTAAGTTTACTCATATATTTGTTGATATTGATGCGTATAGTTTCACAACTAATATCAATTTTATGATTCTTATAGTATGTGAAAACCAAATTTTCAATTGTTAGTGATTTGTCGTTGATATGCATAATTCCTCTTTACTTATTTACAAAACATAACATTTGTAAAAACGTTTAAAAATTTTCTTCTATTTTTTTATTGATAAGTCTTTGTCAGATTCTCAGAACTAATCTAATGTAAGTAATCTCTTTTGTATTTCATAAACATAAGCTTCCAGCCTACCTTGTTGCAATAGAATGAACACTCATCTCAGAGATTTGAGAACATTAATGTTATAAATATTGGAAAGTCAATGTTTAGATTTGGAAGGAATCAATCAATGCTGTTTTTTCACAATTATTTCATAAAGTTTAGCATAAAAAAATATTGTTTTTAGATTTTTACAGCTTTCAACAAAGCTTTCCCTGATTCTAACTATATAGAAGTAATTGTCTACTTTCGATTTCATGTCTCATATTGATGTAGGTCTATGCTCTTTTAGTCTTTTTGCTGTTATTGTAAATATATATGTTTGTAACTTTTTAAATTATTAAGGGATTTCCTTTCAAAACCTGGTTCAGTTGGGCCATTTGCACGATTGCCCCCATATAGCTCAAAAATCCTAATACAATTGTGAAAAATTTCCGCTGTAACCCCTTTCCTTGATGATATCAGTACGTGCTTATTTTCTTTAATAGTTAATTCCCCTCCCTCCCGTTGATTGTGTATCACCTTAAAATTCCATTCATTATCCACAAAAGGGGATTCCTTAATAAGGTTGCCTTAATATTATTTGCTTTAATAAGGTGTGTGATTGCTTTTCGGGACCACATTTCAATATTAATATATTTAAAATAAAGGAATTAGGAATTGAGTGTTCAGATTTCCAAGCTTAAGGAAGACTTATGCTCAATTCTGGAAGCATGGTGAGTGTTGGCATGCTAAAAGTGGTTACCCCACTTTTTTTAACAACTATACTTTAAAGAATCAATATCAGAATATCAAGAAAGCCAATTATGCACATATATATATATTCCATTCTAACGAATTAAATTAGGGGGCGTGCATTATACTTCACGAATATGAATAAGCCTTTTTAATTTTACTTGTAGGCACTTTACGCCTGTCGACGAAAATTAAAATGCTTCGCACATGTGCAATATTTTACCTTAATCTCCCGATTTTCTATAAGCGGTATTAAATTACTAGCATGTCGCCCGGCAAATAACGGGATCAGCAAAATTTTAATTTTACAGAATTGTAAAGTACTCTATGAGGTTGGTAAAAAAAAATTGTTTGTTATTGGGCTGTGAATTATCTGGTACACGCTGAATAATTTGTTTATCTTCATACTCCTAAAGTCTCCCGATACTGTGAATACAGTTTAGAATCACGTTCAATTCATTTACAAAGATTCATTTTCAAAGTTTTCTTAGCTATGTCAAAATTATCGTTAAGTTCTTCCCATTTTTTTCCCATTGGAATTAATGGAAATAAAGAAATGAAACTATCATTTCCACTACACCCTGGAGGTAGATAGAATTTGTTGTTAATACCGGTGATAAAATTTTCATTGCAACAAAAATAATCGATGATTAAATTTAAAACTATCACATATGTACCTAATCTATTATTTAAGTCAAATATAAAAGAAAATTATTTACGTAATATCTAAATTCAGTGATAAAACGTATGAAAATAATGCAAACAATATTTAAATAATTTAAAATAAGAAATTATTAAATGAGATGGTTAAAGGAATGACCTCCTATTACTAGAAAAATGTTATTTTTACATATTTTTTATGTGACAAATTGATAAATTTAATCACCTGCTCCTCATAATTGAGGAAAATAGGGCTTGAAATAATGGCATTAAATGCTAGAGAAGGGGGTAGATTTCGAACGTTGTTCAAGAATCCAATATAGATGCTTCTATCCATTCCTTGTACTTCATAAATTCGAGGACTGACGGACAGATAACTTAGGCTATTATTATATAGGGGATTTTATCACATTTTTTCTCATTTTAGTAAATTGGTCTTAGTTTTAAGATATAAATTTACTCAAAGATATTTTGATAAGTTACAGTTAAAGTTTTACTATAACTAATTTTTTTTTAAAATTTAAATTATAGTCAGTTAATTTGGACAGCTGGGGATTCATAGGCTTTTAATGTTACATCTCTGAATGCAACAATCTCTCAGTGACTCAAAGTAAGTTCTACACTTGTCAACAACTTAAATGAGTATCATAACTCTTCTAAAACATATGAACCACTTAGTAAACCTATAATTAAACTGCGGCACACTTTTCAATTATCTTTAATTACCGAATTAAATATTCAACTACCGTACTAATACCATCATTTAAATTTCTTTTTATACCCATAATAAAGATATCTTAGTACGGAATAGATCCTTTCCGTTTTAAGTTAGTTTTCTTTTAATAAAAATAAATAAGAAATCTTACTACACCTGGAGAGTTTTTATACATTTGATTAAGATTTCGTGTATTAGTACGACAGGTGTTTGATGGTTCATTTTAAACTGCGCCTTGAACTCTTAAAAGTTTTATTTTATCTATGAGATAAATTTGAAACAATTGAAAAAAATTGAATAAAATCCTGTTTTAAACCGTATAAGATTTACCAAGAAAATAAAAGAAATATACTGAACACTCAAGTTCAGGTAAAAAAGAGAATTCATGAATTAGTTGTATAAAATAAATGTGCTGAATATAAATTTATGAAATGTATTACCACCGCTTTAACAACATTAAGAAGGTTAATTTTGTTAGTTTTACAAGGATATTTTAACAATACTGCAAAAATTATTTGACAAATATTACAAGGATAAGAAACTTAAAAAAGAAATGACATTTGTAATAAATTTTATACATAATGAAAGTTTATTAAAAAGAAAGTTTGGTGCTTTAAATATTATGTATGGAACGCTCCAGTGTTTTGCATATTCATTTCCTTTTTTGTTGGGGACATATCACATGTCATATTGAAAAGTCTTGATTCTGAACGCCTGATTTTGATTTGAAATAAAATAAAAAGTTCTGCTTCAATTAGATTAAAATTTTTCTTAGATCACCAATGAGGATTTAACTTCATAAAAAACTATTCAGTTATACGAAGTAATATATTTTTAAAAATAATAAAATATATGCAAGTAATGTGATCAACATATTTCCTTTTATAGTATAAAAAGCTTTAACTTTTAAACACATTTTAGTTTTAAAGTTTTTAAATTTTTTAATTTAAAAAATTACATATATCTTTAAATTAGCCTTCTATCTTCTCAATTAATAAAAAACTGAGGACAAACTTAAACGCTTGGGATTTTGCATAAGTAATAGGGATTGACACCTAACTGGGACATATGCTTCGCATTCCAAGGAGTTTGGTCTCGAAAATGGAGTTATAGCCCTGTAGACCATGTCCCCCAAGTTGGGCTGTTGTACCAAAAAGGTTAAGTTTTATAAATTTTTAAAATTTTAGTTTACAGTATAACCTTTTAATTTGATTCCATAAATTTTATTTATAATATTTGCATATTCAAAATATATTATATTTATAACATATATATTCCTTATTTTTATATATTTATATATATTTTTATCTTATTATTTTTTTAAAAAAAAAATTTTTTTTTTTAAAAAACATAGTTTTTTTAAAAGTATATATAATTTATCATTATAAAATTTACTCATATATATATATATATATATATATATATATATATATATATATATATATATATATATATATATATATATATATATATATATATAACTTTAATATCACTTTTCAAAAGCATACTTTGGTTTTTAGTTAAGTAATAAAATATATGTAAACTTTCATTCCTCTTCTCCGCAGACCCCTTCATTTCGCATTATCAAATGTGGTATACCTATTTTCACGGTTGTGAGCCAATTTGACTCATAGAATATATATGAAATTAAATAAATATAGTAATAAATATAGTATAAAGTAAATATAAAGTATAAAGTATATAAAGTATAGTATAAAGAAATACAGAGAAGAAGTCGAGAACACAGAAATCCATGCTACTGACGCACGGACGGATTGTCAAGTTCAACAATCATGCAAAAGAAACGGATGTAGAAACCCTTGTGCTAAATGTAATAGAAATGTTTGTGTAAAATGTGTTTGAAAAACAGATTTTATATGTAAAAAATGTTTTCCATGAATTTTTTGATAATAAACATTTTATTTAAATTAATTTGGAACTATTTTATTTGCAAAAAACTTCATTTTTCTTGTGTGAGACAAATTGGCTCACTTCAGTAAAAATATTTATATCATTAACATCCGTAAATCTAGTGTTAAAGTAAGCACAAAGGTTTCATTTTAATAGGAGTAGAACTTTTTATTTTATGATGAATTGAAAAAAGGTTGCTATAATGAAAATTTGAAGTTCAAAAACCATAGATCTAGATTAAAAGAAGTATCATTTTCGAGGCTATTATTTAAAATTTAAGTTTATATAAATAAAGTATTATTCATATTATCTACAGAGAACATTATTTTATTACTTACACATTATAGAAATATAAAATAAGTCCGTTTCCATCCTATAAAAATGAGTCAGTTACCTAGAACTTTCCGATTCTAGGAATCAGTGTCTCTAACTTCTCATATGATTTTGAAGAGTTGAAAATTTATGTACATATGAGTTACGTACAGATAGATAGACAGACATGTTAATAGTATTTAGGTGTTTAATACTTTTAAATATTCTGGTTAATGTATTTTTCATGCTTTGAATAAATCCAGTTATGAACCATCTAAGATATCTACCCATAAAACTCTATTTAGAAAGAAGAAATACCACGGCCTCTTTCTCGAATGTTTTGAGACTATCTTTTCCCTCTGCGTGCGCGAATCACTGAACTCCGAGAGCTTCGACATTCCACGATCCCATACTTGCATGTGCCTGTTAACGCCGGACAGGTGCGATAGCAGTGACTGATAAGGTAGTCACGATCCCTATTAATTCCTCGGACTTGTCTCTGGTGCCCCCGCAATTAGAACGTCCGAAAGCGTTCACGAACGGCCAACAAAGGGTGTCACGGGAGAAGGGGGTACTTAGAAGTGACACGAGCGTGAGATTTTGCGTCTGCAACCCCTCACGCAGGGGTGCAGCCCGGCGCGAAAGGGTTCGCCTACTCGAAACCAACGTCTTTAGCTCCAACGCAACGTTTAGAGAAGGAATGGTGAAAAGTTCCTAGTAGAGGCTTAATTTTACTCGTGCCTTTTGTCTATTTGTGATCACGGCAATATAAGGCAAACGTCTGATTAAATTAATGGCCCTGACGCACGTTATATATATTATCATGTTATGACTAATCTTTGGATACATACATCTCAGTTGTATTCTCTGTCAATCTATCAAAAAATCTATAGCAGTTGGCTATATTTAAGGTGAAGATAACAAGGGCAAAACCTGCTCTTTCCAACTGTATGTACGCACAGAAAATTATTCTCAGTAAGGCCATTTTTCCCTACAACATTAATCCCAAACTATCCTTTTTTAGTAAAGATGTCTTGCATAATCATGTAAATATATGTGTGTGTAACACGTCTAAAATTAAATTACTGGTCACTTTGAATTAAGTCCCTATTGTAATTTCTGATCCGGGCTTGCTGGGCAAGTAACAGCCTAGACGGCTAGACTATTGAAAAAAAAAAAAAGGCACAAGTCCGAGTCGAACTAAATTTTATATAAGAGCTGATAAAAAAAGACATGCTTAACAGTCAAAGGCAGATGAGGGAAATGAATATGAAAACACGTGCTAGAATAGGGTTTGAAATCACAGCAAGCGAAGGACAGATTTTTCTCAACGGACAGACAACTTAATTAGCGAGTTTAACAATGAAAGGCAACTTAGATCGGATGGATAAAAACTGAACCATTTGCCAGCGACAGCTGGAAAAGGCGGTGAGTGGACAAAAAATTTGAATCTATTTCAGAGAAATCTTTGGGA